>CM070638.1:5545011-6071414 GCA_036346255.1 Ampelocalamus luodianensis
TCGATGTCTCATTATATGAGGTTCTATTGGTACTTTGTATATGAGGTTCTATTAGATTCAGATCCGATTTGTATGTATGAGCTTGTGGTACTTGTGTTAGATTCATATCCAGATTTCTGTTAGATTCTCCTCCAGATTCTACTTCTGTTGTTACTTGTATATGATCGAATGTATGCGTGTATCCATGAATCCATGGCTTGAGAAATTTATTGGGAGGCTTAGCAGTTGAGAATCCATGTATGTGTATCAATGAATCCATGTTTGGAAGGCTTCGGAAATGACAGTGTATGCGTATGAGTGTATTCATGAAATGGCAATATTTTTTTTGCAATAAAAAAGCTATCATAGACGGTTCGGAACAAGAGCCGTCTGTGAAAACAGCTATCGCTGACGGTTCGTAACAAGAACCGTCTGTGATAATCTATCTGTGATAGCTGTTTTCACAGACGGCTCTTGTTCCGAACCGTCTGTGATAGCTTTTATCACAGACGGCTCAAAAACCGTCTGTGATAACCGCCTGTTATCACAGACGTACTTTTACACAGATGGTTGAAAACCGTCTGTGATGACGGTTCCGAACCGTCTGTGATGAGGTTTTCTGTAGTAGTGATAAATGAGTATGTCAAGTTCTTTTAGGTGGTATATCATAGGTAGAAATAACTACACCCGGGAACTTGACATACTGCTTTATCACTTTAGGTATACTCATTTATATACATACATATATGTATGTATATGTGAATATGTATATATGTATATGTATATATGTATGTGTGTGTGTGTATATATAGAGAGAGAGAGGGGGAGGAGAGAGAGGCGATAGCCCAACTGATTATGCCTAAGGCAGTCAAAACCATTGGGCTACAGATATGCTAGTGTTTAGGTCAGGCTGGAATACTGAACCTATGCTTGTGCCTGTTGGGCCTAATATAATAGGCAAAGGAAAGGCAAAGGCAAAGGCAAGGTTAAAGAGAGAGAAAACAGTAACGAAAAGAGCATGTATGTACACCATTGCCGTACCATACGTGAGTACGTGCATCCTAGGACATAAATAAAGAAAAAGAAACGAAAAGAAAAGAAGAAGAAGAAGAAACATGATAGAAAAGGAAAAGCGCATGTTTGATCAATGGTACGTACGTCCTAGAGATCCGGCCGGCAAACCATTTTACGTAGACATTAAAGGTATCAATGGCTATAGCAAGCCAAGAATTTGATTCCGCGACGGACGAACGAAGCGAGCATCGATCATGGCCTGAGCAAACCGTGCACGCCATGACTTGCGGCCAGCCAGCTCCCTAGGTAGCGAAGTAGCAGACAACCATGGCCATGGCTGGCCTGTCCTACCTTGCTTTCAACCATCCTCCATGCATGCGCGATTAATTCTCACTGAACTCTAGAGAGAGATCTAGATCAGATATGGCTGGGTTGGCCCAGGGCTCCCTCGACTCGCTGCTGGGCCGCCTGACGTCGGTGCTCCTCGACGAGGCGCAGCTGCTGGGCGGCGTCCGCGGCGACGTGGAGATCATCAGGGACGAGATGGAGTCCATGAACGGCGTCCTGCTGCACCTGACGGAGGCCCAGCACCGGGACCACCAGGTCCGGGCGTGGATGAAGCAGGTCGCCGGCCTAGCGTGGGACTGCGGGGGCTACGTCGATCTCTACGTCCGGCACGTCGGAGCTCCTGCCGACCCCCGCGCGACCAAGGGCCTCCTGGGCTGCCTGCGCCGGCTCATCCGGCTGCTGCGGACCGTCCCGGCCCGGCACCGGGTGGCGACGCGGATCCGGGAGCTCAAGGTCCGGGCGCGCGACGTGGGCGACAGGCGGAAGAGGTACGATGTCACCGTGCCATCACATCAGGCTGCTCCTGACGATGACGATGACGATGACGATGACGCAACCATCGACGTCGTCCACTCTCCGTGGGCGCATGCAGCTGCCGGCGCGGAGGAGGAAGGAGATGTTCGGAGACGCGCTCTACTCGCAGCACACGGTGAACTGCCGCCGGACGATGAGGAGACTATCGTAAACAAAGGCATCGATCGTCTGGTGGAGTGGCTACTGCCGCCGGAGGAAGCACCTGCTGCTATACCACAGCTCAGGGTCTTCCCTATTCTATGCAAGTCCTATATCGGGGAATCGTGGTATTGTTACTATCGCGAGGAGACCGTGGCAGATCGTATTGCACGGGGGGTGTACGAACATCCCTCCGTGGTGAGCTCATTTGGTTGCAAGGCCCGGCTCGTCCTTCGAGAGAAAGTAGAGAGCGAGGTAAAGAAGGTAGGGGGAATACAGTGGATAGAGGAAGAAATACAGTGGGAGGTAAAGAAGGTAGAGGCAGAACTCCTTCGACTGCGGACTGCTGGTAAACGCTTCCTGATTCTCCTTGAAAATGTCTGGACTGGAGAACGATGGGAGGCCATAAAATCTGCTCTGTTACATGCTGCTGACGATGGTTACCCTGCTGGTAGCGCTATAATCCTGACCACATCAAGTGATTATGTTGCCAAGTCGTCTGCTCACAAAACCTTCCGCCCTCCAAGTCTATATGGTTTTTTCTACGATCAAGCGGAGGCGCTTATTGCTGGATCATCCGAATACTATTACGATTTAGTGATGCACGTTCAAAATGAATGTTACCCAGATGCGTTTGCAATGAAGATGCTCCTGCATCTTCTCTATGTTAATCCTAAGAGGACGAAGGATGAGCTGATCAACTTGGGCGACAGACTATCAAAGTGTAAAGGGCGGAACAAAAGCGTTGCTAAGCAAATGCTAATGTTCTGCTACAATGAGCTGCATAGCAAGTATAGGAGTTGCTTGCTGTATCTATCTGTTTTCCCCAAAGACCACATCATAAGGAGAACAAGTTTGGCTAGAAGATGGATTGCCGAGGGCCTCATAGCAACCAAAACAGACCACATTGAGAGTGCAATGGATAGAAGCAAGCATGGAGCAACCGCAACAGATGAAGCTGAGCGCTATTTCGATGTGCTCCTCACTCGAGGGTTCCTTTGTCCTGGGGAAATCAGTGCTGAGGGAAACGTCAAGAGCTGCACAGTACATCATCAAGTCCGCAAGTTCATCACCAGGATCGCTACAGATGTAAACTTTGTGGGCAACCTGCCACTTGATTTGGCTCACCACCTTTCCATCCATAACAAAATAGTGTTGCACGCATCTCACTCTGATCTTCCCTTGGACGTGAATGAAAGTGGTATTGTAGCTTTTCTTCCATCTCTGGCCAAGTCTTCTCAATGGCAGCTACTGAAAGTGCTGGATCTAGAAAGCTGCAAAGGATTGAAGAAGCATCATCTGAAGAGCATCTGTAAGATGTTACTGCTCAAGTACTTGAGTCTCAGGAATACAGATGTTGTACAACTCCCAAAGCAAATTCAGAAGCTCCGGTGCTTGGAGACACTGGACATCCGGCAAACCAAGATACAAGCACTTGCCACAAAAGCTATTGTGCTTCCAATGCTCAAGTATTTCCTTGCTGGCCGCAAGGTCTCCGCAGGCAATGAAGCAACGAGATCTGAAGATTCATTTTCAACGGTGCACATGCCCCTCTGCATTCAGAAAATGAAGAACATGGAGATATTGTCCCATGTCCAAGTTTCCAACAGTGATAATGAACTAGCCAGCATTGCTCAGCTGCTGAAACTGAGGAAACTTGGTGTAGTTCTTGACGGTAAAAATGCCAAGCTAAATGATCTGTTCCGTCAAATCGAAAAATTGCATAGATGTCTTCGTTCCTTGTCAATCAGGATCGACCAACCAGAAAGAAGTGAGAGTACTCCTGATGCAGAGGCGGCAGCAGCATTAGCCTCACCTCCAAAGCTTCTCGAGAGCCTAAACATCAGTGGCATCACAAGTGGGCTTCCCGTCTGGATTGCAGAGCTCAATCAACTTACCAAGATAACACTGAGCGAGACTTACCTGGGGGAAGCTGCTGTACGCATCCTTAGCAAGCTTAGAATCCTGCGCTGCCTCAGGCTCCGGTACAAGTCATACACCGCAAGAGAGCTCAGCTTCAAGGAAGGAGAATTCCAGCATCTCAAGTCTCTGGTCGTTGAGGGCAGCGCCATCACCAACATCAGCTTTGACACTGGAGCGGCTCCTAAACTCGAGATGATTGTCTGGTCTTTTGCCACCATGGAGGATCTTTCCGGAGTCAAACACCTCCCCAAGTTGAGGAAGCTCGAGCTCAATGGTGACTGCAACCCAGATCCAGTGACACAACTCAGACAAGCAATTCAAGAGCATCCCAACGATCCTGATTTCACGCACAATCCACACCATCGATGCCAAGAAGCTAGAACTGTGGTTGTTGCCTCGACTCATGAGTACTCAATTACTCTCCATCAACTGGAAGCTTGCCTCAGTATTTCTCCATTCATACATATAACCTGGAATAAAGATGCAGCCGAAGGAAAGCCTGGTCATCTTCCTTCAGTCTCATGCGTCGCTGAATATGAATTATTCCTGCTCGCGTTAATTCATTTAATTGCCTTTCTGCATGTATGTGTGTTTGGTTTCATTCTCTGTACTGTATAGACTTGGAATGATTTATGTACGTGGCTCTTTATGTGTGTGTGAGCTGCCCTAGCTTCATGCTATGGCCTGCAGTGTAGTATTGCATTTGCATGTATTCACCTGTACAATGCTATCATGTTTCACGCGTGTGACATTCGTGAGCGAACACTACTGTGTGTATGGTAATTATTTGATTGCTAAGTGATGCCGAGTCTGTGTGCTATATACTGATTGATGAAATAAATTACTATAGGTTGGTTATGTATGAGCACCTGTCAAACAAGACGAACTTGGTTATTCTTGTTTGACACATTAAGCATTACTCTAAAGGTTGCTACTGTACTGTTCCTGTTAGAAATAATGCACGGATCAAGGGAGACAAGAGACACGAATTTTACGTGGAAAACCCTTGCGGGAAAAAACCACGGGCGTCAACCGGCGATGATCACTATATGAGGAGCGATTACAGAACGCCGGGGATTACAATGAGGTATGAGGCGTCAGGCGTCAACTCTCCCGTCGCGGCTTACAAGAGGTATATATAGGGTAAAGGACTTAGAGTCCCGGTAGAAACTAATCCGCTAATATGGTAACTAATCCGGACACTTCCATATTAGAAATTCGGATCACAATATATCCCTTATTTCAACAATCTCCACCTTGAGACGAATTTCCTCTTGCAGCATAATGAAGAATCATCAATCATCAAATATCTCCATAATAAGATAAAAATCATCAGGCGCCAACTAGTCGCTAGGACTAGACTGTAATACCAACTAAGCTTGAGCAAAGCTCAAACTTAGTAAAAGGAACTGGTTTTGTCATCATGTCAGCTGGATTATCATGAGTACTTATCTTGCACACTTTGACATCACCTTGAACAATAACATCTCGAATAAAGTGATATCTCACATCAATGTGCTTTGTTCTCTCATGGAACATCTGATCCTTTGTAAGGCATATAGCACTCTGACTATCACAAAATATAGTAGTGCAAGAATTATCTCCACAAAGCTCAGTGTACAAACCTCTCAACCAAATAGCTTCTTTACAAGCTTCAGAAATAGCCATGTATTCTGCTTCAGTGGTAGATAAAGCAACAGTAGTTTGCAAACTTGCCTTCCAACTAACAGCACAACCACCAATGGTGAAAACATAACCTGTGAGAGACCTCCTCTTGTCCAAATCACCAGATAATCGAATCAACATAACCAACAAGTCCATCTCTAGAATTCCCAAGCGCAAACAAGCATTAGAAGTGCCACGCAAATATCTGAATATCCATCGAATCGCTTTCCAATGCTCTTTTCCAGATTAGCCATATATCTACCGACAACACTCGATGCATGAGATAAATCAGACGAGAACAAATCATGGCATACATAAGAGAACCAAGCATACTGAATATGGAATTCTAGACATGTACTCAATATCATAATCGACTTCGGACATAAAGTCAAGATAATCTGAAATGCTGAAGCTAATGGAGTACTCAATGGTTTTGCATCATGCATATTAAAACGACGAAGGACTTTCTCAATATAACCTTTTGACTAAGGTATAACTTGCCGATTTTCTCTCTAATAATCTCCATGCCGAGAATTTTCTTTGTCGCACCTAGGTCCTTCATCTCAAATTCATTACTCAATTGTGCTTTCGGTTTGCTATTTCGACTTATCTTTGCAGCAATCAACATATCATCAACATAGAGAAGCAAATAAATGGCTGAACCATTAACAGTCTTTAAATAGACACAGCTATCATAATTAGACCGCTTAAAATCATGAGAGAGCATAAAAGAGTCAAATCTCTTGTACCATTGCCTAGGAGACTGCTTCAAACCATAAAGAGATTTCTTTAATCTACAAACAAGGTTTTCTTTTCCAGGAATAATAAAACCCTCAAAGTTGGTCCATATAAATGTCCTCTTCCAACTCCCCATGTAAGAATGCGTTTTAACATCTAATTGCTCAAGTTCATAATCATGCATGGCAACAATCTTTGAGTAAAGTGCGAATAGAGCTATGCTTCACAACCGGGAAAAGACATCATTAAAATCAATACCGGAATTTGACTATAGCCTTTAGCAACCAACCTTGCTTTATACCTTCTTTGGTTACGTAGAAGAAATACCTTCCTTTCTTTTGAAAATCCACTTGCAACGAGCAGGCTTCTTCTCCTTTGGCAATTTTACTAATTCCCAAGTGTTATTCTTTTCAAGTGACTCCATCTCATCATGCATAGCGATTATCCACTTCTTACAATCGGTGGAGCTAATAGCCTCGAGTATGATGAAGGTTACGCATTACCTTCAATTTCTTCTCGCTACACTTAAAGCATAAGCAACAATGTTAGCTTCTTCAATCAACCTCTGGGTGGATTAATCTCTCTCTAGGCCCATTAAGCGCAATAGACTGTTGTGGTGGCCGCTCAACAATAGGTGCATCATGAACAATGGTATTCTCTTTATCGATGTGTTACAGAACCAGCGAGTGCTCCACTGAACACTTGAATTCTGCTTACTCTCAACGAGGCGTTAGTAGGCGGTTTATCAGAAGCATAGCAGATTCATTAAAGACAACATTTCTGCTAATCACAACCTTCCTTGTTTCAGGATTCCACAACTTATATCCTTTAACACCAGATTTATAACCAAGAAAGATGCACTTAATAGCTCTAGGCTCTAATTTTCCATTATCAACATGAGCATAAGCAGTACAACCAAAAACTCTCAATTCTGAATAATTTGCTGGGGAACCAGACCATACCTCAATTGGAGTCTTCTTTTCAATTGCAATATTTGGTGACCGATTAATGAGATAGCAAGCAGTGGAAGCGGCTTCAGCCCAAAAACGCCTATGCAAACCTGCATTAGACAACATACAACGGGCCTTGGAAATGATGGTTCTGTTCATACGCTCAGCTACACCGTTTTGTTGAGGAGTACCAGAAGCGGTGTAATGCCTAACAATGCCTTGACTTTGCAATATGATTCAAATTCATCGTAATGCAATTCCATCCCATTATCGGTCGAAGTTTCTTTACCTTCTTTTGGTTTGCCTTTCAATCATAGTCTTCCACTCTTTAAATCTGAAAATGCTTCTGACTTATACTTCAAGAAATAAGGCCACACTCTTCTAGAATAATCATCAATAATTGTTAACATATAACGAGCACCTCCTAGAGATGTCTTACGAGATGGCCCCCATAAATCAGAATGCACATAATCTAAAATACCTTATGTAGTATGAACTGAGGTATTAAATCTCACCCTCTTGTGTTTGCCAAACACGCAATGCTCACAAAATTTCAGCTTGCCGATGCTATATCCATCAAGAAGTCCTCTCTTACTCAATTCTGCCAAACCAAGTTCACTCATATGCCCAAGACGCATATGCCAAAGATTAGTAGCATCAGAATCAGATAATGAACTTGAAATTACAGCAACATTACCTGATATTGTAGTACCTCGCAGATGGTACAAATTGGCGATTTAATATCACTTTCATCACAATAAGAGAGCCTTTTGATACCTTTAAAACTCCACCTTCACGGAATACTTGTACCCTTTAGTATCAAGAGTACTCAAAGAGATGAGGTTTCTTTTCAAATCTGAATGTGCCTCACATCTGTCAAAGTTCTGACAATACCATCAAACATCTTGATCTGAATTGAACCAATTCCTGCAACCTTACAAGATGAGTTATCACCCATCAACACAGTACCACCTTCAACGGGTTCATAGGTGGCAAACCAATCCTTATTATGACACATATGAAAGGTACAGGCCGAATCAAGAATCCATTCATCATTGGTCTTAGCACATCCAAGAAAGGCAACAAGGATTTCTCCATTAGGACTATCATCGTGACAAGAGAGGCTTTACCTTCATCATCTGTTTTACCTTTTGGCTTATAATGGCCGGTTCTCTTTTCTTTATTTTGCAGCTTCCAGCATTCAGAGATGTCGTGCCCACTTTTCTTGCAATATTTGCACGACTTGTACTTGCCTCTAGATTTTGACCGGCTCTTGTAGCCATTCGGACTTTTGCCTCGAGGTCCATTGTTTGAGTTCTTCTCCTTTTGCCTGCCACGAATAAACAAGCCTTCTCCTTTCGAGCTTGAATTTTCAGAAGGTACCATCTGTTTCATCTTTTCCTTAGCATGCAAAGCTTCATAAACTTCATTAAGAGTGAGAGTGTCTCTACTATATAATATGGTATCTCTGAAATTTGAAAATGAACTAGGCAGTGAACACAAAAGAATAAGACCCAAATCCTCATCCTCATATTTTACCTCCATCGACTCTAGGTCGGCAACGATCTCCTTAAACGTCGAAAGATGATCAAGCACAGATTCTCCTTCTTGCAATTTATGAGAGTACAACACGCTTGAGATGCATCTTCTTGGTGAGATCCTTTGTCATGCAAATTTTTCCGGCTTGACCATAATGCAAGAAATTGTCTTCTCCTTCAATACATCCTGTAAAATATTATTTGATAGATGAAGGTGAATCTGGGATAAAGCCTTACGGTCTTTACGCTTGTCATCTGCGGTCCATGCGGTAGGTTCTTTGCAAAACCTTCCAATGCATCATCCAAATCCATCCGTGCCAACACGGCTCTCATCTTGACTTGCCACAGCCGAAAATCTTGTGTCACGATCCGAGTGGAAGATCATACTTCAAAGTCGCCATGAGGAATAAAACACGAAAATTGCTAGTACTTGATTTGTGTAAACCTAGCAAAAATCACGATCTGTATGGTACACCTTACGTATGTATGCGAATCAATGATCTCTGAAATTCTGGTAAGCTAGCCGGTGCGAAGCAAAGAAGGCCAAAAATCCTTTTTCACAGGAAGCAACAGATCCTACTATGAAGGACAAAACTTGCTGTAGAGAAATAAAATAATAAAACAAACTTCTTGGGACCTGTGCACTTGATGCTTCGGTTTTGAGTGCTGCGATTGATCTTGGGTGATGTCGGTCTTGGCTTTCCACGCGCGCGCTGTTGCTTGTCGAGGTGGAGAAGCGGCAGCGGGAATAGATGCGTCGGCTGCGGCTAGGCGGCGTCGCGAGCGAATCACGAGCGCCAGTCGCGGCGACTTCACGATCCGGACGACACCGAGGACCGGCGAAGGCGGCTTGCGCGGGCGAGCGCGACGCGAGGCGCCGACCGGACCCGATCGCGATGAACGATGTTGTCGCCGAAGGACCGAAGCGGCGAAGATGCGCCACGCGAGACGGCGGCGTCGATCGATCTGATTTTTTTTTTTCTCGTGAAACTCTCTAACCCTAATCTCCTGTGCTCTGATACCACTCATATGCCCTTATTTCAACAGTTCCCATCCAAAATTTCCCACACATTCCGTCAAATTCCGAGAAAATTTGCTGTTATAGCAGTCAATAGACTACAACTTACACCCTTACTTAGCTCCCCCTCATCAACCCCCATCTAATTCACACAAATTTTCACGAAATCCCTTCCATCTTCTCACGTCCACACGTTGCCCCCAACACAGCTGGTGTAATTAACTCCCTTAATTGCGCGATTCAACCAGCTTCGCCGGATCGTTTCCTCACGAATCGTACGGAACTAGCACCAATTACACAAGAACCACGAGCACCAGATACGCATAGCAGCGAAGCGATCCATCCATGAAAGAAACAAGAACCGGTGGCTGAGACGAGGAAAAAGATCGTCACCTCCTTCCGCCGCCGCTGCCGCTTCCGGGGAAGAAGATAAGAGAAGAAACCCCAGGAGAACCAGCAGCATCGCGACCGCGGTCGCCATCCGCCTCAGCGACGCCATCGCCGACGTCTCTCTCTCCTCTATCCTTTCCTTTGTCCCCTCGCACCTATGGAGTCGGGTAAGAAGAAGAGGACGGGAAAACAAGACAAAATGAAAAACAAACGTTTGCCGAGGGCTGTCTGCAAATTTGTGAAGCAGTTGATTGGGACTCCAGCGATTTTGCAGCTTACACCTCAGGGTACTAGATTATGTGAAACACGCCCAAACAATTAGTAAACATAGGTGCAGACCCATTCGGAGAACGCCACGTGTGCTTGCTTACGAGAGATGGAAAATTATTTAGTTATTATAGTCCTAATATTATTGTGATATTAAGGAAGGCAAACTGAAAAAGAATTAGTGTCAGCACGCTAGGCACTGTGCCGGCCCCACATGTCATGCACATACAGCATCCTCAGTCCACTGTACTAAGACATGCTATTGCTGGCTAGTGACTTGGTATCTGAAAAACCACAAACAGATAAACAAATCCTATTAATATCTTATAAATTTTGATCTTGATCCGCCACTCTGCTTCTTCTTATCCAAACTATCTTTGGCTTTAATAGTTTAGCCCGACTATCTTGGCTAGTCTCGAACTCTATCTATCTGCAGCACCTTGGCTGTTACACGTGGAATCTGATTTGAACTCGATGCATGACTAACAATCAACTGGTTGTACCACATGAGATCTAGATAATATATGTCAGCCATCGTATACGACGAGCAGATGCTCATTAACTTCCGAAGGCTGCATGGTAGTCAGCTACGCATACACCACCTTCCGGCCGAAGATAAGGGTCATCATATAATATATGAAGTCAGACTATTTTAATTTTGATCAACAATGTCTTTATATATATATATATATAATACTTTCTACTCTCGGGTGTAGTTACTCCCATCTCTAATATACCACCTAAAATAACTTGGCATACTTCTTTATCACTTTGGGTATACTCATATACTAATTATAAGATACTCCAATGTGAACCATACGAAAAAATTACGAGAGAGTCCATAGTTTTTAGCATATTTTGTAAATACCTCCATATTCGCACATAAAAAGGAGTATGTCTAAAAAATTGTACATACCACCCCCTGAAAAGGTGTAAATACCACCTAGGTGGTCTTATATACTCGTATACTACACATACATACTCTCAGTTGCATAAGATACTCCCTACGTTGTAAGATACGGAATAGAGAGTAACTACTCCCGGGAGTAGGAAAAAGTATAGGAAAAATACTTTCTACTCCCGGATGTAGTTACTTCCACCTCTGATATACCACCTAAAATAACTTGGCATACTCTTTTATCACTTTGGGTATACTCATATACTAATTATAAGATACTCCAATGTGAATCACACGAAAAATTTGCAAGAGAGTCCATAGTTTTTAGCATATTTTGTAAATACCTTCATATTCGCACATAAAAAGGAGTATGTCTAAAAAATTGTACATACCACCGCTGAAAAGGTGTAAATACCACCTAGGTAGTCTTATATACTCGTATACTACACATACATACTCTCGGTTGCACAAGATACTCCCTACGTTGTGAGATACGGAATAGGGAGTAACTACTCCTAGGAGTAGGAAAAAGGCTTCATATATATATTGTCGTAGTGAGAAGACTAGACAGTAGAAAGAGAGGCCCTCCGGTATTAGAGAGACCGGAGGGTCCTCCAAAAAGGGCTCGGTTGTTAACTGTATATGTATTACCCAAAGAAAGTCCTCTCCTGTTACATGGTAGAGGGGGTTATTTATAGCCTCTCTGTGGGGTATCTAAATTTACATTTGTATCCCTAGGAAAGTACTGTAACCGTAGAGGCTGCAGGGGGCTTTTATGTGCTGTACGTGTAGCCTCTGGTGCACGGTGTGTCTTCCTGGACGTAGCCTATCTGGGGAGTGCACCCGGTTCACCGTTCCTGTTGCTCCTGTACCCTCCGCAGAGATGACCCTTTGAGGTCCTTTGCTGGCCTCTTCGGGGTTACTCCGGAGGGTCTTCGGGATAACTTCAGAGGGTCTTCGAGACTACTCCGGAGGGTCTTCGGGATTACTCCGTAGGGTCTTTGGGAGCCTTCGGCGGGGGGGGGGGGAGGGGGGTCTTCGGTACCCCTTCGAGTAGGCCTCTGGGGAGACCTCCGAAGGATCCGTGCTTCGTCGGGTCGTAGGGCGCCCCTACGACAAGCCCTTTGCGGTCGAGGTCCTGCTTCGCCATGGCTGAAACCACGTCATTCTCCCGGAGGGTCCAGACACACTGTCCCCTCTGTCGTGGCGAAGCATGTTGCTTGCGGAGGATCTCCCGGCTCGCGGACCATGTTCGCTTGGCCATGCCTGGGGCGCCGTGTGCCTTAATGGCTATGAGATGCAATGCGCTATGACGGTGCCTGGCGCCGTCGTGTGCCATAATGACACTAGGGCGTCGTCCGCCGTAATAGCGTCGTAGCCCGTAACGACATCTCCTCATGTTGCGCGCCACGTGATTTGGTGACATGTGTCGCTTGGTGGGCTGGCTCAGAGGGCTATAAGTAGCCGCCCACCCCCAGCCTGTTCTTTAGCTGCTTCCCTTGTTCCCTGTTGTTTAGTGCTCTCAATGTTTGCTTTGGTTGCACGGTTGATGATGCCTGGTGCTTCGGATATGACGAGGCGGACTAAGGAGGTTGTAGGGGAGGCGTCATATACGAGCAACCTTGGGAAGTCAACCGTGACGGAGTCGGTACTCCGAACGCTTGTCGAGGAGGGCAAGCTGGAAAGTCTGGAGAAGGTCCGTGTTCCCAGGACGGAGATGGTGCCGTCCCCTCGAGCAGATGAGGCAGTCGTCTTCGTGGCTTTTTTCGACGCAGGGCTCCGGATCCTGTGCGTGGACGGTCGTTCTCCTGCTTTACGGTGTGGAGTTGGCACAATTGGCGCCGAACTCGATCGTGAAGCTGGGAGTTTTTGAATGGATGTTTTGAGCGGCCGGAGCTGCCGGTGAGGGTCGTGTTTTCGTCTTCTTGCATGACGCCCGCTACCAACCAAAGAAGAACAGCGCCGGTGACACGCTAAACTTCGGTAGCGTTAATTTTTAGCTGAAGTCGTGGTGTCAGATGTATTTGCCCACCCCAGCGGCGCGAAACCGTTGGGAGACGGCTTGGACGCGGAGGTGGTTTTACCATACGTTTGCTTTGGGGGATGGACTGCAATGTCGAGGTGGGCTGATACAGCCTATCGCCAACCCCGAAATTGTACTCACCGCCAGGGAGGAGGCTCTTCTACGCCTCCTTCTGGACGCGACGAGGCGCTTGTCCACGCGCGATCTGGTGGAAGAGTTCTGCACCTTCGGTATCTGGCCCCTGGCCAACGATTGGAGTGTTGAGCGTGGCGCCCCGGTGTCTGGGCACCCGACTCTTAGCGTGAAGGGGCGTGAGGGTATGATTCTTGGCTCGACGCTCCTCATTTGTGCAGGTGTTGATGAGGCTAATTTTTTTCTCTTTTTTTGTTGCAACCATGCCCATCACTAAGGCGAGCCACACAGCGGAGGTACTTCTGGGCCCGTACACGGGGGAGGAGCACTTGAGGCGCGACTTGGTTGTGCGGGAGGGGCGGCTGAATCAGGCGTACGCTGCCTCGGTTCGCCTCTCCGAGCGCCCCGACCCGGATGCCAAGAAGAAAAAACGCGTCCGCACGGCCGAGGTTGACGGGATTGGGACCCTGCGACATAGGTGTGGCCTCGTGTGATGCAGGGGATATGGGGCGACTGTCGAAGAAGCCCATGGCGGATCCCTCGGACCAGACGGAGCTCTCAGGGTTGGCTTCTAACGCTACCTCCTCTGACCCACACGCCGCTTCGAATGTGGGAGGCAGTCCTGTCGTGTTGGTTGAGCGAATCGCATCGCAAGTGCGACAGGCAGTTGGCTCGTTTGACGTGATGGGGCTCGACGCCGATGAGTCCTTCGGCTGCGGCACCCCGTCGCACATTTATGGGTGCCAGGATGATATCGACCTGGAGATACCGCTGATGCCGCGGGGTAAATCCCCCCTCCCTCGTCGGTCCTTTGGCGCTCTTTTTTTGACGCTGCTGATGGTTTGTGTTTCACAGTGGATAGCGACGTGCGGGAGGACAGAGCCGGTGATGGTGGCTCCACTCTGGCTGCTTGCGTAGGGGGACGCTCGTCCGAGCCTGCTCCAGCTGAGAATCGGGGCACTGTTGACTTAGGACCGATGTGCTGTGTCGACTTCTGGATCAGCGGGGGCACGCCACGGGTTTGCATGGCAGTCACCGACTTCGCTGCGCCACCTCTGCTCCGAGAGCTTTTCCGAAGGATGCCTCTGATGGACATGCTCCCTAGGTGAGCCCGACTTCTGGAGGGATCCCCTTTTTTGTGGCACGTGAGGCTTCGTTTAATGTTCACATTTTTGCAGACCATGATGTTGTCGCGGGCTCTTGACGATGACATCACATCGGGCTTCGCCGAGGTCCAGAAGCAGCCGGAGGTTGAGCACGCCCAGAACGAAGTGCTCAGTGGCGAGCGCGACTCTCTTGCCCTTAGGGTGCAAGCCCTAGAGGAGCAGGTGGGTGTCCTGCAAGGCGAGAAGGCGGCGCTCGAAGAGGAGGTCAGGACAGAGCGTGAGCTCTCGACCTCCATTGGGCTCGCTGCTTGGCAGGCCATGGAGGTTATTGAGGGGGCCGTGTCTCAGCTTGGTGCCGTGTCGCCAGCGAGGTGTCATCGTCCGGCTGAAATGGACATCACGTTCAAGCGCCTTCGGCGCGCCGGGGAGGTGTGCATGTTGGCCGCCCGCGCATACAGCGATCATTGCGCAAAAGCGGCGTGGTCGGCGACCCTCGCTTCCCTCGATAAGGCTGTCGGCCTTGCCGCCCGCTCTGTTGCGGTGGCCACCACGGACGAGGTTGTCGCCTTACGGAACTGCACAAGTAGGGCCGGTAGGGTCCTGCTACAGGACTACTGGGTCCCGCGCGGCCACAACGATGCGACGGAGTCCTTCCAGGCGGTGTAGGCATAGCAGGAGAAAGGGAAGGCCCCGGCGGGGACATCGGCGGAGGATGCGGGGGCCGGCAAGCGGGGCTTCACCCAACATGATAAGGTGTGACCCTCCGCTTGCCTGATGAACTTCTTTTTTTTAGCCTGTCGCCCTTTGTAGGTGTTTGCTTTGATTTTCTTTGCTTTTCCCGCTCCCTTTTTGCTCATTGTAAGGGGTGGTTTTTAGGAGGGGAACATCTTTTTGTGTAAGATCCTCCGCTTTTGAATGAAAATGTCCTAGAAAGTGATTGCGTGTAGCTTGCTTGTTTGAACTTGGGCATCGTGTGTACAGGGTGAGCGGTTGTTGTTCAAGCGCCTCACCCTGCGAGGCCCTACTCCCTCCGCGGTGTGAGGTGTTAAGACGAGCGTCGGCCGCCGGGGCACGAAGGACGAGCGTAGCGTGGTGTCTATCTGGCCCTTGCAGCTATGCTATCGGGGGGTTGTCTACCACGGTGCGAAGTGGCAGTGATGGAAACTAGCGAACCCGAATGGTTATGAAGGAATTCCAGCGCGTTCGTAAGCGGAAGGTGGCGGAGGCGTGCGAGGAGATACGGGCGTTTTGGAGGCGTCGGGACGCATTGGGTGCGTGTGCCGATGCGGAACCCCTCGTGTCGTCTGCCGAGTCTGCGCCTTCGCCGGTGGGTATTTCGAGCGAGAGTTCGTCCGAGTCCCTGGATGAGTACGAGGTGACGCAGAGGGAATATTCGAGGTTTATAGCGGCCGGGGTGCCTTATGAAGAGTTACTGGAATGGGCTATGCGTACGGAGGCATGGGACTTCGTCCCATAGCCGCGCCATGGCCCCGTTGTAAACTTGTATTGTGCGCTACCTGTATTGTTTGTTGTGATTGTGGGCTGAGCCCTTGTAACTTGTGTGTTGTTCACCCTTCATTTGATTAATAAAGCCTGATTGTTGTAATAAAGGGATTTCGCTTTTTGTTGCGAGGGGGGGTCGAAGCCACGCGCTGTCGCCTACCTTCTTTTGCTAGGTCTCCGGGGAGCCCTACTGTTTTGCGAGGGGGTGGCGGAGCCACGCGCCGTCCCCCTACCTTCTTTTGATAGGGCTTCGGAGAGCCTTACTCTCTTTTTTTTACGAGGAGGCGGCGGAGCCGCCCGTCGTCCCCCTACCTTCTTTTGATAGGGCTTCGGGGAGCCCTATTCTTTTTTTTTGCAAGGGGGTGGCGGAGCCACGCGCCATCCCCCTATCATCTTTTGATAGGGCTCCGAGGAGCCCTACTCTTTTTTGTTTTTTTGAGAGGGGTGGCGGAGCCATGCGCTGTCCCCTTACCTTCTTTTGATAGGGCTCCGGGGAGTCCTATTCTTTTTTTTTTGCGAGGGGGTGGCGGAGCCGCACGCCGTCCCCCTACCTTCTTTTGATAGGGCTCCGGGGAGCCCTATTCTTTTTTTGCGAGGGGGTGGCGGAGCCGCGCGCTCTCCCCCTATCTTCTTTTGATAGGGCTCCGGGGAGCCCTACTCTTTTTTTGTTTTTTTGCGAGGGGGGTGGTAGAGCCGCGCGCTGTCCCCTCACCTTCTTTTGATAGGGCTCCGGGAAGCCCTATTCTTTTTGTTTTTGTTTTTGTTTTTTTTTGCGAGGGGGAGGCGGAGCTGCACGTGGTCCCCCTACACTTGTGCCTTCGGGGGGGCTCAGTGTGCACCGGGGGGCCGCTTGTCTCACTGACACGGTGGGCCCAAGCTGTCAGCTTCGTCTTCCTCCGTCCGTTGGCGACGCAGGCATCCCGTGCCACGCGGCCGCGACGCTCCGACGCGCTCAGAAACGCCGATGCTCACACCGTCAATCCACCGCCCTCATCCACCACTCCTGGAGCTTCGGCACATGACGCCGCCTCCATCTCCGTCACTTCCCGGGCATAATACCCCCTCGACAGCCCGTTCTTCTTCACTTTTCCTCTTGGTGGCTGAGGAAAAGGAAGCTCTCCCGTCGACATCTCTAGGGTAAGTCTCCACCGGGTGGTAGCCCTCGAGTCCTTGCTCAAAGTCTTACCCATTTTGTCTAATCTCAGCTCCTCTCGTGCCTTGTAGCTCTCTGTCCATCATCGTGCTCTCTGGAACTCTAGAGCACGCTCCCGTGGGCACCGCTTTGTCAATCTTCACTTACAGTGAGTATAATCCTCAACCCACCGCGTCACCTTACGTGCCTTAGGCCACTGATCAAAACCCCTCAACTTATTTCTTTGTTGCACGACAGGGTTCCGGTGAATCGAAGCTTTGCCCCTTTTCAGCCGCAAAGCAACCTT
Organism: Ampelocalamus luodianensis; assembly: GCA_036346255.1. Taxonomy (NCBI): domain Eukaryota; kingdom Viridiplantae; phylum Streptophyta; class Magnoliopsida; order Poales; family Poaceae; genus Ampelocalamus; species Ampelocalamus luodianensis. The sequence goes on from CM070638.1 coordinate 5,562,615, forward strand.
TCATCTCCCACCTTGTTCTGGTACGCCATTCTTCAATTACTCGTGTCCTTAGCATCTCCAAGGCATACTTGAGCTATCTTGACCATTCACTGTCCTTAGGATTGCTCCAGTCGTCTTCTCCACGTGAAGCCGTGTTGACGCCATCTTCTTCTCCGGCGCCGACGCAGCTCCAGCAGCTCCAGCAGCTCCGAGCCTCTCCAGGTCCTCTCCTTAGCTCAGGTAACCTCTTAGTAGCCCGTAGGACCTCAGGCACCCGCTTGTATGCGCTGCGGAGCTCTATTTTGCTGCATGCAGTTTTGTCGTATTGAGCGCCGCCGCTCAACTCCGGCTAGCCGCCGGTACAGGCCAGCTCAGCCGTCGAGACCACTCTCTTTGGGAGCGCAACATTATTGTGCACTTAAACCTGCCCTTGGTTCACGCCGCCGTGGCGCACAGCGTCGGCGAACCGCCGGGCAAACGCATGGGAGAAACTCCCCGTTGTCGTACGCCGACCGCACTGTAGCAAATGATTAGGAATAAACGATAATCATTAGCATTTAATTACTATCTAAAAAAACAAATAACTCACTTACGTGTGGGCCAACATTTTAAACATGTGTTGTAAGTCATCCCGTACACTAGAGGCGCTGTGGACCGTTGGATGCGAAATCAACGATCGAGATCAGTTGGGCCGTTCGGGTCGTCCCGAACGCACCACAATTTTGGACCGTTGGATCTTAATCCAACGGCTCACAAGCGTGGCTCTGTGATTCACGTGCGTGCGCTTCGCAGTGGGCCGCTGACAAGCGGACCCGCTTGTCAGTGGCGGTGGCTAGCGCGTGGCTCGGTGAGAAAAGATGTAAACGTTTTATAAAATCCAGAAACGAATTATTGGTACACTGTAAAATATATATAACTTTAAAAATACATAACTAATTCATCTCAACTCCAAAAACAATGAAACCACTTATGAAAAATTTCATAATTAATGCACTTTATATTAAAATTGGTTTCAAACATGCCTCTATAACAGAGAACATTATTTTGGAAAATGAGCTATTAACACTGTTATTTTTGCAAAAGAAAATGCTAATAACTCTAGAAATTCATAACTAAATCATGAAAACTCCAATTGAGGCAAACTCAACTGTTTTGAATTTGTAATAATATTGCCTATTTATCCATGAAATCCTTGTGCTCACCACTACTCTACAAATTTTCACCTCATAATTAAATTACTCAAAAAGGACATATCGAAATCTGAAATTCAAACCACCATAACTTTCACATATTAAATCAAAATGAAATAATTCTTTCACCAAAAATCATCTAAAATCATGACTTAGCTACTGTAGAAAAATCATGCATTTTTGAGCATTTTGAATTTTGAGGTATTTCTCGATGTTTATTCGGTATTGCATTTATATAGATTCGGAGCCTCTTGATATCGACTCCTACGCAACTGAGAGTGAGCAATTAGCCTACCAGCAAGGTAAGCATCCTTTGAACTTTCTTTTTGCATCATAATTGATCCCAGTTTTGTTAGGATAGATGCAATGATAATTGCTTGCATGCTATTTTGATAATGTCGCTATTTTTGTGATGAATAGTTAGACACATCCTATTATGTTGTCATTGTGGCTATCCATGAATTATTCCATTGCTAAAATGTTATGATAGGAGGTGTGAAGTTATATTGATCAAGTTTGCTTAGCCATGCAAGTCTAGAACCGGTAGTTGGTTGTCGGGAATAACCCGACAATTATGGGATAAACACAACTCTCATTATATACTTTTGTTTCAGATCTTCGTACCTTTTTACAAGTTAAATTTTGTCATTTTAAATGAGTTTTTGGTCTGGACAAGTGTTGGTTAGTGATGGTGCTTTGTGCACGAGATTTGGGTATGTGGTTGGACTTGTCTGGACAATTAAGGACCGAACTTTGGGTTGTTGCAATTCAAGCAAAACTCGTGCTATCACACACGGTATATGGGTGTCGTATGGTTAAGTAGGGGGAAGGTTTTGTTGTGTTGAGTCCCACGGTGTGAAATTGTAAGGGCATGGGACCGTGAAATCCCGTGTTCCTTTGGGCCGATAGGATGGGGGCGTTAACGTCTTGTGTTTCCTAGGAGATAGGATGGAGACGTTAACGTCTTGTGTTTCCTAGGAGCCATGGGTTGGGGGACTTAGCTCAATGGGATTTTCTTGCTAAAAATGACCGTATCTTAATTTACCCGGCCGGCATACCTTAGGAAGTATGCTATATTCGGAGGTGTCTGGAGGCTTAGAGGCTAATTAAGTCGTGTGGGTAAAGTAGTACACCCCTGCAGGGTATAAATCTATTCGAATAGCCGTGTCCATGGTTATGGACGACCGCTTGAAACTTGTGGCTGCTTATTGTTAGAATTGGAATTAAAATTGTGGTTAAACTCGGTATTACCATGAATGGGACATTCATGTTTGTTGTTGTATCAAAGTGGACCGCCACTTTGTTTTGGTATGATTCATTTATTATTGAATTTATCAATTGTTCACATGCTTTACTTCTGCTTCAAATCTGATTTTGAACTAGCACTTGAAAGACTAGTATGTGTAGGTTGTTCAGTATTGCGTCGTTTTCGCAAAAATTAAGCCAATATGAGCCTCCCCTTGAATGACCTTATGCATAACTATTTTTATTTGTGTAAGACTTGCGAGTACTCTTTTGTACTCAGCCAGATGTTTGCTGGCTTTTACAGGTGAGGAAGATAATGAGACCGACGAGCTTGTCAGTGTCGATTTAGGCGACACCGATGAGTAGCGTGCTATCTTTAGCTCCCAGTCGGTTGCCGATGGGTTGTGTGGCATACCACTACATGCATTTTGGTTTATCTATTTGCTTCCGCTATGAACTTGTTAATTTGGCCGGTCGGCCACTTATGTTGTTGTAAACTTGAAACTCTGATGTAGCACTTTTGTACTATTTATGTATGATTGTTGTATGGATGTGAGCAACGTTGTATGAGAGTATGATTATATTGGTCGCTGATCTTGGGAGCCAATATAAGTCGTACTCGCTTTTTATGGCTTCCTATTTAACTCACTAAGTGTAGTGCTTGACTTGTTGAGGAACCGACAATCATGTAGTGCTCGCAGAGGAGCGGCGTGCATGATCATCGGGGCTCTAGTTTGAGTTAAGCCTCTCATTTAGATTGAGTTAAGTTGGAATCCATTTACCAGAGATCTAGAGTTATGTCCCTAAGACCTTGATTAGTCTCGGTCTTACGGAGATAACTCCGGGGTCCCCACACTTGACACGGTCGAAAGAACAAAAAGACTCGACTGCTCGATGTGGTCGAAAGAACAAAACAGCAGAACAGGGCACGGGAAGTTGGCCAAAGAATAAGAGAAAGCAGGGTATGGGAAACTCACCAGGACTGAGAGAGAGAGGGGCCAAAGGGGGTCGACGGATGGCAAACAATGGCGAGGAAGCTCATGACTAAGAGCGAAGGCCGGTGGTGAAGGGGTCGGCCGGGATGGAAAGAGGAGGGGAAGGCGGCGGCTCCTGTAAAACAAAACCAAAATAGAGTTAGGGGGATTGCTCCAAGGAGCTCTGGGACATGAAATGACGTGGGTAGAAGGGGGGCTACACCGGTGCGACGAGGACCGGGAGGAGGAGCGTGGCGGTAGAACTTGGAGCTCGTAGCTTCGGGAAAACCGCAGCAACCGAAGCTAGAAAGGGCGAGCTGTGGAAAGATCAAGATGAGGGCGAGGCTCCCGGGTGCTCTATTTATAGAGGGAAAAGGGAGGGGGAACCAGGCGTCAAGATGGAGCGGCGGAATTTGTGGCTGCGTAGCGGAGACACGACATTTAATGTGCAGACGACAAATAAATGCGCATGGCGCAGCGGGGACAACGACATTAAATACGCACGTCATGGAGGAAACGGCGGCCTTCAATGCGCACGTCGCTGAGGAAAAAAAGGGAGGACAGAGAAAGTAAGCATGGGACTGACAGGTGGGGCTGGTCAGACCTAGTCAGAGGACCTGGTCGAAACCGAGTGCCCTAGTCGACACCGAGAGGGTGGTCGTAGAGGGCGCTTGGTGGGGACAAGGCACACGGGGCGTGACGGAGTAGGCACGCAATCGAAAGGAGGTTTTCAACCACATGATCGAAAGGTAAGGAGAGGGGCGGGAAGGAGAGGGGCTAGTGGGCGGTCCAAGCGAGAGGATTTGGAAAGAAACCGAGATTCGAGCAGAAACTCGATGCCCAACTCTTGAAAATAGGCTGAAACCAGAGAATTTTGTAATTACACAATAATTTGAAATAGGTTTTTGAAGGCGAAGAAGACAAACGAAAAGATACCAAACGGCAACCGAAACAGGATGTTATAATCGCATAAGATTCACCCCGACTTCTGGACAAGCAGAAGGATCACTGCAGCACATCTCTTGGTTACTCCCGCCAGTCAAGAGTCGAGATTTCGGGACGGTGCAAGGGACAGGAAATATGTGTTCTCTTGATTGATGCATAATTGCACTCGCGATTCTACTCTGTCAACTGATCAGCCAAGGTTGATGGTTGTCGTTGGTACGATATCGGACAGTAAACTTGTAAACACCTCCAATCAGATGCGTCAACTGCCGAGAATGCAAAGGTGGAGCTTAACGAGAATCACACACAAAGGGGGGCATACGGATGTATTGCATATGGGTGGTACAAGTTACCATTGGTCTCCTCCCTCCCCATTTACAAGGGGTCCTATTTATAGAGGAGGAGGGGAGAGCAATGAAGTTACATTGTTGTCCTTAGGGCTTAGCTTGCTCTGGGGTACTTTTGTCTATCGTGTCAAGTGGGTCCCACCACATCCGAGAGACATGACATCGTCGGCCTTCCGTCTATGCGGGTGTTGATGGGACCTCACTATGTGGCTACCTCGGATCGGATTCGGGGTGGGTTCACCGATGTGTCATGCCTTGCCGAGGTTGGCACCTAGACCTCATTCGGGGTGGATCCCCCAATGGGTGACGCGTTACCAAGGTTGGTCCCCAGACCTCGTCCAGGTTTGGTCCTAGGACCTTGTCCAGAGTGAATCCCCCGATGTGCCATGCCTCACCGAAGTTATCGTCAGCTCAAGGTAGTACGGGGATCGTCTACCAACAGTAGCCCCTCACCGATCTGGGTGGTCGTCAACCACCCGCCTGGGCTGACACACCGACTTGTAAAGTGCCAGTGCACGGCCTCGGGTTGACGATTCCACTGGTGACCTGTTGTATGCTCTAACAACATGTTAATTTACCTTGGTCCTTGCATGAATTCCAAGCGATAGGTTGTGCATGCGTTGGGGTGGATTACCATGTGTTCATCGAATGACTGCTAATCCACCACGCTGATTTTGGGTTACGTCGAGGAGTTCACCGACACAAGAAAGTGTGTGGGGTCACGAACAAGTATGGAGTCATGCGTTGACTGTTTAGATGCTGAAGTTATGTGGAGGTACAGAGCTAGGACTCTATCCCAAAAAAGTGGCTCATGAAGCATGGAGTTCTTGACTTATGGCCTTCAAGGTGTGAAGGTATGAGTTGAAGTGCCAAGCTCGACTCGCTTAGGCGTGGCTTAGGCTTAGCCCTTGAGGAGCAATAGAATGCCGATGTGCGCAAGGTTGACTCGCGTGAACATGTAGCAACAAGTGTGGCTGACTTGTTAGTCCGAGACGCGTAGAGCCCTCAAGCGAACGGGCTGTTGCATGCGAAAGCGTCAAGATGTGCATGGATGAGCCTCTTGTTTGAGGTGCGATGGGCTGGGCAGGGATCAGTTGGCAATGGGGGCTGACCCACAATTTCAATTTCAATCGCTCCTATTTTTTAAAAAAAATAAATGATCCTCTGATTTGTATTAATAACTCATAAATAAAGTACATGATCGAGTACCCAACTATTACATTGAAGATTCTATATGAACACCATCAAGTCCTTAGTCGATGAACGTGCTGGAATTTTTTTATCTTCCCATTGTAAACTTTGTAGCTTACAATAGTGTCATGATGGATGACAGTCACGGTAGCGAGAAGTAGATTGTCAATGAAATCTATTGATGCGTAGGACCTAATCCTTGGTAACAGTGTTGTACGTTGAAAGAAATCGGTAGGACCTATGCCTTTGTAGCCAGTGTCGATCTCCAGCGTAAGCGTCGCCATCGTCGTCCAGATGAATTGGTTCGATAAAGCCCATAATGGGTAAAGAAAATTGGGCTAAGAATTCTCGAAGAAGGAAAACTAGAACAAATCGATCTAGGGAACAAAACAAAACAAAACTTAAGAAATCTAAAATTACTTCCAAAATTCAACGAGTCCCCAACCCACTCAACGTCGGAGAAGAGAGAGGGACTAGCAGTGGACTGATAGAGTTGCGGCCAGTAGCTAGGGTTCCTGGTGGTGGCGACTGGCGACTCGCCACTGCCAATTGCTTCAATGGCTGCTACTGTGGGGGCGTTCTACATGCAGTTGTTGTTGGGCTTTCTATTTTTTAGAGTACAAAGGAGGAGGGGCACACACACCCCACACACACTCCAACTCACACACATGTGTACATCTAGCTAAAGCGAAGGTTTAAATTTTATGGAGTACAGACACACACTTTAACTACTAAATGTATCCATATGCACGAGTAGTTTTCCTGTGCAGACCTAGCCCAGGGAAAAAGGTTAGGAAATCCCGCTCCATCCGGGATAGAACACGGGACCGGTGGCTCGTTACACTCGAACCTCTTTGATGCTGGGCTTTCTTAGATGACCCTCCCCTCGATTGGGCTGATACTAGGCCGGTCTTCCGTGGGTCCTTGTGGCCGTCGGTCCGATGAATTGATGATAAGCCTTTGGATGTCAGCCTGTTGGGCCTCTACAGAGTAGATTAGATGAAACCTCGCAGATGACGTCACGTGGTCTACAAACAATCACTGAATGTACGGCCGCCTTACTTAATCATACATGTAGTTTATATACAAGCACTCCATTTTTTCTGCATGCTACTTATGGTTTTTCAGCCAATCTGCCTCTGGTTCATAAGCTGATTCTGTTTGCATCTGTTCTATTTACATGAGCACCTTTCGTTATTTCTCTCGGACTGAACATGGGTGAACTAATAGGTGATGTCTCACTTTGTGTTTCCACTGTTTGTTGCAGGAGAAGGAACAAACTGAACGAAAAGGTTGGGCTTCGCAAGTTACCCTGTTTGTTTTCTTTCTTTCTTCCTTTCTTTCAGACTCATGGTGTGTTTTCTTCTCAATTAATGGTGATTTAGCCCCTGAAAAAATTAATGGTGGTTTAGTCCATCTACAGTTACATCGTTTAATTCATCCATAGCGACTCCTTTCTTCTATGTGAAGCCGTCCTATTTGTGCCCTTGGATCATAATTTGATGAAAAAAACGAGTCTTTATGTTTCTTGACTACGTAACTGTCCGTAGCTTGCACATCACAATGACATCATATTATTTAGCATTGTGTAATTCAGAGGGCACATTCAGTAAACTAGATATAGTGTTTCCTTAATCATGAAGTCATTCATGTAATAAAATTTCATGTTGCCGAAATATATACGGGAGTAAAGCTTGGGCTCCACAACAAAACTAGACTAACCAAGGTAAATATGTACTTTTCTCAGGAGGATCAGTTATCTTAATTTTTCTATGTAGCAATGATGGAATGGACCTCTTGGGACTCTGTGGAGGAGCATATGGCGATACTCCTTGATTTTTTTAAATAATATTATTTTAAAAGATATTTACAAAAATAAATAGCAGTCCCAAAAAATTACAAAAATAACTCCTGTTGCCAGTTCAACTGGCGACAGCTACCAGTCGAACTGGCGACAGAGGCTTTGTTGGTCCCCTGTCGCCGGTTCAGCTACCTATCGTCAGTCGACAGCTTTCTGTCGCCAGTTGAACTGACGATATGTAGCTGAAACCCTATAAAACCCTCTTGAAACCCTAAAATTCGGCATATGACTCACTTTTATTTAGAAAAAAGAGAAGGAGAGAAGAGAAGCTAGCGAAGCGCTGCCCGTCCGGTTGCCCACCTCTCGGGTAATTTCTTTAACCAAATGGATTACATAGTTTTAGATGTACGGTTACGTAGTGCAGTACGTTTTACATAATACTTTTTGTGGGTAGTCTAGTTTTATATATGTGGTTAATCGTGAAAATGTTCTTTATGGTACAGTGCATCAAATATGTCGGATATCACAAATTTCAAAATTTACTACGGTTTGGGGAAAATTATGGAGGGTCTTGAGGGGACCGATTTGCGTTATTTCCAATCGACGATCGTGCCACTATCAAGACCAGAGCAGCATACATGGGGCGCTATGATGCGGTGGTTGTTCCACACATTCTAAGTGGACCGTGATGTGTATGATCTGAGATTGAGTTGTCTTGCCCCCCGGGCAGGGCAACCCACATATTGGGAGTTAGTGCAGCTGAAGGGACTAAATTCATGGCAATCAGCATGGAGAGAGAGAGAGGGGGGGGGGGTGAAAATTGGTTCTTCTGGTCCGACATATGCCAAACACACTCCTCCATCCGCGGCTGAATAAGAAGGGGGTGCTGGCGCCGAAGAAGTCGTCGGGGACTCCAGCCACAGTGCGGCGCACACAATGGCTGAAGCTCCTGGAGTTGCTGATGCTATCGATGAAGACCCTGCGGAAGTAGCTCCTTCAGTCAAGCAAGCTAGTGGGCTTGCTAATGAGGGTGAGGAGCTGAAAGCCCTAGTGCAAAGGATGGATCTCGAAGACCGGAATTACATGGCATTGTTTGAAGATGAAAGTTCTGACGACGAGGATGATGTGGATCAGCAGGCGGTTCCATCCGAGTGGAACACATATCAGTTCGACAACCTCATCGTCAACAAAGGCTCCCATGTGCCGTGGGAGTATGACCAGAGCGAGGTCAGGCTAGGAGCTATGTACAAATGCAAGGAGGTCGTGCAGGACGCGGTAAAATTCTGGGCCTTGTCGATGTGGTGCACATTCACAGTCGTCAAGTCTACCCCAAGATGCTACGACATGAAGTGCGGTATAGAGGGATGCCCTTAGCGAGTGCACGCATTTCAGCCTAAGTGGGATACCTACTGGAAGTGCTCTATAGTAGTCCCTCACACTTGCGTCGTTTCTGAGTCAGTGAAGTCCCACCGGAACCTATCATCAGGCTTCATCGACAACCTCATGTACGGCGAGATCGTGGATAATCTAGATTTTGAGCCACGATCCATCATTCGGGCGATTGAGGTAAGGTTTCAGTACACAATCAGCTATGCCAAGGCTTGGAGGGCAAAACAAAAGGTATTGGAATCAAGGTGGGGCGCGTTCGAGGATTCGTACCACAACCTCCCCAAGCAACTCTGAGTCATACAAGACAGGAATCCTGGCACCCATATTGACATTCAAGACTCCACGCATCCGAAGTAGGCCAATAAGAGGGTACTGCAGCGAGCATTCTTCGAATTTGATCCATGCATCAATGCATTCCGGTACTACCGTCCAATCTTGTGCGTAGATAGCACATTCTTGATTAGGAAGTATAAGGGCTAGATACTGACTGCAATAGCGATGGACGGGAACAATCAAGTTCTTCCTGTGGCATTCGCTTTCGTTGAAAGCGAGAACACGGACAGCTGGTTATGGTTCTTGAAGAATGTGAGGATTTATGTTGCGCAAGGCCGTCCCAACGTATGCCTCATATATAATTGGCATGCAGGCCTGCTGCGTGCAATAACCTAGCTGCAACAAGGAGAGGACGTACCACTTCTATGGTCGGATCTGCAGAGCAGGTGGTGCATGAGGCACTTGGGTGCAAACTTCTACAGGTAGTTTCACAACAAGGACTTGATGAACCTGTTCAAGCGGTTGTGCAATCAGAACCAGAAGCGGAAGTTCGAAGTGTTAAGGATATAAGGGTATTTATGGTATTTTCTATTGTATTAGGGTTTAGACTTGTGTCCCTTTGTACTATATATATATTGCCCATTGGACCTCTGAATACATACACACAATATTCATAACATGGCATCATAGCAAAGGTTAGGTTTAGGGTTCCTGTAGAGCCGCCGTCTTCACTACTGCTGCCCCCGGGAGGACCAATCTTTGCTCCCGGGGGCGGCCTCTCATCACCTCTGCACCTTCGACCGCTGCTGCACCTTATCTTCCTCAAGCGCTCGTCGGATCCAGTGCCGTCATCGTCTTTCCGACTCGATCTGAACAAATTTCGGTCATCATCCTCATCTACAGATCGCCGTCACTCGGATCCCGTGACACCCTCATCACCAACGGAGTGGCTGGGCCTCCCGAGCCGTCGCCGCTCGAAGCCGCGAGAGCATTAGAGCTTCCTCGTCGCGCCAGATCCACATCTCGAGTGCGCCAGAGTCTTCCTTCGTCGCTCGAAGCCGCCGCTGGTCTTCCTCGTCGAGCGACTCAAAGCCGCTGGTTTTCCTCGTTGCTCGCGCGTCGCTCAATTCCGCTCGAATTCGCTCGGAGCCTCTCGGTGCTCTACTCCCGGTAGGATCCGACATCACCGGTCGCTCGGCCGCCCTCGGCTCCTCTGCTCCCGACCGCCACCATCTGCGGCTTTTGGTGTGCGCTGCTTGGGAAGGAGAGAAGAAGAGATGGTTGGAGTTTTGATCCTTTTGAGTGCTTTGTTCGGCTGCTGCAGAATTGATCCGCACAGTTCTTGCAAGGAGAAAGCATTGGATGGGTGGATGGCTAGTCAGGCTACAGCGTGGGGAGATATTTTGATGCGGGTGCTGCTTTGGACCGTATTGGACTACACGTGATGCTTCTGGACTAGTGCTATTTGCTGCTAGTCCTTGCTGTTTGGCCGTCGTTTTTGCCTGCTAGCTGCTAGTATCTGCTGCTACTTATCCTTTGAGTCCTTTTTATTTCTGTCGTTTCTTCCGTTGCGTCCATCTAAGTCCATAAAATTTTATCTTTGAGTTCGTTTAAGCCATGCGAGTCCACAATTTCTTGTTAGTCATAAAAGCATAGGAATTTCTTTGCATAGCAGCAGTCGCTGTTCTTTTCTTCGAACCGCTGCAGATCCGCCGCCTAAACTTTTAAGGCCGCGCGCTTCTTCCTCACTGCGTCTCTAGTGTACTTCTTGTGCATTGCGCTACGCTTCTTCTGCACTACGTCTCCGTTGCGCTTCTTGTGCATTGTGTCGCGCTTCTTTTGCACTGTGCATCTATTGTGCTTCCTATGCACTGCGTCTCTCTTGCGCTTCTTGTGCTCTGCGTCTCTATTGCGCTTTCTGTACACTGCGTCGCCACCATCTTGGGCTTCGATCTGCGTCACCATGCTTTTATTTATTCCTATTCGACATGACAGTTTTCTCTTTTTGTCGGTTTCATCATCTTCTTCATCATATTGCCGCGGTAGACTTTGCCCCCGCATCTTGTGCTTTATGGGCTGTCGCACGACCCCAGATAGGAGGAGATCTTTTATCGACATATTTTCCAAGAGTTGCATGCTACGACGACATTATCAAGACTCGGATTTTGGATTTTCCATATTTTAGTGTCAACCCTTTCCAAATGCAATGCTATTGCATACGTCTTACATTTGAGGGGGGAGTTAAGGATATAAGAGTATTTATGGTATTTTTTATTGTATTAGGGTTTAGACTTGTGTCCCTTTGTACTCTATATATATTGCTCATTGGACCTCTGAATACATACACACAATATTCATAACACGAAGCACTCTGGAAGATTCTGGATGACCGGACCCAGACGCACAAAAGGGAGGGAGCGAGAAGGGTCACCCCAAGCGCTGACCAGGCCCCCGAAGCATTGCCACAGCTAACCACAGATGCTCCTGGTGTGACGAGGAGGACGGGGGCACATGTGAAATGCTTCTCGGACTGGATTGAGCACAAGCCTAAGGAGAAGTGGTCGCAGCTACATGACAGGGGTGGTGTTCGATATGGTGTCATGACAACAAATTTAGTCGAGGTGTACAACTGGGTCATGTGCGGCGCAAGGTGCCTACCTTTGGTTGGTATTATGGAGGCAATTCTCCGCGGTACGACGAACTACTTTGTTAATAGAAACAACAACGCGTCGCTCTCTATAGCTAATGATAGAGTACTCTACTCCGTCATGGTCATCAAGTACATAGAGGGGAAGAGCAAGAAGGGTGAGATGCACCGGGCATTCAAGATGGGCATAAGGGAGCTTCTCTTCGAGATAATGTGCAGGGATAAAGGACGCGGGGACGAACGCGAGAGGGTCACCCACAAGTGCACGCTATGCCGCGGTAGTTGCATATGCACTTGCAACAAGCCTCTTCTTCTGCATAGGCCCTACTCCCATGTCATGGTCGTATGTTCGACGGTGGCGCAACATCTCAGCCAGTATCTCTCTAACTATTTCACCAAAGAAACGGTGATACAAACCTGGAGTGGGGAGATGTATGGTTACATTGTGGTTGGCCATTTCACTGGCCATCCGACTTAGGAGCAACTAATCTGGGCCGCGGACATTGATAGACTCAAGGGAAAGGTTGGCCGGCGATAGGTACGACACATCAAGAATGAAATAGACGAAGCAGAAATAGGATGTCGTACAAAGAAGTGCTTCATTTGCAGGGAGTTTGGGAACACCTTCAAGAAATGCCCCACGAGAAATCCTCAGGACGAAGGAGACATCGGCACTCCGGACGTCGCCGCGGGGACCTCATCCGGTCGCCTGACTCGAGGCAATCCACATGGGGGCGTTGAGGTCTCGACCTTCAAGTAATATGTTATTGCCAATGTTCTGAATTATCATTTTGATTTGAAACAAATTAAGTGTTATGACGTTTTGCTGAATGTTATGTAATATCAGTGTGATTTATCGTAGTTTTGATACTAATGGCAAATTCACATTTATTTCCTTAATGCAGTGCATGTACATGACCAATGTTATGAAAGAGGTTATTTCTCCAAAGTTCTACATCGTGTATGAATTCCTGGACACATCGCAATATCACTTACCTTCTTACTAACGAATTATTGATACCTCAATCGTTCTCGAAAATTTCATCAGAAATTCACCGCACTAGAACAACATACAACGATCACAAAATGTTATTATGAGTCTAACAGATTTCGTACCGTTTAAAATCTATGAAAATCACAAACAGGCTAATCAGTTTAGGGTTCATGTACCTGTCACCAGTTCAAACGGTGATAGGTATCTATCGCCATTTAACCTGGTGACAGATACCTGGACCGGCAACAACTGGAGACAGGTAGCTGTTACCAGTTGAACTGGCAATAGGGAGTCATTTTTGTAATTTTTTAGAGCGGCTATTTATTTTTGTAAATATTTTTTAAAATAATATTATTTTTTTAAAAAAAATTCGTTAGTCCTTCGGGTCTCATAGCTGTTTGGCATCATTGATCCTTAAGAGGGCACATCGTCATAGCCACTGATTTGTAGTAGTGTGTACCATATTCTTCACATCTAGGCTGCCTCCACATGAAGTGTTCAGCAGATATAATACGTCGTGTAGCAAAAAAATTACATGTGCCACACTGCCACACCCATGATGCATGTATTCTAGACAATATCTTTGGATATGTTGTAGTTTCACATCACTGTCCTTCCATCCTTCCAGTTAAATTATAGCGCTGCATATTTTCCGTACTCATGATTTGTGTTCCCTGGGATTGTTTTTTAATAGAATATTTACCTAATTTACTTTTACTCTGTAAATTAGCGAGGGCTTTAAACTATGTAGCATGCACTGATATACTTATGGTTAAAAGCAAGATGACATGAAAGATAAACCAACAACGGTTGTGTTCATATATTGTTTATATAAAATGGCCATGCTGCTAATAACTTCTTAGCTAAGATCTCTTATATCCATTGTTGCATATAAAAATTGCAGAATTCTTGCACCACAGTGCTCCCAATTACAGAACATCGATGTGCCATTTGGTGTTCAATCACTGTTTTTAATGACATGGCAAGAGTAATGGCTAGGGTTCACAGCAGTACAAAACTCGACTAAACAAAACAAAACAAAGACAGAAAAGTAATAACGTTAACAGCATAGCCAAACGCAAACGAAACGAGGAAAATGAAATGCCCTTCACGACTGAACCTCACGGGGTAGCGGCATTTGATGTTGGTTATTCTCCTTGCCGCAGACACCCACCCTGCCCACTGTGGGCTGTGAACTCACCGTGGCTCCGTCGCCTCCTACCTAGCTGGGGTGAACTTCATGAGAATGCACTACTACAAAACAGGTCATCACTGGACGTCTCATCACAGACGGTTCCAAAGGAGCCGTCTGTGTTGAACTTATACATACGGTTCCCTTTGGAACCGTCTGTGATAGTGCCTCATCACATACGGTTCTTATTACCAACCGTCTGTGATACTTCACAGACGGTTCATGCACGCCGCTCCCCTGCGAGCACTACATGATTGTCGGTTCTCCAATCAGTCAAGCACTACACTTAGTGAGTTAAATAGGAAGCCATGAACAGCGAGCATGACCTATATTGGCTCCCAAGATCAGCGACCAATATATTCATACTCTTATTACAACGTTGATCACATCCATACAACGCTCATACATAAATAGTACAAAAGTTATACATCACAGTTTCAAGTTTACAACTACATAAGTGGCCGACCGGCCAAATTAAACAAGTTCATAGCGGAAGCAAGTAAATAAACCAAAATGCCTGCAGTGGTATGCCACATAACCCATCGGCAACCGACTGGGAGCTAAAGATAGCACACTACTCATCGGTGTCGCCTAAATCGACACCGACAAGCTCGTCGGTCTCATTATCCTCCTCACCTGTAAAAGCCAGCAAACATCTGGCTGAGTACAAAGAGTACTCGCAAGTCTTACACAAATAAAAATATTTATGCATAAGGTCATTCAAAGGAAGGGCTCATATTGGCTTCATTTTGCGAAAGAGACGCAATACTGAACAACCTACACATACTAGTTTTTCAAGTGCCATTTCAAAATCAGATTTGAAGTAGAAGTAAAGCATGTGAACAAGTAATGAATTCAATAACAAATAAATCATACAAATGGCAAAGTAGCTCTCCACTTTGATACAACAACAAGCATGAACATCCCATTCATGACAACACCAAGTTATAACCACAATTTTAATTCCAAGTCTAACAATAAGCAGCGACAAATTTCAAGCGGTCGTCCATAACCGTGGACACGGCTAATCGAATAGATTTATACCCTGCAGGGGTGTACTACTTTACCCACACGACTTGATTAGCCCGTAAGCCTCCAGATGCCTCCGAATATAGCATACTTCCTAAGGTATGCCGACCGGGTAAATCAAGATACGGTCGTTTTTAGCAAGAAGATCCCATTGAGCTAAGTCCCTCAACCCATGGCTCCTAGGAAACACAAGACGTTAACGCCTCCATCCTATCGGCCCAAAAGGAACACGGGATTTCATGGTCCCATGCCCTTACAATTTCACCACCGTGGGACTCTACCCAACAAAATCTTCCCCCTACTTAACCATACGGCACCCATATACCGCGTGTGATAGCACGAGTTTTACTTGAATTGCAACAACCCAAAGTTCGGTCCTTAATTGTCCAGACAAGCCAAACCACATACCCAAATCTCGTACACGAAGGCACCATCACTAACCAACACTTGTCCAGACCAAAAGCTCATTTAAAATGACAAAATTTCACTTATAAAACAGATACGAAGATCTGAACCAAAAGTATATAATGAGAGTTATCTTTATCCCATAATTGGCGGGCTATTCCGATAATCGAGCTACTGTTCTAGACTTGCATGGCTAAGCAACTCGAACAATGATATTTCAAACATCCTATCATAATTATTTCAGTACTGGGGTAATTCATGGATAGCCAAAATGACAAGATAATAGGATGTGTCTAACTATTCATCACAAAAATAGCGACATTATCAAAATAGCATGCAAGCAATTATCATTGCATCTATCCTAACAAATCTGGGATCAAATATGATGCAAAAAAAAAAGTTCAAAGGATGCTTGCCTTGCTGGGAGTTCACTTGCACACTCTCGGTTACGTACTCTCTTACTTCCGGCAACTCAGAATCTAAAGAAAGACGATATCGAATAAACATCGAGAAAAGTTGAAAAAATCAAATTGCTCAAAAATGCATGAATTTTCTACAGTAGCTAGATGATGATTTTATATGAATTTAGGTGAAAGAATCATTCCATTTGGACTTAGTATGCGAGAGTCATGAAGGTTTGAAAATTCAGTTTTCGGGAAATTCCAATTTAATTCAATTCGGTTGTTGTTCACTTAATTTAATTATTTAGCCAAAATTTGCAGAGCAGTGGTGAGGATGAGGATTATATGGATGGGTAGAGAATAATAATATAATACCAAAATAACTTAGTTCATATCATTTGGAGTTTTTATGAAATACTTATGCATTTTCAAAGTTAGAAGCATTTCTAGTGTAAAAATAATAATACGTTTATGAACTTCCTATTGCACTTAATACTTTTTGCACTCAACTTAACTTAGTCTCTGCCATGACAAGTGGGGTCTATGTATTTTCTTTTCTTTTCTATTTATTTCCTAAGGAAAACATCTACCGATAAATCTAACCTTCTCATACTCATACTTAACCGATTCTCCAGTGTTGAATCCAATCACATGTATAACACTATCCAATCGTATTCTCATATCTTGATCTAAATCCCGTACTAACCTCAACTAAGACATTACCAAGGTAGCTAATCCATCGAGTGATGCCCGAACTCACGATCTTCCAAATAAACAACCCATCCGATAATTACACGCAATCCACCGACTCGTGGGCATATGACCATGATTAAATCCATCAGTCGTTCTCCGGTATACTATTTAAGCTAATACTAACTATCTAGCTCTACTAGTCTCTCCTCGGCAAATCACCCTCGCATATACCAATTTTCCACCGATCGATGTTTAATTGACCAACCGACACCTAATGAGCTTAACCATTTTAGTAACACATCCAACATCTAATGTCTCATTAATTGATCCACTCATATCCATACCACTGAACTTAGTTGTGTATTACATCTATCAATCCAATCACATATGCGTCTCTACGATCGACTAATAATTATTTAGCTACTAATCCAAAAGAGAGTAAAATTGCATCGACTCGGCACATGGGACTTACCTACTAATTTCATGGCAATCCAAATATTTACCCGCAATCAAATAATCCATTCCTACCATCTCCAAATTCTAGCACAAATGACTCACACACTAATGATAAAATCATCCGATCCCATTGCTCATGATTAAATAAATTCCCGATTCAATCTCCATATCTCAACACATATCATCACAAAAGCTATCCATCAAGTAATAGATCGTAAAATCCTTATGCGTCCTAACTCCAAAAATTACTAATCCAACGAGAGGATAACCTCCAATTAATTTATCATCTAAGATCACCAATAATTTTGCATGTGACTCTAAAATAATATCATCCAATCAATTTATCCAATGTATTTTTTTTTAGCATCCACCGACCAACAATACACAGAAACCGCTACAACAATCTAATCTTTCGCATCCATAATATTTATCACATAATCCCGCCTACGCACAAATAAGTCCTAACCGGAGAGTTACATCGGTCTTAAGCTATCAAAATATTTTTACAAATAAACATGCATAAATAGATGCCATGCTCACGACTAATATACAACATGCACAACTAATATTGTAATACGATAGCACAATTTAACGAAGTATTATACCACGGCACTAAGCGTGCCTAAAATCGCCGGACATCGTCTTCTCGCTCCGCATCCGCGCGATTGTTGCGAACCCGTCCGCGTCCACGTCGGCTCGTCCATGTCCATCATCCTAGTGTCGCCGCATGCGCCACGCCGTCGCGTCGACACCGTCTTGCCTCACTCGCCTCGACACCATCGTATCTTGGTGCGTCTCACCGAGCCACCACACCATGTCGTCTTGCCACATGCATGGGCGCGGCCCGATGCGCGCGCCGGAGCGCCTTGCCGACGCCACGCTCAAGCGCGACACGCCATACCGCCTCGCCTCGCTCGGGCCACCGCGCCGCTGCATGCATGGTTGTCACATGCGTGCGCTGCGCTCTCCGCCTTGGCGACGCCGCGCTCAAGCGAGCATGCGCCGCGCAAGCCGCTGCTATGCCACCGCAACGGCCTCCCATGGCTACCGCACCGTATACCGCAGGGAGCTACAGCATGCAAATATCACGCCACCTTGGCGCGCGCTGCGGCAGCCGGTGCCGTCGCACCGCGCCGCTGTGATAGCTGCTCCCGCGCCGCCACGCCGCTTTGTTAGGCTGCCGTGCCACCAAGCCGACGTCGCGCACTAGCCCTCGGTCGCCTCGGCGCCGCCGCAGCAGCACCGTTCAACACTCCCTTGTGAGCCGCTGCCCACGACGCCATCGCTTCCAAAGACGCCACTCGCCATTGGCTCGGCCAGCTGGCTGTGCCTGACCAGGACTCGGCGGGGCACCAAGCACCATCGTGTTCTGCTCCCCACCACGGCACTTGCTCCCTCGCACAAGACATAGCTAGAATCCATGCACTGCTCTGCGCTACTACTCTTCCCATCCTTCCCAGAGATATCATCGCCACAACACCGAAGCTGCTTTGCTCCTTGCCCGGCCGGCCTAGGCACCGCCGCCACCTCCGCCGCAGCTCCTTGAACCCACGCCCTTGCTCTCTGGCTGTAGCTCCAAGCCATCTGCTAGCCACTACTTGCTTGCTCCCCCAAGTTGCCATGATCACCAAAGACAACCTTGCTACCTCCTCTTTTCTTGCAAAACACCCCATTGAACTTGCATGCGAAAACAAATCAGCAAAATGGATTGCTCTCGATATGAGGATCGCTAAGATATAACATGCATTCAAAGATTTGTGATGCTTGGTGGAGTTTGGAAGGAGAGAAGTTGTAGAAGAGGAGTTCATGTCTTGTGTTCTTGCTCTGGGAAAAAGAAAGCGTGGGAAGGAAGTTGGCGTG
Source organism: Ampelocalamus luodianensis (assembly GCA_036346255.1). Taxonomy (NCBI): domain Eukaryota; kingdom Viridiplantae; phylum Streptophyta; class Magnoliopsida; order Poales; family Poaceae; genus Ampelocalamus; species Ampelocalamus luodianensis. The sequence goes on from CM070638.1 coordinate 5,581,626, forward strand.
GGAAGACATAAGTGACATGGGTTGGGGAGGAGCTCGGTTGGGACAAAGAAAATGGCAGGGTGTGCTCGGTTGGGAAATGCCTTGGGCGATGGGAGGCATGGTTCACTGGGCATAAACAAAAATGTGTGGTGGAGAGGGATGGCGGTGAGTTATGTAAAGAAAAGAAGAAAGATTGGTATGGGATGGGGCTATGGCATTGAGAGCTAAATAAAGAAATGAAAGATGTCGGTGTGTGGTTGTGTAGTGCTCTATTGGGGACAGGAAAAAGGTAGGGAGAAGCTGTTGGTTTGGTAATAAATTTTGAATGAGCAGTGTTGGGTTTTGGGAAAACAGATAGCGGCGGGGAGTTCGGTAATTTTTAGACATAGTTGCCTAGCTCTAAAAATCACAAAATTTTTATGGAAGGTTTCTAACATAATGTTGATGCTTAGGTAAAATTTTCGGGAATTTATCCAGAGTGTGATGCTCTCTAAATTTTTTTGAAATTCCTGTTTGCTCGGAAGAAGAACAGCGATGCAGTTCTTCCTTTTTTTTCTCTCCGGCTCACTCCAACGACCTTGCATGTGCGAACTAAACGCTAAAATGGAACTCTCTCACGATGACAATCGCAACGGTATAACATGCGTCGTCGGATTCTTGATTCTCGGTTGTGAATGCGAGGAGAGAAGTTGGGAAAAGAAATAGACTCACGGCGTCTCGCCTACTGGTCGATCGGATGAAAAAGTAGCGATACTAATGCATGCATCATGATTTTTGTAATGCATGCTTAAAAGAAATCAAAGTATTTCAATTTAAATGCAGACTTTCAATTCGATTCGATTTTAAGAAGCAACATTTTAATTAAACATGTGAAAATTGTAAAACATTGCCAAATATTTATTAGATCGCCAAATTAAATATTATCATCCCGATTCTAAAAGTCAGGATGTTACAAACCTCCCCCCTTAGAGAAATCTCGTCCTCGAGATTTGGACGAAAAAGAATAGGGCAGAAAGACTTGGTCGCTTTGCTTAAATCCGATATTCTTTTCAAAGACTGAACGACTTGATCTCGAGCCAATACCACTTCTATCTCGACATTTTTGGTTCTATAACCTCTAATTAAAATCCATCAATCATATTTAGTCTAAAGCAATCACACTCAAATCTACCGTTCCACAATTTACACATTAACCTCCGAAATTACTTGCTTTGATGTCTTCTTCCCAAACCACATGAATTTCTAGGTTCAGTTTGATTTGATTTATAATAAGGGTACTAACTTACTTCTAAATTTTCACAATCCATAAGTGAGCTCAAACAACTATTAATCCACTCCCACAATATGAATCATGGTTTTACTCAAATCTCGATTACATTATCGTGAACACTAATATTCCTAAATGAAGCCACCATATTGCTCACATATTCCATTACATTGGCTTTATAAATTTCTACCATAGGGTATCCCCAATATAACTCCCAAATCGCGTGAGCACTAGAGAACCATATTTCAAAGCCTATAATCCACCCATGAATTATTTGTTGGTTTCCAGCCATTTTCCTCACCATAATTTAAATTCCAAAAAGAGGGTAAGTCTATGCAAGATCAACTCGCTTCTTCCAGTAATGTCTCTATATTTAAGCTTCTCAATCCTTCTATTAGCATGGTCAATCTATTTGCAATAACTAATCCACCAATTACTTCAAAACGATCTTTTAAAGTATAATCCACTCATCCCTATTGTAGGATCTAATCAATCATCAAAATCAACACAATTATCCAAGGTTAAAGATATGCCTCCTTTATCCAAAGTCAACTCCGACCTAGGTATATCAAATCATCGAAAGATCATCCATCCAAGATGAGTTTGTAATCCACCCATAATCCAAATAGTTTGAATCACTAACTTTGTACAAATCGATTTACCCACAATAATCTTAGTTCAATTAAACAAGATTAACTCGATGTCTTCCACAATCTACTTATGCTCAAGTATTAGTTAGTTCCAACCGCCACATTTAATCATTCCTAGTTAACCTAATTATATCTTCCTAGGGACAACTATTCCCTTAAAGATAAATTTCATAATTAAACCTCGTTACCATCCACTATATGACCATTCAATCACCTAATCTTTCTCCATCTCTAGAAGTATTAAGATCCGATTATATACTCAAATATAACTTTAAAAATCCCAAATGATCATCATAAGATAAATTTATAATCTCATTGCGTTTCAAATTCTAACTTTATCACGCTAGACACGAATCGACTCACAATCTTATCGATATATCATCTAAGACATATCTAAAATCTAAATCCATAAGTGAACTACCAAAATTTGTTATTCAATTCTATTCATGTATTCCATGAGTTGTACTTGCATAATCCTCCGATATAGGCCTAGCGTCATCCGTTGGCAAGTTGACACCTCACTACAATGGTTCCATTTATACTCATATTGTAACCTCTGATGGTAACGTCTACCATAATCCACAATTGATCTCACAAAGGTTAATATCTCACGATTCGAAAATCTAATTAACTCTTCTAAGATCATATTCAGGGATCATGAGTAATAATTCAATTTCTCAATTATCAACTATCACTTTGATAATGGAAAAACCACCGACATCAACCAAACATAAAAGATCTCATTAAAGATAAAATAGTAGTTATTCAATCATATCATTCTTTTACCGATTCGCTACCAATCTCTTAATCAACATGCGACTTCCATTAACGAGATGAGAGGGAAAAGCATAAGGTAGGGGAAACAACAAGGGTAAGGTCCTTAATTTAACTTGGAGATGTTAAGCATTCAAACACAAGAGCCAACTTGAAATAAATGAAAAATAAAAGCACTAGGGATGGCACAAGATATAAATGAAACACGGTTAGTTTTCCGACATAGTTGCGATACAACCCACCCATGGGCGATGCACAACTACTTGGAACAAAAGAGAGCAAATGATCACTACAAAATCCAACGTCTACAAGCTAAGTAATAATATCGTTAGGGCGCATAAAATCTAAGAATAAACCCTAATTTTATTTCTAAAATCGCAGCAAGGCATTGTCTTCTCGTCCTTTCGTCGATGCTCTGGACACGAGAAAAACGTATGAACATACGAGCTCGACCTCTTGGTCCAAGATTGAGTACTTGCCCTCTTACTTGAAAGAGCGGTACTCGGTGAGTGCAGACGCATATGGGGAGACCTCGTTTCCCCATAAAGCACATGCCGGTCCACAAGTCCCATGTTGCGTATGGGTTGTAGGCGCTCTTTAGCCACGGTGAGACGGCTGTGTCTCCCATAACTCATGCACGAGCAATTATAGATTTGATCCTCGATGTGTATCAATCTTGCCGGTGTCAGATTGAGTGTCTTTCCCGGTGGATCACGGCAATAGTGTTCACTTCACGCCACGTGCTTGCATAGGAAGGTGGTAGTATGGAGGCTGAGCTAACTCCGTCAAGTCATGACGAAGATGGCTCAGTGCCACACGAGCCACTTCCTGCAATGTCGTGGCCTCAGAGGTGCCACGAGCCTGGAATCCGTATGGGATACTCCTTGTCACGCGTCTAGCAACAATATTGATCACTACCAAATACTCCTCCATCCCTAGTCCTTGATCCCGATGGTAGATGGAGTATTGGTGTTGATAAGCGAAGTTTGCTCTTCACATTATATTTCTAGAAACGCCGGGTATCCGTCCACATCTTCACTTTGAGTCTCACGGACAAGGTATTGAGGGTTCATCTAAAGGACTAGAATGGCAAGGTAAGTTAGTTTTGCAAACCAAAACCAGAATGAGGTAAGGAATGATACTAAGATGGATGAGGAATAAAAGATATTACTAACTTAAACTTTCTAAAATTAATTTGATAACTTCAAAATAATTTGACTCAAAAGGCCTACTAACACTAACGCCAGTGCTATCTCTAACCTACAGTCAGTATGGCTCTGATACCAACGCTGTGGGGACCCCGGAGTTATATCCGTAAGACCGAGACTAATCGAGGTCTTAGGGACATAACTCTAGATCTCCAGTAAATGGATTCCAACTTAACTCAGCCCAAATGAGAGGCTTAACTAAAATTAAGAGCCCCGACGATCATGCACGCCGCTCCCCTGCGAGCACTACATGATTGTCGGTTCTCCAATCAGTCAAGCACTACACTTAGTGAGTTAAATAGGAAGCCATGAACAGCGAGCATGACCTATATTGGCTCCCAAGATCAGCGACCAATATATTCATACTCTTATTACAACGTTGATCACATCCATACAACGCTCATACATAAATAGTACAAAAGTTATACATCACAGTTTCAAGTTTACAACTACATAAGTGGCCGACCGGCCAAATTAAACAAGTTCATAGCGGAAGCAAGTAAATAAACCAAAATGCCTACAGTGGTATGCCACATAAGCCATCGGCAACCGACTGGGAGCTAAAGATAGCACACTACTCATCGGTGTCGCCTAAATCGACACTGACAAGCTCGTCGGTCTCATTATCCTCCTCACCTGTAAAAGCCAGCAAACATCTGGCTGAGTACAAAGAGTACTCGCATGTCTTACACAAATAAAAATATTTATGCATAAGGTCATTCAAAGGAAGGGCTCATATTGGCTTCATTTTGCGAAAGAGACGCAATACTGAACAACCTACACATACTAGTTTTTCAAGTGTCATTTCAAAATCAGATTTGAAGTAGAAGTAAAGCATGTGAACAAGTAATGAATTCAATAACAAATAAATCATACAAATGGCAAAGTAGCTGTCCACTTTGATACAACAACAAGCATGAACATCCCATTCATGACAACACCAAGTTATAACCACAATTTTAATTCCAAGTCTAACAATAAGCAGCCACAAATTTCAAGCGGTCGTCCATAACCGTGGACACGGCTATTCGAATAGATTTATACCTGCAGGGTGTACTACTTACCCACACGACTTGATTAGCCGTAAGCCTCCGGATGCCTCCGAATATAGCATACTTCCTAAGGTATGCGGCGGGTAAATCAAGATACGGTCGTTTTTAGCAAGAAGATCCCATTGAGCTAAGTCCTCAACCCATGGCTCCTAGGAAACACAAGGCGTTAACGCCCCATCCTATCGGCCCAAAGGAACACGGGATTTCACGGTCCCATGCCCTTACAATTTCACCACCGTGGGACTCAACCCAACAAAATCTTCCCCCTACTTAACCATACGGCACCCATATACCGCGTGTGATAGCACGAGTTTTACTTGAATTGCAACAACCCAAAGTTCGGTCCTTAATTGTCCAGACAAGCCAAACCACATACCCAAATCTCGTGCACGAAGGCACCATCACTAACCAACACTTGTCCAGACCAAAAGCTCATTTAAAATGACAAAATTTCACTTATAAAACAGATACGAAGATCTGAACCAAAAGTATATAATGAGAGTTATCTTTATCCCATAATTGGCGGGCTATTCCCGACAATCGAGCTACCGGTTCTAGACTTGCATGGCTAAGCAACTCGAACAACAGTATTTCAAACATCCTATCATAATTATTTCAGTACTGGGGTAATTCATGGATAGCCACAATGACAAGATAATAGGATGTGTCTAACTATTCATCACAAAAATAGCGACATTATCAAAATAGCATGCAAGCAATTATCATTGCATCTATCCTAACAAATCTGGGATCAAATATGATGCAAAAAAAAAGAAAGTTCAAAGGATTCTTGCCTTGCTGGGAGTTCACTTGCTCACTCTCGGTTACGAACTCTCTTACTTCCGGCAACTCAGAATCTAAAGAAAGACGATATCGAATAAACATCGAGAAAAGTTGAAAAAATCAAATTGCTCAAAAATGCATGAATTTTCTACAGTAGCTAGATGATGATTTTATATGAATTTAGGTGAAAGAATCATTCCATTTGGACTTAGTATGCGAGAGTCATGAAGGTTTGAAAATTCAGTTTTCGGGAAATTCCAATTTAATTCAATTCGGTTGTTGTTCACTTAATTTAATTATTTAGCCAAAATTTGCAGAGCAGTGGTGAGGATGAGGATTATATGGATGGGTAGAGAATAACAATATAATACCAAAATAACTTAGTTCATATCATTTGGAGTTTTTATGAAATACTTATGCATTTTCAAAGTTAGAAGCATTTCTAGTGTAAAAATAATAATACGTTTATGAACTTCCTATTGCACTTAATACTTTTTGCACTCAACTTAACTTAGTCTCTGCCATGACAAGTGGGGTCTATGTATTTTCTTTTCTTTTCTATTTATTTCCTAAGGAAAACATCTACCGATAAATCTAACCTTCTCATACTCATACTTAACCGATTCTCCAGTGTTGAATCCAATCACATGTATAACACTATCCAATCGTATTCTCATATCTTGATCTAAATCCCGTACTAACCTCAACTAAGACATTACCAAGGTAGCTAATCCATCGAGTGATGCCCGAACTCACGATCTTCCAAATAAACAACCCATCCGATAATTACACGCAATCCACCGACTCGTGGGCATGTGACCATGATTAAATCCATCAGTCGTTCTCCGGTATACTATTTAAGCTAATACTAACTATCTAGCTCTACTAGTCTCTCCTCGGCAAATCACCCTCGCATATACCAATTTTCCACCGATCGATGTTTAATTGACCAACCGACACCTAATGAGCTTAACCATTTTAGTAACACATCCAACATCTAATGTCTCATTAATTGATCCACTCATATTCATACCACTGAACTTAGTTGTGTATTACATCTACCAATCCAATCACATATGCGTCTCTACGATCGACTAATAATTATTTAGCTACTAATCCAAAAGAGAGTAAAATTGCATCGACTCGGCACATGGGACTTACCTACTAATTTCATGGCAATCCAAATATTTACCCGCAATCAAATAATCCATTCCTACCATCTCCAAATTCTAGCACAAATGACTCACACACTAATGATAAAATCATCCGATCCTATTGCTCATGATTAAATAAATTCCCGATTCAATCTCCATATCTCAACACATATCATCACAAAAGCTATCCATCAAGTAATAGATCGTAAAATCCTTATGCGTCCTAACTCCAAAAATTACTAATCCAACGAGAGGATAACCTCCAATTAATTTATCATCTAAGATCACCAATAATTTTGCATGTGACTCTAAAATAATATCATCCAATCAATTTATCCAATGTATTTTTTTAGCATCCACCGACCAACAATACACAGAAACCGCTACAACAATCTAATCTTTCGCATCCATAATATTTATCACATAATCCCGCCTACGCACAAATAAGTCCTAACCGGAGAGTTACATCGGTCTTAAGCTATCAAAACATTTTTACAAATAAACATGCATAAATAGATGCCATGCTCACGACTAATATACAACGTGCACAACTAATATTGTAATACGATAGCACAATTTAACGCGAAGTATTATACCACGGCACTAGGCGTGCCTAAAATCGCCGGACATCGTCTTCTCGGCTCCGCATCCGCCGCAGTTGTCGCCGAACCCGTCCGCGTCCACGTATGGCTCCTCGTCCATGTCCATCGTCCTAGTGCCGCCGCATGTGCCACGCCGTCGCGTCGACACCGTCTTGTCTCACTCGCCCTCGACACCATCGTGTACTGGTGCGTCTCACCGAGCCACCACACCATGTCGTGCTGCCACATGCATGGCCGCCGGCCTCGATGCCGCGCCTCGGAGCCGCCTTGCCGACGCCACGCTCAAGCGCGACACGCCACACCGCCTCGCCTCGCTCGGGCCACCGCGCCGCTGCATGCATGGTTGTCACATGCGTGCGCTGCGCTCTCCGCCTTGGCGACGCCGCGCTCAAGCGAGCATGCGCCGCGCAAGCCGCTGCTATGCCACCGCAACGGCCTCCCATGGCTACCGCACCGTATACCGTAGGGAGCTACAGCATGCAAATATCACGGCCACCTTGACGCCGCTGCAGCGCCTCGGTGCCGTCGCACCGTGCCGCTGTGATAGCTGCTCCCGCGCCGCCACGCCGCTTTGTTAGGCTGCCGTGCCACCAAGCCGACGTCGCGCACTAGCCCTCGGTCGCCTTGGGCCGCTGCCCACGACGCCACTGCTCTCCAGCACGCCACTACGCCATTGGCTCAGCCGCGCTGCTGTGCACCCGCCAGACTCGGCCGGCGCCAGCACCATCTGTGCCGCTGCTCCCACCACGCACTTGCTCCTCGCACAAGACATAGCTAGAATCCATGCCGCGCTCGCCGCTACTACTCTTCCCATCCTTCCCGAGAGATATCGCCACAACACCGAAGCCGCTGCTTGCCTGCCGTGGCCGCCTAGGCACCGCCGGCCACCTCGGCCAGACTCCTTGAACCCACGCCGCCTTGCTCGGGTGTAGCTCCAAGCCATGCTTGCTAGCCACTACTTGCCATTGCTCCCCCAAGTGCGCATCACCAAGACAACCTTGCTACCTCTCTTCTTGCAAAACACCCCATTGAACTTGCATGCGAAAACAAATCAAGAAATGGATTGCTCTCGATATGAGGATCGCTAAGATATAACATGCATTCAAAGATTTGTGATGCTTGGTGGAGTTTGGAAGGAGAGAAGTTGTAGAAGAGGAGTTCATGTCTTTGTGTTCTTGCTCTGGGAAAAAGAAAGCGGTGGGAAGGAAGTTGGCGTGGGAAGACATAAGTGATGATGGGTTGGGAGGAGCTCTCGGTTGGGACAAAAGAAAATGGCAGGGAGTGCTCGGTTGGGAAATGCCTTGGGCGGTGGGAGGCATGGTTCATCTGGGCATAAACAAAAATGTGTGGTGGAGAGGGATGGCGTGAGTTATGTAAAGAAAAGAAGAAAGATTGGTATGGGATGGGGCTATGGCATTGAGAGCTAAATAAAGAAATGAAAGATGTCGGTGTGTGGTTGTGTAGTGCTCTGTTGGGGATAGGAAAAGGCGGGGAGAAGCTGTTGGTGGTAATAAATTTTTGAATGAGCAGTGTTCGGTTTTGGGAAAAACAGATAGCAAAGAGGAGTTCGGTAATTTTTAGACATAGTTGCCTAGCTCTAAAAATCACAAAATTTTTATGGAAGGTTTCTAACATAATGTTGATGCTTAGGTAAAATTTTCGGAATTTATCCAGAGTGTGATGCTCTCTAAATTTTTTGAAGTTCTGTTTGCTCGGAAGAAGAACAGTCAGATTCTTCCTTTTTTCTCGGCTCACTCCAACGACCTTGCATGTGCGAACTAAGCGCTAAAATGGAACTCTCTCACGATGACAATCGCAATGGTATAACATGCGTCGTCGGATTCTTGATTCTCGGTTGTGAATGCGAGGAGAGAAGTTGGGGAAAAGAAATAGACTCACAGCGTCTCGCCTACTGATCGATTTGACCAAAAAGAGTAGCGATACTAATGCATGCATCATGATTTTTGTAATGCATGCTTAAAAGAAATCAAAGTATTTCAATTTAAATGCAGACTTTCAATTCGATTCGATTTTAAGAAGCAACATTTTAATTAAACATGTGAAAATTGTAAAACATTGCCAAATATTTATTAGATCGCCAAATTAAATATTATCATCCCGATTCTAAAAGTCAGGATGTTACACTAAGTCATGGTAAAATTAGAATCACAGACAGTTGTTAATCCCAACCGTCTGTGATGAGGTACTAATCACAGACGGTTCGTATTAAGAACCGTCTGTGATGAGTTACTTATCATAGACGGTTCGTGATACTGAACCGTGCTCGTGATTTGTCATCACTGAGCGGTTTTTGTATGAAACCGTCGTAATTCGCAATATGCGGGAATTTGAAAATTTTGAGCAGCGTGCGCGGGAGGCAAAATATGTCCTTATATATTATGGCCGACCTCCTCTGGGCGCTCAGTCTCGCACTCCTGCAGTCCCAGTCCTCCTCTCGGCTCGGTCCTCCCTTGCTCCAGCAGTCCTCCTCAGAGCTCCGGTGGTAGCTGCTCCTCCGGTCCTCCCGCTCCTCAGCCACCGCTCCACCTCCAAGCTCCGGTCCTCCCTTGCTCCCGCATCCCCAACCTTCGACGTGGTCTTCCTCCCAACACCGAGAGTCGACGCCGACACCAACGCTAACCTCCTCTAGTCCTCCTCTCGACGCCGGCGCGTGCTCCTCCATCCTCCTCCGGCGTCGATGTCTACGGTATATGAGGTTTTGTTGGTACTTTTGTATATGAGGTTCTATTAGATTGAGATCCAGATTTGTATGTATGAGCTTGTGGTACTTGTGTTAGATTCATATCCAGATTTCTGTTAGATTCTCCTCCAGATTCTACTTCTGTTGGTACTTGTATATGATCAAGTGTATGAGCATATCCATGAATCCATGGCTTGAGAAATTTATTGGGAGGCTTAGGAGTTGGGAATCCATGTATGTGTATCAATGAATCCATGTTTGGGAGGCTTCGAAAATGGCAGTGTATGTGTACGAGTGTATCCATAAAATGGCAATATTTTTTTTTGCAATAAAAAAAGCTATCATAGACGGTTGAACAAGAGCTGTCAGTGAAAATAACTATCACAGACGGTTGAACAAGAACCGTCGTGATAATCAATTATCACGAGCGGTTCTTGTTAGAACCATCTGTGATAGTTGTTTTCCTGACGGCTCTTGTTCGAACCGTCTGTGATAGCTTTTATCACAGACGGCTCAAAAACCGTCTGTGATAACCGCCTGTTATCACAGACGTACTTTTACACAGACGGTTGGAAACCGTCTGTGATGACGGTTCCGAACCGTCTGTGATGAGGCTTTCTGTAGTAGTGGTGCCACGCCTCCCATCGGTAAGTAGGCTGCCAAAATTTTTAGTTCCACCTGTGCGACCTCTCCGTAAAGATGTACATAGCGGAGAAGGTGGTGCTCGGTGATCTTTCTTCTAAGGTCTGCGATCCAAGAGTTTTCATCAAGCGCCTCTCGCACCGTCCTATTCTTCCTAGCAATGATAGTGTATAAGCTAGGGAACATATCTTTCAGGGGGGTGCGCCCTGTCCAGGTGTCTCTCCAGAAGATGGCCTTTTCACCACTTCCCAGGGTGATTTTGGTTGAAACCCGGAACAAAGCACGGTCTTTCTCATCTATTGGCAATTGCATACCATTCCACTGTTTCTCCAGTTCCTTCCACTGATACCATAGCCAGCAGAGACGGAGTGCCCAGCCAAAAAATGTTAACCGAATAACTCCAAGAGCGCCGAATTTTTTTGGGTGGCACATCGTGTTCCAGTTGACCCAACATTTCCCTCCACCCGAGTAAGATTCGTTCCCTCTCCAGAACCAAGCCCTATCACGCTAGTCAATCTATCTTTGTGTCCATGCCGGAAGGTTGGCCAATGTCATGTGATAGATAGGTAAGGACGTGAGAACAACCTTGAGCGTTGTGAGTCTTCTGGCTCTGGATAGCATTTTCTTTTTGTAGCCCACGGGTCTTGCATCAATCTTATCAATAAGGGGCTGAAATTGTACCTTCCTCAGTTTTTGCAATGAAAGCGGCAAGCCAAGGTATGTGCATGGCATGCATTTCCTACTCATCGGGAAGTCAAGAAGAATGGCTTCTAAATCTAGATTCTGACACTGAATAGGTATGACTACGCTTTTGGCTAAGTTTATTTTTAGCCCCGTCACCTCTCCGAAGATACCCAGTAGCTCTTTCAAATTATCTATGTCCTGCTTGATGGGCGGCATGAAAATCATTGCGTCATCCGCGTACAGTGACAGTCTTACCTTGACCGTCCTCCCACTAAATGGAGATAACCATCCTTCGGGAGTGGCCTTAGTCAAAAGGCGTTGGAGTGCATCAATTGCTAGTATGAATAAATGCGGTGATAGGGAGTCCCCCTGCCACACTCCCCTCTAATGCCCCAAATCCCATTTAAAATAATCGTTGAGTTTGACGTACCTAGTAAGATTGACATCAATTCTCTCCATCTTGATCCTAAGCCGCCTTGGTGGAGAGTGTCAAGCATATATGGCCAAGATACTGAATCAAAGGCCTTGGAAATATCTAATTTAATCAAGAGAACTGGCATCTTGGACCTATGGTAACTGCGGGTCGGGTTCTGTACATAGAGGAAATTGTCTTGTATGTAGTGCGTCCTGATGAAAGCACTTTGGCTCTTCGATATTAACTTGTTCATATGCTTGGACAGCCTTAAGGATAGCACCTTGGAAATTAATTTGGCCATGTTGTGAATCAAACTAATCGGTCTAAACTCTGTCATGTCGATGGGATGCTCCTTTTTAGGCAACAGGACTATGTCTGCCATATTGATTTTTGCAAATGTATCCGGTTTAGGTAGTAAAATTTCGCAAACACTGCAATAATGTCCTGCCTGATGATATCCCATGTTTCTCTGTAAAAGCATCCCGTGAATCCATTTGGCCCTGGGGCCTTGTCCCATGGCATTTTATTAATTGCCGCCACAATTTCATGTTCCGTGAATGTGTTCGAGTTGGCTTAGCACATTTGATTGGCCCTGGTTGGGGTTAATATAATCTCAGCTGAAAGCGCTCGTGGCCAGGTGTGTCGTGCCGGTAATGCGCGAGAAATACTGGAACAACGCATGTTCCTTCTCTGCCTGAAGAACGTAGGTGCCTGGCGGGTCTGATAGGGCACAAATGAAAATTTTCCGCTTCCTCGAGATTGTTTTGGAGTAATTTTATTTTGTATTTTCATCTCCGAGCTTCAGCCACGTTATTTGAGATCGCTGTCTCCAAGCCATTCTTTGTATTGCTGCTAATCCGAGGATTCTTGATTTTAAACCCGTGCGAAGCTCCTTTTCTAAGGGAGCGAGCTGTCTGGACTCCTGTGCTAGATCCAAATGGAATAGAATTTCTTGACCTAAGCACATTTGCAATTTTCTCTTCCCAATTCTTGATCTGCTCCATGCTATTAAAGCTCTTTTCGTCCTTTGCATTTTGCATAGCATAATTTTAACAGGACCACTTTCCTCCACATGTTGTGTCCATGCTTTCTTGACCACATCCTCGTAGCCAGTCAAAAAAGGCCAATAATTTTGAAAAGAAAAGCGTCTCGATGGCTTATACCTCTGTTCTGCCAAAATGAGTAGGGGGCTCCTTATCCACCAAGACTATATATAGGAGGGGACTCCCAACTTTTGTATATGCTTTTGAGAAGAGAAATAAAGAGAAGAAAGAAGTTCTCTATATCTCTGTGTTCAATCTACTATTTATTCTTGCATTGTTGTGTGCGATTCTATTTCATCTACGAGGCTATCGATCGGATTGGACTCACAAGCGACAGTTCCTCAACAATTATATACAAGAACTCCATTTTTTCTGCATGCTACTTATGGTTTTTCAGCCAATCTGCCACTGGTTCATAAGCTGATTCTGTTTGCATCAGTTCTATTTACATGAGCATCTTTCATTATTTCTCTCGGACTGAACATGGGTGAACTAATAGGTGATGTCTCACTTTGTGTTTTCCACTGTTTGTTGCAGGAGAAGGAACAAACTGAACGAAAAGATTGGGTTTCGCAAGGTTTGCTTTTTTTCTTCCTCTTTCAAACTCATGGTGTGTTTTGTTCTCAATTAATGGTGATTTAGCCCTAAAAAAATTAATGGTGGTCTAGTCCATCTACATTGCATCATTTAATCCATCCATAGTGACTCCTTTCTTCTATGTGAAGCCGTCCTATTTGTGCACTTGGATTATAATTTGATGGGGAAAAAACGAGTCTTTATGTTTCTTGACTACATAACTGTCCATAGCTTGCACATCACAATGACATCATATTATTTAGCATTGTGTGATTCAGAGAGCAAATTCAGTAAACTAGATATAATGTTTCCTTAATCATTCATGTTGTAAACTAGAAATGGTTCTGTCAGAGGCCTGTCCTACCTTGCTTCCAACCATCCTCCATGCATGCGCGATTAATTCTCACTGAACTCGAGAGAGAGATCTAGATCAGAGATGGCTCGGTTGGCCCATGGTTCCCTCGACTCGCTGCTGGGCCGCCTGACGTCGGTGCTCCTCGACGAGGCGCAGCTACTGGGCGGCGTCCGCTGCGACGTGGAGTTCATCAGGGACGAGATGGAGTCCATGAACGGCGTCCTGCTGCAACTGACGGAGGCCCAGCACCGGGACCACCAGGTCCGAGCGTGGATGAAGCAGGTCGCCGGCCTCGCGTGGGACTGCGGGGGCTATGTCGAGCTCTACGTCCAGCACGTCGGAGCAACTGCCGACCCCCGCGCGACCAAGGGCCTCCTGGGCTGCCTGCGCCGGCTCATCCGGCTGCTGCGGACCGTCCCGGCCCGGCACCTGGTGGCGACGCGGATCCGGGAGCTCAAGGTCCGGGCGCGCGACGTGGGCGACAGGCGGAAGAGATACGGTGTCACCGTGCCATCACATCAGGCTGCTGCTGATGACGACGACGATGACGCGACCATCGACGTCGTCCACTCTCCGTGGGCGCATGCAGCTGCAGGCGCGGAGGAGGAAGCAGATGTTCGGAGACGCGCTCTACTCGCAGCACACGGCGAACTGCCGCCGGACGATGAGGAGACTATCGTAAACAAAGGCATCGATCGTCTGGTGGAGTGGCTACTGCCGCCGGAGGAAGCACCTGCTGCTGCTGCTGCAGGAGGTGGCAAACCACAGCTCAGGGTCTTCCCTATTCTATACAAGTACTATAGCCGTGGATCGTGGTGGACGCAGGGTAAGACCGTGGCAGCTCGTATTGCACGGGGGGTGTACGAACATCCCTCCGTGGTGAGTTCATTTGGTTGCAAGGCCCGGCTAGAGCCACTGAAGGAGCTAGAGCCAGCACTCTTTCAACTGCGGACTGCTGGTAAACGCTTCCTGATTCTTCTTGAATATGACTGTCTTGGGATGCCTGTCTTGGAAAAAAACCTATGGGAGGCCATAAAATCTGCTCTGTTACATGCTGCTGACGATGGTTACCCTGCTGGCAGCGCTATAATCCTGACCACATCAAGTGATTATTTTGCCAAGTCGTTTCCTTACAAAACCTTCCACCTTCTAAGTCTATATGATTTTTTCTACTGTCAAGCGACGGCGCTTATAGCTTGGTCATCCGAATACTGCGACATGCATGAAGTGATCCTCGTTCAAGATCAATGTTACCCAGATGCCTTTTCGATGAAGATGCTCCTGCATCTTCTCTATGTTAATCCCAAGAGGAAGAAAGGTGAGCTGCGCAACTTGAGCGACAGACTATCAGAGTGTAAACGGCTGAACAAAAGCGTTGCTAAGCAAATGCTAATGTTATGCTACAATGAGCTGCATAGCAAGTATAGGAGTTGCTTGCTGTATCTATCTGTTTTCCCAAAGACCACATCATAAGGAGAAGAAGCTTGGCTAGAAGATGGATTGCCGAGGGCCTCATAGCTACCAAAACAGACCACATTGAGTGTGCAATGGATAGAAGCAAGCATGGAGCAACCGCAGCAGATGAAGCCGAGCGCTATTTCGATGTGCTCCTCACTCGAGGGTTCCTTTGTCCTGGGGAAATCAGTGCTGAGGGAAACGTCAAGAGCTGCACGGTACATCATCAAGTCCGCAAGTTCATCACCAGGATCGCTACAGATGTAAACTTTGTGGGCACAAACCTGCCACTTGATTTGGCTCATCACCTTTCCATCCATAACAGAATAGGGTTGCACGCACCTCACTCTGATCTTCCCTTGGACGCGAATGGAAGTGGCATTGTAGCTTTTCTTCCATCTCTGGCCAAGTCTTCTCAATGGCAGCTAATGAAAGTGCTGGATCTAGAAGGCTGCAAAGGATTGAAGAAGCATCATCTGAAGAGCATCTGTAAGATGTTACTGCTCGAGTACTTGAGTCTCAGGAATACAGATGTTGTAGAACTCCCAAAGCAAATTCAGAAGCTCCGGTGCTTGGAGACACTGGACATCCGGCAAACGAATATACAAGCACTTGCCACAAAAGCTATTGTGCTTCCAATGCTCAAGTATTTCCTTGCTGGCCGCAAGGTCTCCGCAGGCAATGAAGCTACGAGATCTGAATATTCATTTTCAACGGTGCACATGCCCCTCTGCATTCATAAAATGAAGAACATGGAGATATTGTCCCAAGTCCAAGTTTCCAACAGTGATAATGAACTAGCCAGCATTGCTCAGCTGCTGAAACTGAGGAAACTTGGTGTAGTTCTTGACGGTAAAAATGCCAAGCTAAATGATCTGTTCCGTCAAATCGAAAAATTGCATAGATGTCTTCGTTCCTTGTCAATCAGGATCGACCAACCAGCAAGAAGTGAGAGTACTCCTGATGCAGACGCAGCGGCAGCATTAGCCTCACCTCCAAAGCTTCTCGAGAGCCTAAACATCTGTGGCATCACAAGTGGGCTTCCCGTCTGGATTGCAGAGCTCGATCAACTTACCAGGATAACACTGAGCGAGACTTACCTGGGGGAAGCTGCTGTACGCATCCTTAGCAAGCTTAGAATCCTGCGCTGCCTCAGGCTCCGGTACAAGTCATACACCGCAAGAGAGCTCAGCTTCAAGGAAGGAGAATTCCAGCATCTCAAGTCTCTGGTCGTTGAGGGCAGCGCCATCACCAACATCAGCTTTGACACTGGAGCGGCTCCTAAACTCGAGATGATTGCCTGGTCTTTTGCCACCATGGAGGCTCTTTCCGGAGTCAAACACCTCCCCAAGTTGAGGAAGCTCGAGCTCAATGGTGACTGCAACCCAAATCCAGTGAGACAACTCAGACAAGCAATTCAAAGGCATCCCAATGATCCTGATTTCACGCACAATCCACACCATCGATGCCAAGAAGCTAGAACTGTGGTTGCTGCCTCGACTCCATGAGTACTCAATTACTCTCCATCAACTGGAAGCTTGCCTCGGTATTTCTCCATTCATATATATAACCTGGAATAAAGACGCAGCCGAAGGAAAGCCTGGTCATGTTCCTTCAGTCTCATGCGTCGCTGAATATGAATTATTCCTGCTCACGTATGGTGTGGTATTGTATAGGTCGGTGTGCCATAATTTGATTTAAGTGATGCAAAGTCTGTGTGCTATTGATGAGTGAAAGAAGAAAGTCCATGTAACACAAACTAAGTACCTGTGGACTGCATGTATGCTGATGTTCTGTATGTTCAGAAACTGGATTTGGTTAGTTTCTTCATTTCTATCTAGGACGGTGCGCGATGATTTCCATGGATGTAGGACTACCGCCTTCATTAATTTTTGCCGTGCTCCTCCCGTACTTGACAATTGATTTAGGAGTACCCAACTCACTAGTAAGAAACCCTTGGCGTTTGATTCGCGTAAAGAGGTGTTTGTTGTTTGAGCAGGGCCGGCCTACTGGTGGTATGGACCGTATGGTGTCTCCGTGCGGCTGGGCTGCTCAACAGATTAGGCTGGGCTCTAAAGCGAATATGATGATCACCGTGATCAGGCAATATAAGGTTGCAGAGACCAGGTTGGTTTGGTTCTAGCTAGTCTAGGCGTTAAACAATTGGCATTGGTGACGGTGTCGAGTGGTTTGGAGAATGAACTCTCAATTTAGCAAATTGTCAAGTTTGCTGTTAGGTGACCGGTGGTCCGACCAGCCCTCGGGGATTGCAAAGTCTGAAAATTTCAGAGTTTTTGTCTAGGTGCGGACAAACTGGCATGCAGGTGGGGTGTAAGTCTAGTTAGACTACAGGCGGTTTGACCGCCATGGTAAGAGCGGTCTGATTGGAGTTTAGTTGGCAATTAGCTTTTAATAGAGATGTGCATTTTGGGTTCGAGCTAGGGGTGATCTGACCATCATTGGGGATGCGAGTTGACTGTTGTGCGGTCTGATTGGCTCTAGTAGCCGATCAAAATTTAACCGAGAGGTGTCTTCGGTCTTGAGTTTGTGTAGTCTGACTAGCCATTAGTTAGCGGTCTGACCATCGGCAGTCTGACCGGCATGGAAGCAGCAGTCAGACCAGTATCCTGTTTCCAGTAGGTCAAAATTTGTGAATTGGGTCTTGAATTGGTTTGTGGAGTTTGAGATCGATGCATATAAGTTGCATGTTGTATAGTTAGACTAATGTGGGTCGGGTTGTGAATAACTTGTGTCCAAAAATGGTTGTTTGGTCTATTTGTATGCTGATGGCTTGGAATCAATTATGGTTAATAGTGAGGAGGATCAGGACTTAGTTGGGAGAACCAAGGTCCAAAACGGTCATGGATACCACGCGAGATGGTTTGGCTCAAACAAAGCGCAAGGTGGACAAGAACCATGAAAAGTAAAGTTGGAGCAAGGCAAGGTGGTGCAAGTGATGCGCAAGTGACTTAGGTCCATTCCATTGGGATTTTGGGATGAGTTTT
The DNA here is from genome assembly GCA_036346255.1 of Ampelocalamus luodianensis. Taxonomy (NCBI): domain Eukaryota; kingdom Viridiplantae; phylum Streptophyta; class Magnoliopsida; order Poales; family Poaceae; genus Ampelocalamus; species Ampelocalamus luodianensis. Next base: position 5,599,971 of record CM070638.1, read on the forward strand.
TAACGAGGAAGTATAACGTTAGTAATGCTCAATGGGGGAGTGCTACGAAATAAACCTTTTTATGAACAATTTCCAAAATGCCACTAGAGGGCCATTCACCCCTTTTAAATAGACATGGCCTCTTTCTCCTTGTACTCTTGTATATGTGCACCAAACAGTAAAGAAAAGGCTCCAAGAATATTTCTCTTCTGTCAATTATTCATGTATTCATTATTTTCCAACAATTGCTTTTTTTAACTTGTAGGCAGGGTGCCTACAACTTTAATTAAGAGGAGAAAGTTTTGAATCGAAACAGTTTATATATACAACAGGTGTAGGAGCCTGCCAAAAAAATGCTCTAGAGGTATAAGTCTATTCTCCCGGTATGGCAGACGCTAGATGCGCCGCTCCCGCCAAGCACTAAGTTCTTGCTTCCCCTTTTATCTTCAGTAGGAGTGTTTGAGTCGATGTGCTTTTGCTTTTGAACACCCTCTCATTAAGCTCTTTCCATAATTCCCACGCAAGTAAGATGAGCACAGTTGGGATGGTTGTTTTATGTTCTAGTTGGGCCTTGCACACCGCTTCCCACCATTGATGGGTTGTGGTAAAGGATTGCCACTAGGCTAGCTGTGGATCCACAAGGTCTAGCCAAACAAAAATCGAAGTCCACACTCGCACCGAGTACCGACAAGTGGTGAAAAGATGTATCGCCATTTCCGGGTGTTGGCGGCAAAGTGCGCATTGGCCATAGTCCGACCACCCTCGCAGTTCTAACTGGTCCGACGTCCATAGTCTATTTTGAATGGCGAGCCACGTGAAGTGCTTACATTTTGGCGGTGGCCAAGTTTTCCATATTAAAGTTGGGTAATTGGTGGCAATTGAGCCGAAGAATTGTGCCTTGTATGCCGAGGTCACCGAGTAATTGGCATATGTTGTAAACTTCCAGGCTATTTGATCCTCTGTTTTAGTGTCTAGAACCACATCATTCACCTGTTCCTATAGGGATATAAACTCTTGTAGATGATGTATTGTTACTTGCACATGTAGGTCTATGTGTTGTATCCAAGCGTTGTTTTGTAGCACGTCGTGGACCGTTTTATTTTTGCTCAACTGGTAGTATTACAATCGTGACCACCACGACATCTTTTGCTAACTATTTTGCCGGCTATGTTTGGTGGGGTTTGCACAGAGAATTCCATGTGTTGGAATTTGAAACCCTTCCCAGGTTTTTCCGCAGCAGAGCACTCGCCCTTGGTAAATGTGCAACGTGGTATGCCTACGTTACAGAGAATGATATATTGAACATTCTAGGAGCATGTTACCCCAATGTCCTTGCATTGCAGATGTTCCTTCGTCTCTTATACATCTATCTATACATATACTAATTAGAGGCTCTCTTATAAGCTCTCATATTAATCCTAAGAGGTAAAAAAGGCTAAAAATTTCCACATTAATCGGAGAAAAAGAAAAATCTTAGAAATTTCCACATTAATCAGAGAAATCTAGCCATTCAATCCTGTATAGATGGTGCAACCTACGGCTTAGATTTTTTTTATCAGCTCAAGGTTCCAGAAATGCCCTGAAATTGCAATGAATTTACCCACCGAATGCCACCGCATAAATACCTCCTCCCACAGCCCCCCTCCCCCCGCACACGCCGTAGCTCCCTCTCCTCCCTTTCGACTCCTCCTCCCCCTCCCTCCACCCCGATGCGCGGACGCCCTCCTCCTCCCCCTCCCTTCACCCCGACGTGCCGCCACCGTCCTCCTCCCCCGCCGCGCTCCCCCTCCTCCTCCCCCCGAGCCGCTGCCTTCTCTACCACCCAAATCTGGATCTGCCTAGATCTGGACGGCCTCGCCTTCGGCCTCCTCATCCTCCGTCGGTGCACGACGCCGCCGGACTCCTCGCCCGAAGCGTTGCCTCCTCCCCCGACGCCGCGTCTCCTCCCCCGGTTGCCCTCCGGCCGCCTCTGTCGTCCAACCTGATCCGCCACCTCGCCCTCTGGTCGCCTCCACGCCGCGCCTTAGGTCAGCCCCGTAGTGCTGCAGCGTTGGCTGCCCGAGCTCTAACTCGCCTTCTCGCCTCATGCGTTATCCTCCCCAGATCCTCTTTTTGCAGCCGCTCTCCCCAAACCCTCCTCTCCAATGCCTTCTCTTCCCCGCCGCCGCTGCCGCCACCATCCTCTTTACCTCCTCTCTCCCGCACGCCTTCGGTCACTCCTCCTCGCACCGCCTCACCTCTGGCCTCCTTTCTCCTATGCGCCTCCGGCCACCTCGCCTCCGCCCTTCCCTCCACCTCCGATCCCCAGCCTCCTCCGGGCTAACACCACCCCTACGCCTGCTGTCGCAGCAGCAGCCCCGCGATTCACGCCGTCGTCCTGCGCCGCCCCCGGATCGCTACGCCTCGCATCCTCTCTCTCAGGCGCCTCCATCCCCCTCGGTCCGCTCTCCGCGCACCTTCGCCTCCCTCCTCTCTCCCTCCTCTCTTCCTCCTCCGCCCATTCCTCCCCACGCTGCCCCTGCTTGCTCCCCGGTGTGCCATTTGGGATTCTACAACTTCGTTTTATTGGAGAACAGTTATTAGATTTAGTGCGGTTCTTGGCAACTGATTTGTATTGTACTTTTGTCACAGAGGCACTTGACATTCAATGTAAGTGGAATTTATCTTTTAGGAGTGTTCATGAGTTTGGAGGATCCAGTAGTTGCATTGGAATTGGAAAATAAAGTTAACAACGATGCATAACAATAGATGCCGCAAATGTTGTCTCTTCTGTTGCCCCCTTAGGCCCTTACATGTTTTGTTCTTTCTGTGTTGATATTGCCCAAGCCACTTCATGAATTGGTGTGTCGATTTATGGTGCTTAATTAGGGGCTGTTGTCTTAGTAACAATAGTAACGGATTCAAAATTGGATCTTTTTTCTGTTATCTTGAAAAGTTTACTTAATTAGGATTTTGTTCGTCACAAAAGGTGACACTGTTATATGATCTCTAGATGATACAGAAATATGGGTGGTTCGGATAAGGAGGGTGTCACTGTCTTACTGTTTATTGCTTGCGTGCAGGCTCTTAACTCAAATTCGCAGCGTCTCCAGCTAATGCAGCAGTTGTTTGCAGATATAGCATTGAAGGTGGATGGCCGCTCTCGAGGTGCCTCTCGAGGTGCCGTCTCTGCGCTGCTTCAAGTAATAACTCTTCTAACATTTTCATTTTTATGTTAGTACTATTGGTGCATATCCGTGATTTAGCATTTGAAATGATTGCTTTAGCTAGAGCATAACCTATGGTCTTGCGTTTGCAAGAGGGAATAACTCAGAAAATGTGTTGGCTGGATTTTTGTTATGTGTGTCCTTCCTGTTTCATAAGTTTTCAGATAGGCTAGAAAAAAAGAAACCCAACAGTTTGATTATGGTGCTTAAAAATAGAAACTCTTTGTTACTGATCTGCAAGCTGCGCTGGTTGAGGCGCTTGACGGTGAGGACGACCCGGCTGCCGCTGCCGACGGCGGCGGAGCGGAAGAAGGCATGTTAGATGGAGCCACAGCTGCCCTCGCCGGCCTTGAGGGCGCGGCTGAATCCGTTGGTGGCGCTGCTGAGCTCCTCCAGGTCGAACACCTACAGCCACTGCACGCCTCTCTCCTCCGACAGCCCCTGTATGCTCCTCGTCGGCGTCAACACCGACGAAGCCTTGCTGCTCTTCTGCCCGTCGGATTTGGGCGCCGGCGACTTGGGTGGTGTCTTGGTGCTAATCTGCTACTGTTTCTTGGTCCTGTTCTTGCCGCTCTTGAAGGTGAAGCACCCCATCTGATCACAAATTCACAAGGTTACTGATTAAACTGGAGAGGAGAGGCAGCCGGGCGTGGGAGGGGAGGGGATTTGGTCGGGCGTGGAGGCGCTGTGGCAGAGGAGAAGTAGAAGAGAGCGGGCGCGCCCCCATACCTGGAACTGCTTGGCCCGGACGAGGAGGTCCTTGGCGACGGCGAAGGACTCGGCGAGGGATCCGTAGCCGGAGGCGACGACGAAGAGGACGTCGGGGTCGGGGTCGTCGTGGTGGTCGAAGAAGATGGCGCGGAAGAGGGTGCAGCAGGAGAAGTCCTGCTCCCGTAGGATGCGCGGCCGGTATGCCGCCTCGTCCCACCAGCGCGCGTCCGTCCCTGGCTGCGCCTGCGCCGTCGCCATCGCTGCCGCCACTCCTCGCGGTTCTTGCTCTTGGCTGGGGGAGGAGAGGCGTGGGGGCGAAGGGTAGGGGGCGGCAGCGGGCGGGGGAGGGGAGGGGATTTGGCCGGGCGTGGAGGTGCTGGGGAAGAGGGGAATCACGAGAGAGCGGAATATCCGATGAGGGAGGAGAAGCGTGCGGGTGAAGGGAAAGGGGCGGCACGCAAAACGAAAATAATATCGGACGGCGAGGGCGACCGAGCGCGTGAGATCCGAAGGGGGAGGGAATTCGGGGTGACGTGGCCTGCCGAATCGTGCCAATTTTTTCTCCGATTAATGTGGGAATTTCTAGTTTTTTTATCTCCTAGGATTAACATGGGGGCTTCTAGGAGAACCTCCAATTAGTATAGATATAGATAGATAGATAGATAGATGTGTGAGCTGCTCTAGCTGTATGATGTGGTGTGGTATTGGATTTGTGTGTAACTATGCTTGTATTCACCTGTACTGTACTATTATGTTTCATGCGTGTGATATGGTGTGTGCCAACACTAGTGTACTGTGTGCATCGTACCGATTAAGGACGTATTTGGTTGGTAGGATGAAGTTGAATGGGATGGATTCAATAGTGATTCGGTCTCAATTGGAGGTTTACCTGCTCGTGTTACTTGGTTTGTCTTCCTGCCTGCGTGTGTGTTTTGCTTATTTCTGTGGGCTCTCGGGAGTCTGGACATGGATTTATATATAGGTGACTGTGTGTGACTGTGTGAGCTGCATGATGTGGTTTGGAATTGGATTTGTGTGTAACTGAGGGTTTTGAAAACCGGTAAAAAAATTTATCAGGGGTCCGGTAGGGCTGGTATGGCCAAAAATCACAAAATTTCGGTCAAAAATTTCAAATCAAAATTTGAATTTTAAAAAATAAGCATAAAATCGCTGAAAATATCGGACCGAATTTTCGAAAATAAATTTTGGCACAAATTTATTCTATATTTGCAAAATTCATACAAATCAAAACCGGTTTAAAAAATTATGGAGGGGTCCGATAGAACCGATTATAACTGATTTTCGGTGATAATCAGCTGAAATTTTGAACCATGGTGTAACTATGCATGTATTCACCTGTACTGTACTATCATGTTTCATGCGTGTGATATTGTGCGCGCGAAACACTACTGTACTGCGTGCATTGTACTGGTTGATGAACGGAATATTTTCAACATCATTGGCCACGGTTGACTAATTGAATTGACATTCTGTTTGAAACCCGCGGCGCAAGTTACACGAGTGATCATCTTGATGTTGTCCTGTACGTCAAGGATGTCAGGCCAGAGGCCGAATGATTGTGCCTCCTCTTAAACAACTTATTGGGCCTAAGCAGCGGAAACTATTGGGCTAAACGTACATCGCTTGGGCCGGATTACTGCACCTATGTATATATATGCTCTATTGGCCATTGCCAACTACACTCCCCTCTTCTTCGCTGGCGTTGAGTCGGTGGTTTAGAAGTAATTTTAGGTTCTTTTGGATTCTCATGTGTTTTCTTTTCCTAGATCACCTTCTTCTAATCCTTTTCTCTGACAAGCTCTCTGTTGGATTTCTTTTACCCATGACGGTTTGCCAGACCGACTCTGGGCGACAGTGGCGGAGGACGGAAAAAAAAATAAGGTGTGGCGAAATTGATAACATAGATATTAAAGATTTTCCAATATAATGATTTATACACATATAATATATAATGATCATCATCTACAATATAAGTAAAAATATTTAGAATAAATAGAAAGATACAAGTAAAGTCAATAGACTAACCAAGTGACGATGAACATCAATTGCGTCTAGGCGATATAGGCAATTGCACTTGCCTATCTTTCTTTTTCTGAAATGATTTCTTAATCCTCTCAAGATCAATTCCTTTGAATATTTCTCGCTCGATGTAGCACACCATTAAGTCATTAAGCCAAGCATCTGACATCTTGTTACGTAATTCTGTTTTGATAATCTTCATAGCAGAAAAGACCCTTTCAACTGATGCCGTCGCCACCGGTAGTATCAATGCCAACTCAATCAGTCGATAATCCAAGGGGAATAAAATATGTCTTTTAAGTTCAACTAATTTTGCAGCTAGGCTTGCAAGATCATGACAATCTCTAAACTCATCAAGTCTTCTCACATGAATAATAAATAGTTGAAGTTCTTCTTTTATATCCTTCTTATCGGAATAGGAGAAATCATCAGAATATATCTCAGTAAGTCGAGCAAGTTTGTCCACATCAAATTTAGAGAATGAATCTCTTGGGTCCAAACAAGAAAAGCAAACAAGCAATTCTGAAGATACCTCATTAAACCGATGATCCAACTCTGCGATTATAGCATCTATAGCGACATAGAAGGTATCAACACGAAAATGATGGTGCAGGTGATGTTGTTCCTCCCCTTTTCTTGATCTACCAAATCTCGGTACTGATCCATTCATATTTGGTATTGGAATATCATTCTCACTACAAAATTTTGTGGCTTCTTGAAATAGTGGCTCCCAACCATCATTCCTCAAATTCATCAAACGTGTTTTCACATCAATAACCAAAGACATGGCTTCAACAATATTTTGATCCTTCCTTTGCAAGATAAGTGATAGCTCATTTGTGATGCGTAGGATTTGCAACATCATCTTCATAATGAACACAAAGCTAAAGGACTCCATGATTTCCACCAAACCTCCTGCCCTACAAGGATTACGAACGTCTTGATGCACAATTTCTAGAACTTCAATCACTGCATCCCACATTGACTCAATACGAAGTAATGTCTTGTAGTGAGAACCCCATCTTGTATCTCCAGGTCTAGCCAAGGATGTTGCTTGATTTTTCCCTCTGCCGGAGGAAATCTCTCCACTACTCAACTTACCCAAAAGAATTTTGCGTTGCTTATCTAGTAATAAATCCTTCCTCTTGCAAGATGAACTAGTATTGTTCACAATCAAGTGAACATATTCAAAGAAATCCTCAATAGATGAGCAACATCTTGAGATGGAAACAACTACCAATTGCAATTGATGAGCAAAGCAATGGACATAGAAGGCATATGGGTTCTCATCACGAATCAACTTTTGAAGCCCATTAAATTCTCCTCTCATATTAGAAGCACCATCATACCCTTGCCCTCGCAGATTGGAAATGTGTAGCCCATGCTCACCAAGTACTTCAACAACTGCTGTCTTCAATGCTTCTGATGTTGTCTCGTTGACATGCTTAATACACAAAAATCTTTCAATTACTTTTCCTTTCTTGTTCACAAACCTACAACACATATGATAGTATAATATAATTATCTAATTTTAACGAAAATGTGATAACTAGTCAACCATATATAATAAATCTCTTACCTCACAACCACGGCCATTTGTTCTTTGAGAGAGATATCACGAGATTCATCTATAAGAATGGAAAAGAGACAATCCTGCATCTCTTGCTTTATTTCTTTGGTTACCTGCGCACAACATTCGCAAGTTCTTTTTGAATTGTTGGAGAAGTCATCTTGGCATTCTTGGGACATGTTTCATCAAATGCAAGTTTGACTTGTTCATTCCTTTCTTTATACCAATCAAGAAACTCTAGAAAATTGCCTCTATTCAATGAAGTAAGGGATTCATCATGTCCACGGAATGGTTCACCTTGCAATGTGAGAAAACTCACAATACCCAATGATGTATCTAAACGAGTTTCATACTTCATTGCTGCATCCTTTGTATATTTTGTAACCTTATGTTTGACACTTGTTTTTTGATTATCAAAATCTTCATATGCTGTCCTACATTGATTATGGGTTTTTCCATCATGTTTTGGAAGTGCCTTGTATGCATTCTTCCAAGTGTCAAACCCTATGGTTGTAAAGGCATCATGACCAAATTTTTCATCCATGCGGTCATGCTTAAAAGATAACTGTAGAAGCAATATGCCTTATTCTTCTCCACACTGTATTCAAGCCAAGGATGTTTCTTGAACCATATTGCATGAAAGCATTTATTACCATTTGTTTTAGGAAAATTACAACCAGTTGGTTGAGTTGGACCCTTAGCTATGAAAGCCCTCTAACCTCACTTCTAATATCCACCTTGAAAATTGATCAATCGGTATTCAAGTCCAGGATCACTGATAATGTGATCCGGGTTGAACTGAGTTATAATAGTACCTTCAACCTCGACTGCTACTTGTTCAGCTGCCATTTCATTTTCCATCTCCTCTTCAACCGCGGCAACAGCCTGTTCAAACTCGTCTAAGTCAAAGTCATCTTCATCTTCTTCATGTTCTTCGATCTCTACTTCAACATCTGGTAAATTTGTAGCTCCACCATCACCAGCAAAAAGATTGGAGGTGCCACCTTCGGACCAAAAGGTCCTCAAATCTGCAAAATTACCAAATTATATTAAACTATTAAAAGCAGGCATGTCAATTAATTTATAACAAATTAAATTTCCCATCTACAAAATTATAATATGCACCTCTTGTTTTGGCATTGCCCTTTTCTTTTCCTTTTGGATACATCCTCGATCCTTAAATAATTTATGCCCACTTCGCTTCATCATAAATTAATCAAACAAACTAAGTAATTAAATAATTAATAATCCAAATATCACATGAATAATAAAAATTGATTAACTTTGTCCATACCTGATGACTGATGTCCAGTGTCCTGATCTGATCAGGTCTTGCTCAGTAGGAGATCGTTTTGTACTTTTGTTTCAGGCCTTCACGGAGACGCGGTTGTCGCGTGACTCGCGCTCGGCACTTGCGGAGTTGCGGTGAGCGGCGACGCGGCACATAATAAGAGATGGCGACGAATAGAAACACCGGCGGCCGGCGGACAGAAAGTCGAACACAGCGGCGGTGCCGTAGAGGTGGGGGCGAGGACACGAACGGGATTCACGATTCCAAAGTGAAGTCAAACGTCAAGTCGTAGATGGACCGTATACTCATCCGCAGTAGTCCACGATAGGAAGCAAGCCGTAGTCTACTAGTATGTATGTGCCAACAAAAGGCCAAAGAGCCCATAGAATGGCATAAAGTAGCAGCCCATTTATAAGCCCGAGTAACGGTTTGTTTATGCTGCACTTCTATTCTTTCTCCGGCGTCCGACGCTGAGTTCTTATCAGCGAGACTTCATTTTCTTTGATGTGCTCATGGTACAGAATGATTTGGGGGTAATTTTTTTTGGGAATTCAAGGTATGACAAGTGTCATACCTTGCCATACTGAGAGCTCCGCCCCTGCTGGGCGATGACGGTGACGTCAACGCGGAGATCGCCATTGGGCCGACTTGGTTATAAATAATTCTCCTCTGATTTTCTTCTGACGAACACCACTATTCCTGGTTAAAGGTATCAATGGCTATATATAGCAAGTCAAGAATTCCATCCCATTATATGTACTAGCTAGCTATAGCAGGTACGTTGTGTTTGCGTCAATTTTGCATTTGCACGAAGCCTCCGAACGTACCAAGCTATTATGGAGAAAAAATCTAGCAGTGTCGATCCTATTATGCATGCACGTACAACTGAAAACAAGCTTGTAGCATACTCCCTGGTTTCTTGCCTTTTAGTTGTCCCGTTCCTTTCTTATGTCCTTGAAAAAGCTCGATCAAAAGTAACAAAATATGATTCTTCTTTGGAAACATCTTGTATCCAAGTAATAGAACCGAAAACAAGTTCTGGCTTAAGAGCGCCGCTCCCTTCCTGGCTTGCACCCATTATGGTTCTCATCTTGCCCACGTACGTACTGCAGACAAGTAACCTCATGCGTTGCACGCTACTTGGTTCCACACACGCGTACCGCAGCCTGTATAGAGATTGATGTGTTATATGATTAGATATTGATCTAATTGATAAAAAAAAATAACTTATGTTTAAGAAAATTTTAGTCACCTTATGAATAGACAATCCCACTACCTTCCTGGCTTGCACCCATTATGGTTCTCATCTTGCCCACGCACGTACATACTGCAAACAAGTAACCTCATGCGTCCAGGACTCCATGCCTTGCACGCTACTTGGTTCCACACACGCTTACCGCAGCCTGCGCGCCGCCGGACTCGGCACGCACGTATGCACCTGACAAACAGGTTTAGTACCCGTGTGCATAGCAGCCTCCACGCAGCTAGTCACCTCCTCATGCGCAGTATGAATTAAGGTTTCTTGGCCGTATCACATAGGGTACTGCTTTTTTCGCAGTTGTAATTGCACACACACGTAGCAGGAGTTTTTTTTTGCTTATACAGTAAAAGATATATCTATCTATATCTATATTAATTGGAGGCTCTTCTAGAAGCCATCATATTAATCCTAGAAGGTAAAAAGGCTAGAAATTCCCACATTAATCGGAGAAATAGAAAAAAAGCTAAAAATTCCCACATTAATCAAAGAAAAAGGGAAAATCCTAACCATTCAATTTATCATGTGGTACAACCTGCGGCTTGGATTTATTTTTTTAGCCCACGTGGAGTGTAACATCCTGATTTTCAAAATCGGGATGTTAATATTTAATTTGGTAATCTAATAAATATTTGACCGTGTTTTAAATTTTTTCCATGTTTAAGTGAAAGATTTCTTTTGAAAATCAATCGAGTTGTTTAAAAGTTGTATAAAAATAAAAATAATAACAATAACAAAGAATATTCAATCAAATTGTTTGAAAGACTACATTTAAATTAAATTACTTTGAGTTCTTGTTTTAGCATGCATTTCAAAAATCATGTAGTTATTCATTCATACCATTTCTACCACCTCCGGATCGACCGACCGCAGGCGAGACACCTGCATTTCAAATTCTTTTTCCCAACTTCTCTCATCGCAATCACTACCAAAAATCAAGAATCCGACAACGCATGATCTATCGTTGCATTCGATGTCTCGCAAGCATTTCATTTTAGCGGTTAGTTCGCGTATGCGAGATCGTTTGAGCAAGTTGGATAAAAGAGGGAAAAAATGTACTGTGATTTATTTCATTGTCATTTTTTTCCTCCCCCATCCGAATGGACACTGCCTTTTCACATCTACCCAACCATTTCTTTATTCCCAACCAAAACACTCCCTGCCATCTTCCATTTTTTTTGGGTATATGTCACTATCAGCACCTCCAACATGCAAAGCAATCTCACTGTCTTTTCTTCCTTGCCCCCAGCCGAACCAAAGGCCCAACGCAGAGCTAGCCTAAGTCACAAGCTACTTCCCATTTCGTTTCTTTCTCTCACCCCAACCGAGCCACCCGCACCACACATCTCCATTTAGAAATTCCAGCCGAACCACACAGACAACAGTCCACACCATTCTTCTTCCCTTCACTTCTTAGTCACTCCAAGCAAACTTTTGTACATGTCTATCTCTCTACTTCTCTCCTTCAAATCCCCACCAAAAATGAATAATCAAGCTGTGCATGCTATGCCATCACAATCCCCATCACCTAAGCATCCCATCCATACATTTAGTTTTCACATGCAAGGTCTTTCAAGATTTTTACATGAAGGGGGAGAGAAGCACGATCTGCGTCTTGTCTTTGTCGGCCACACACATGCAGTGATGAGCGTGAGGAGCAACCCCCAGTGGCGTGGGCGGCTGGGCGAGGAGTGGCTGCTCGGCAGTGCGGACACGGCAGCCCGGAGGCAGCCGAGCCTGGGCACCATGGAGGGGATGGCGTCGAGGCACCATGGACACAAGGGCAAGGTGTTGTCTAGTGGCTTCGTGCGGGGCACGCAGCGACACGACGCCAAGGCGGAGGCGGCCGAGCCGAGGATGCGAGGTTTGGCGGCGCGGCTAGCGGCGTGAAGACAACATCTTGGAGGAGCCGACCGATAACGCGGTGCATGCATGCCACGACCATGCATGTGGCGGCTTGGCGGCCCGAGCAAGGCAAGGTGGTGTGGCATGTCGCGCTTGAGCGCGGCGTAGGCAAGGTGGCTCCGTGGGTGTGGCCGAGAGCGATGACGCCGATGCGGAGCGGGACGCAGACGCGGAAGCGGACGAGCTCGGCGACGACTACGGTGGACGCGGATGAGTGCCGAGAAGACGACGCCCGGTGACGATTCTCACACCTAGCGTTGCGGTAAAATTCTTAGTGTTATTTATGTTACCTCATTACAATATTAGTTGTGCATGTTGCATATTAGTCATGAGCATAGTATCTAATTATGCATATTTATTTGTAAAAATTATTTGGTAGGTTAAGACCCGTGTAACTCTCCGGTTATGACTTATTTGTGCGTAGGCGGGATTATGTGATAAAATATTGTGGATGCGAATGATTAGATTGTTGTAGTGAATTTGTGTATTGTTGCTCGATGAATGTCGGATTAAGTATATTATTAGATTGTTAATCGGATAATATTATTTTGAGAGACATATAAATTTGTGGTAATCTTTGGAGGATAAATTAATTGGAGGTTTCTTCTCACATTGGATTAGTAATTTTTGGAGTTAGGACGCATAAGGATTTTACGATCTATTACTTGATGGATAGCTTTTGTGATGATATGTATTGAGATATGGAGATTGAATCGGGGATTTATTTAATCATGAGCAAATGGATCGGATGATTTTAGCATTAGTGTGTGAGTCATTTGTGCTAGAATTTGGAGATGGTAGGAATGGATTATTCGATTTTAGATAACTAATTGGATTGCCATGTAATTAGTAGATAAATCCTATGTGCCGAGTCGATGCAATTGTACTCTCTTTTGGATTAGTAGCTAAATGATTATTAGTCGATCGTAGAGACGCATATGTGATTGGATTGGTAGATGTCATTCGCAACTAAGTTCGGTGGTATGGATATAAGTTGATCGATTAGTGAGCAATTAGATGTTGGATGTGTTCTTAAATGGTAAAGATCATTAGGTATCGGTTTGTCAATTAAACTTTGATCGGTGGAAAATTGAGTATATGCGATTGTGATTTGCCGAGGCGAGACTAGTAGAGCTAGATAGTTAGTATTAGTTTAAATAGTATATCGGAGAACGATCGATGGATTCAATCATGGTCATATGCCCATGAGTCGGTGGATTTCGTGTAATTATCGGATAGGTTGTATATTTGGAAGATCGTGAGCTCGGGCATCACTCGATGGATTGACTACCTTGATAATGTCTTAGTGAAGGTTAGTATGGGTTTTAGATCAAGATATGAGAATATGATTGGAGAGTGTTATGCATGTGATTGGATTCAACACCGGAGAACCGGTTAAGTATATGATGATGAGAAGATTAGATTTGTCGATGGATGTTTTCCTTTAGGAAATAAATGGAAAAGAAAATAAAATACAAGGGCCCTATCTGTCATTAACAAAGGCTAGGGCAGCCCGTGTTTAAAAAGGATTTAATTCCATTTAAAATGCAGAAAAGAATTATTTTTACACTAGAAATTGAATTAACTTTGAAAATTCATAGAAAATTCATATGAACTCCAAATGGGATGAATCCAATTGGGTTGTCCATAAAATATTAGTCTATAATTAACCATGTAGTTTTTATATCCACTAGAATTCTGCAAATTTTCACAAAATAATTAAATTCGGGTGAACAGTAAACAGAACCACCATTTTTCAGCATTTTCTAGAAATCTGATTTTCAAACTACTATAACTCTCTCATATAAACTCCAAATGGAATAATTTTTGTACCTAAATTCATCTAAAATCGTAATCTAGCCACTGTATAAGTTTCATGCATTTTTGAGTAATTTGAGTTTTTGGCTATTTCTCGGTGTTTATTCGATATCGCCTTTCTTTATATTCCGAGTTGCCGGAAGTATGAGAGTAAGTAACCGAGAGTGAGCAAGTGAACTACCAGCAAGGCAAGCATCCTTTGAACTTTCTTTTTGCATCATATTTGATCCCAGTTTTGTTAGGATAGATGCAATGATAATTGCTTGCATGCTATTTTGATATTGTCGCTATTTTTGTGATGAATAGTTAGACACATCCTATATTCTTGTCATTGTGGCTATCCATGAATTATTCCAGTACTGAAATGTTTATGATAGGATGTGTGAAGTTATATTGTTCGGGTATGCTTAGCCATGCAAGTCTAGAAACGGTAGTCTGATTGCTGGGAATAACCCGACAATCATGGGATAAACACAATTCTCATTATATACTTTTGTTTCAGATCTTTATATCTATTTTATGAGTTAATTTTTGACATTTTAAATGAGCTTTAGGTCTGGACAAGTGTTGGTTAGTGATGGTGCTTTGTGCACGAGCATTGGGTATGTGGTTTGACTTGTCTGGACAATTAAGGACCAAACTTTGGGTACCTGTTGTTCAAGCAACACTCGTGCTATCACACGCGGTATATGGGTACTGTATGGTTAAGTAGGGGGAAGATTTTGTTGTGTTGAGTCCCACGGTGGTGAAATTGTAAGGGCATAGGACCGAGAAATCCTATGTTTCCTTTTGGGCCGATAGGAGATGTTAACGCCTTGTGTTTCCTAGGAGCCCTGGGTTGAGGGACTTAGCTCAATGGGATCTTCTTGCTAAAAATGACCATATCTTGATTAACCCGGCCAGCATACCATAGGAAGTATGCTATATTCGAGGCATCCGGAGGTTTACTGCTAATCAAGTCGGTGGGTAAAGTAGTACACCCTGCAGGTATAAATCTATTCGAATAGTCGTGTCCACGGTTATGGACGACCGCTTGAAATCTGTGGCTGCTTTTTGTTAGACTTGGAATTAAAATTGTGGTTAAACTCGGTATCGTCATGAATGGGATATTCATGTTTGTTGTTGTATCAAAGTGGACAGCCACTTTGCCATTTGTATGATTTATTTGTTATTGAATTCATTACTTATTCACATGCTTTACTTCTACTTCAAATCTGAATTTGAAATGGCACTTGAAAAACTACTATGTGTAGGTTGTAACTTGTTGCGTCTCTTTTGCAAAACTAAGCCAATAGGAGCCATCCCTTGAACACCTTATGCATAACTAATTTTTATTTGTGTAAGACTTATGAGTACTCTTTTGTACTCAACGGATGTTTGTTGGCTTTTACAGGTGAGGAAGATATTGAGACCGATGAGCTTGTCGGTGTCGATTTAGGCGACACTGATAAGTAGTATGCTATCTCTTAACTCCCAGTCGGTTGCCGATGGGTTATGTGGCATACCACTGCAGGCATTTTGGTTTATTTACTTGCTTCCGCTATGAACTTGTTTAATTTGGCCGGTCGGCCACTTATGTAGTTGTAAACCTGAAACTGTGATGTATAACTTTTGCACTATTTATGTATGAGCGTTGTATGGATGTGATCGACGTTGTAATAAGAGTATGAATATATTGGTCGCTGATCTTGGTAGCCAATATAGGTCATGCTCGCTGTTTATGGCTTCCTATTTAACTCGCTAAGTGTAGTGCTTGACTATTTGGAGAACCGGCAATCATGTAGTGCTCGCAGAGGAGCGGCATGCATGATCGTCGGGGCTCTAGATTGTAGTTAAGCCTCTCATTTGGACTGAGTTAAGTTGGAATCCATTTACTGGAGATCTAGAGTTATGTCCCTAAGACCTTGATTAGTCTCGGTCTTACGGAGATAACTCCGGGGTCCCCACATGCAGGCATGCTGATTGACCTACGTTGCATTTACTAATTAGAGTTGGACTCTGACATTGCAATATCCAAACGTACATTGTGTTTTCGTTTTGAACGTATATAGCTTCACCAAATAACCGTGTAGGATACGAATACTTACTAAATGAGATCTTAAGGTTAACGTTAAATCTATAGCGTTGTAATCTGGACTCACCAAAAATCGAAGGCGAAAATATATAGATTTATCACTTAAATATAAAAACAAAATTTTAAATTGTATAAATTTAAAACTTTTAGAATTTTGAGTGATAATTTCGAACTAAAAAATATATGTCAAATTCATATTAGTTAGAAGCTAAAAGTTACAAAAATTGTTAGCCCTGAAAATAATATTAAAAATATTATGTCCGTGTAGATGCACGGGTTGACGACTAGTTATAGTAAAGTAAAACATACGAGTAGTACTCGTGAACGTACAAATGACAGTAATACTCCAGGACCTTTACAGTAATATAGCTCATAAAGAACAGTAAAACCACAGCACAGTAATGGTTTCATCTGTCTGCACAACACTAAACGGTGGGGGATAAAATGTATAGAGTCGGCAGTAAAAATATGTCGGAGATACGGTGGAGGGAAATACGTGTGACACAGGTAACAAGGGGAATCATATTTTTACTGTCGGTACATGTGCTCCCGGGACATTATTTACTGTTTAATGCGTAAGTATAGTTCTTTGCTATACGTACGATTTTTACTAGCATGGTACGTATAGATTTTTACTAGCATGGTAAAAATCTATATTTACTAGCATGGTACGTATAGTGTTTTTAGATAGAGGATAAACTCTGCTTTTATAGAAAGCAAATGAAAGGCTACAAGGTACGTATAGTTCTTTGCTAGCTAGCTAGCCCATAAGGCAGAAAACTAGCTTGGTACGTGTATTTTACGTATACTTCGTTGCCCCCTCGCGCAGAAAACTAGCTTGGTACGTATACTTCCTTGCTAGCTAGCCAGCCCATAAGGCAGCAATGGCTTCGCAAGCGAAGAATTTGATTCCACGACGTACTACTTACTCGCTAGGAGCACGAAGCGATCAAGCCATGCACGATTCATCACCATCTTCCCATGTCAATTCCCTTGTCATACTCATACTGAGATGCTCCCTCCCATGGCTTCTCTCTCTGTGTTGTGACCTCCGACCATCCACGATTCATCGCCATCTTCTCCGTAGCTCCCCACCGCTTGCCATCCCCACTGACTCTAGAGTTCTAGACTCTAGAGAGAGATCGATCTATGGCTGGCTTGGGCCAGAGTGCCGTGGACTCGCTGCTGGGCCGCCTGAAGTCGGTGCTCCTGGGCAAGGCGCAGCTGCCGGGCGGAGTCCGCGGCGACGTAGAGTCCATCAAGGACGAGATGGAGAGCATGAATGGCCTCCTCCTGCACCTCACCGGGGCCCAACACCACCGCGACCACCAAGTCCGGGCGTGGGTGAAGCAGGTCGTCGGTCTCGCTCGAGACTGCGAGGACTACATCGAGCTCTACGTCCAGCTCCAGAACGCCGGAGCTGCCGGGCCCGGCGCCGACAAGGGCCTCCTGGCCTGCCTGCGGAGGATCCTCCGGTTGCTGCGGGCCTTTCCAGCTCGCCGACGGACCGCGACGCGGATCCGGGGGCTCAAGGTCCGGGCACGTGAGGTGGGCGAAAGGTGGCTGAGGTACAGCGTCGTCGCCGCACCGTCCGCTGCCGCTGATGCTTACGAAGAGGACGCCATCGCCGACATTGTCCAGACTCCACAGGCCCCTGCATCAGCAGATGACGAGGAGGAAGACAATTGGAGGCGCGCTCTGCTTGACGGTGAGCCACCAGATAACGAGACTGTCGTACATGAAGTTGCCGATAGGCTGATTCAGGTGCTGTTGGAGGAACTACCTGCTGCCGGAGCAGGAGACGGCGAACCACCCCCGTTCACAGCCTTGGCTATCCTAGGGGAAAGGCTCGTACCTCCCATTGAACAGATAGTGCTCGCACATCCGTCCGTGCAGAGCAAATTTCGTCATCACATCAAATTCAACGCCAGAGATGGAGTTTCTAGTTTCCATCAATGGCCACAATTAACGTCAGATCCTCTACGGTTCTTGATTGTACTTGCCCACGTCGACGAAGAAATGCCATGGGATGGCATCGATGGCTGCCCTCCTGGCAGCGCTATGATAATAAGCACACCGTTTGATGATGTGGCCAAGTCGTGTGCTCCTTACAAGATCTTCCATGCTCAAAGTCTGCAAGAGTTTTTCTGCAATAAAGCGGAGATGCTGGCTGGTAAATCCCCACACTGGGATAGAGGTCTTGTCAAGTCCATCTTGGAAGAATGTTACCCCAATGCCTTTGCCATGAAGATGCTCCTGCGCCTTCTGTATGTTAATCCTAACAGGACTACATTTCAGCTGTTCAAGTGTAAACAGCTGAACAAAAGAATCGCTAAGCAAATGCTAATGTTCTGCTACAAGGAGTTGCCTAGCGCGTACGGGAGCTGCTTGCTGTATCTAACCATTTTCCCCAAAGACCACATCATTAGGAGAGCAACCTTGGCTAGAAGATGGATAGCTGAAGGCCTGATCATCCAAAGAGATCACACTGCGAGCGCATTGGATGAAGCCAAGCGTTGTTTCGATGCGCTCGTCGCTCGAGGGTTTCTAAGTCCTGGGGAAATCAGTGCTGCGGGCAACATCAAGAGCTGCACAGTGCATCATGAAGTTCGTGAGTTCATCGACGGTATTGCTACAGATGTAAACTTCATGGACACAGACCTGCCGCGAGATTTGGCTCACCACCTTTCCATCCACTACAGAATAGGACAGCAAGCATCTCACCCCAATCTTCCCTTGGACGCGAATGGAAGTGACATTGTAGATTTTCTTCCATCTCTGGCCGCATCTTCTCAATGGCAGCTGCTGAAAGTGCTGGATCTAGAAGGCTGCAAAGGCTTGAAGAAGCATCATCTGAAGAGCATCTGTAAGATATTACTTCTCAAGTACTTGAGTCTCAGGAATACAGATGTTGCAGAACTCCCAAAGCAAATTCAGAAGCTCCGGTGCTTGGAGACACTGGACATCCGGCAAACCAAGATACAAGCACTTCCCACAAAAGCTATTGTGCTTGCAATGCTCAAATATTTCCTTGCTGGCCGCAAGGTCTCCGCAGGCAATGAAGCTACGAGATCTGAAGATTCATTTTCAACGGTGCACATGCCCCTCTGCATTCAGGAAATGAAGAACATGGAGATATTGTCCCATGTTCGAGTTTCCAACAGTGATAATGAGCTAGCCGGCATTGCCCAGCTGCTGAAACTGAGGAAATTTGGTGTAGTTCTTCATGGTAAGAATGCCAAGTTGAATGATCTGTTCCGCCAAATCGAAAAATTGCATAGATGTCTTCGTTCCTTGTCAATCAGGATCGACCAACCGGCAGGTGGTGACAGTCATGACGAAGGGACAAAAGACACTCCACTCTCGCCTCCAAAGTTTATTCAGATCCTACACATCAGTGGCGTCATAGGTGGGCTTCCTCACTTGATTCAAGAGCTTCATCAACTTGCCAAGGTAACACTGAGCGAGACTCACCTGGGGGAAGATGCCGTACGCATCCTTGGCAAGCTTAGAATCCTGCGCTGCCTCAGGCTTCGGTACAAGTCGTACACCCAGGGCGAGCTCAGCTTCAAGGTAGAAGAATTCCCGCGTCTCAAGTCTCTGGTCGTCGAGGGCAGCGATGTCACCGACATCAGTTTTGATGCTGGAGTGGCTCCTAACCTCGAGATGATTGTCTGGTCTTTTGCCACCATGGAGGCTCTTTCCGGAGTTAACCACCTCCCCAAGTTGAAGAAGCTCGAGCTCAATGGTGACTGCAACCCAGATCAGGTGGAACAACTCAGACAAGTAATTGAAGTGCATCCCAACCATCCTGATTTCAAGCACAATCCACACCTTCAACGCCAAGAAGCTGGAACTTTGGTTGCTGCCCCGACTACATGAGTGCTCAATTACTCTCTATCAACTGGAAGCTTGCCTCGGTATTTCTCCATTCATATATATAGTCTGGAATAAAGATGCAGCTGAAGGAAAGCCTGGTCATCTTCCTTCAGTCTCATGCGTCGCTGAATATGAATTATTCCTGCTCGCGTTAATTCGTTTAATTGCCTTTCTGAATGTATGTGTGTTTGGTTTCATTCTCTGTACTATATATATAGACTTGTAATGTTTTATGTACGTGGCTGTTCATGTGTGTGTGAGAGCTGCCCTAGCTGCATGCTATGGCCTACAGTGTAGTATTGCATTTGCGTGTATTCACCTGTACCATGTTATCATGTTTCACGCGTGTGACATGTGTGAGCGGACACTACTGTGTGTATGGTAATTATTTGATTGCTAAGTGATGCCGAGTATATGTGCTATATACTGATTGATGAAATAAATTACTATAGGCTGGTTATGTATGAGCACTACCTGTCAAACAAGAAGAACTTGGTGGGCGCCAGTGGTGAAGAGAGTGGAGGTTTCAGGTTCCCCAGTGGAAATCACCATTCCTTTGATTATTCTTTTATCATGCAGAATGAATGTTTACTTTCCTGTCTTGTGAGTTGCAATTGGTTGTCCTTGTGCTTTGCCTGTCTTATTATTACGTGTCTGGGCTCTGGCTGCATGCTAAGTGACGCTGTCTGTGTGCTATTGTTGAGTGAAAGAAGAAAGTGATGCTGAGTCCTCGGTCCTTCGTGCGTCCTCTACCAGCGCGTGGAAAGCATCACCAGCAGATCAAGGAAATCTCAGCTAGCCTTCCAACGCACAGGTTCCAAGATCACATTTTCTTTAATTAATCACCAGCAAGCCTCGTCCTGTTGCTTCACGTGCAGGTAAACTAGAACCGGCTCTGTTGTTTCACGTGCGTTCATCGATCCGGTCATCTTTTGTTACGCGCACACGAGAACCATACCAGGACATTGAAAGGTTTTGATTCGTGTACATAGAAGGTGTACCAAAGATATCATAATTTTTGCTAGGTTTACACAGATTAGTACCAACAATTTCAGGATTTATTCCTCATAGCGATTTTGAAATATGATATTCCACTCCTGAGTCGAGACACAAGATTTTCGCTGTAGCAAGTCAAGATGAAAGCTGTGCTGGTACAGATGGATTTAGATTAGGCATTGGAAGGATTTATAAAACAACCTACCACATGGACCGCATATGAGAAGCGTAAATACCGTAAGGTTTTATCTCAGATTCATATCCATCTATCAAATAATATTTTGCAGGAGATTTTGAAAGAGAAGACATCTGCTGCATTATGACTGAAGCTGGAACAAATTTGTATGACAAAGAATCTCTCTAGCAAGATGCATCTCAAGTAGAAGTTGTACTCTCACAAATTACATGAAGGAGAATCCGTACTTGATCATCTCTGCGAATTACAGACGGTTTCAAACAAAAACCGTCTATAATATTTAGTAAAATCAGGGAGATAATTATCACAGACAGTTTTTAATACAAACCGTCTGTGATGAGATACTTATCATAACAAAAAATCATCTGTGAAGTATCACATGTGGTTCTTATTACAAACCATATGTGATAATTGCAATTATCACAAACGGTTCTTGTTAAAATCCGTCTGTGAAGTATCACAAACAGTTCTTATTAAAAACTGTCTGTGATAATGATGTATAACAGACGGTTCTAGCCATCGCTAGTAACATAGATGGTCACGCTTATAAAATCGTCTGTGATAAATACAACACTGACGGTTTCCAGAAACCGTCTGTGATGAGGCGTTCAATATAGCTTGTTTTGAAGTAGTGAAAATAAAACATAGCGCATGACAGTAATTATAATACCATTTTTACTGCGAGGTTATCCTATAGTGATGTGGATCAAATCTCGAGGTGAGATTAAATCCGTAGGTTGTCCGATCTTTCACGGTGGTAATTCCTGATCAAATATATGGAGCACAAATTATAGGATGCAACTCGCACTTGGATAAATAAATCTCACACCCGCACACACCACAGTGCATGAACGAGAGAAGAGATCAAACAAGATCAACACTCAAATTCAATCAATAAGATTAAACCTAGAGTAGCAATCAGAGATATAGAAACACTCAAGAAGTCGTGCACATATGATAACCGGAGTAGACCCTAGTAACAACACGCCAAATAACTCAATTCATAATTTCAACTCCCTTCTACGTCAACCCGACTCTTACTTGAACCTAAACCAAAGCTCCTGTGTAGACTCACCTAAAAAATGACACGTGACAAACTCATCAATTATATTAGCCCTTTTACATCTCGGGCACAACTAAAGCTTGGAAATAAATTAATGCAAACTAATCAAACCATGTTGCAAATCGACTCACATGTAAATTAACTCTAAGACGCCATATATTGACCTGCTGTACACGGTTTACAGGTGGACCCTAACCTTGGGCCCGCAAGGATAGTAGAGATAACATGGAAAAACCTAGCAGTGTCGATCCTATTATGCATGCACGTACAACTGAAAACTAACTTGTAGCCTACTCCCTGATCATTTCTTGGCTTTTAAGTTGTTCCCGTTCCTTTCTTATGTCCTTGAAAAAGTTATATCAAAACCTTTCTTATGTCCTTGAAAAAGCTCTATCAAAAGTAACAAAATATGATTCTTCCTTGGAAACATCTTGTATCTAAGTAAGAGCATGTAAAATACAGATGTTTAGATAGGTGTTTAGCCAGAAAAAACTGATTTTTTTTCTACCACATGGGACAAATAAGGTGATTATTTTATAGCATCGATGCTTAATTAGGCACCGATGCTTAATATATGTTTATGTATATAACTATATCTAATTAATAGATAATACAACATTTAAGCACCTACAAATGAGATGCTTGCATTGGACATAATGACTTTTACATAGGTGTTTGATGACGTGATTATATTTTCTCTTTTTAAACACTTATATATAAGCATCTTGCATTGTACATGGCTAATAGAACCGAAAACAAGTTCTGGCTCAAGTGCATGCACACGTGTACATGTATTGTTCGATGGAAACAAACATGCGCCGCTCCCTTCCTGGCTTGGACCCATCATGCATGGTTCTGATCTTGCCGGCCCACGTACATGCTGCAAACAAGCAACCTCACGCGTCAAGGACCCATGCGTTGCACGCTACTTGGTTCCATACACGCATACGGCAGCCCGTGCACCACCGGACTCGGCACACACGTATGCACCTGATAGACAGGTTTAATACCCGCGCACATGGCCTTTTCCATGCCGCTAGTCACCACCCCATGCGTAGTATGAATTAAGGCTTCTCATAGGGTATTGCTTTTTCGTAGTTGTGACTTGTGAGAACACACAGTAGGAGTTTTTTTGTTTTTGTTTATAAAGTAAAAGACATATTATAGTAAAGTCAAATATAGAAACACGAGTAGTAATTGCAAATATACAAATGACAGTAATACTTCGGGACCTTTACAGTAATATAGCTCACAAAGAACAGTAAAACCACATTGCACTAATGGTTTCATCTGTCTGCATAGCAGTAAACGGTGGGGAATAAAATGTATAGTGGGCAGTCAAAAATATGTCGGAGATAGAGTAGAGGGAAATGTGTGTGACACGGGTAACAAGGGGAATCGTATTTTTACTATCGGTACATGTGCTCTGGGACATTTTTTTACTGTTGAATGCGGTGCGACGTGTGGGTTTTACTCTCGGTTCTAGGGGAATCGATTTTTACTAACGGCAAGGGCACTCCCAAAAGTTATTTGGGAGTGTCTATACAACATGCGACTGATTTTTTCTTAGAAATCAGTCACTTTTTGAGCCATTAGATGAAGATCCAATGCTCCAGATATCACCCCCACCTCTATATCTCTAATCTAATCTCACTTCCCACTCTCTCTCCCTCTCTCTCACCAATCACATAGCACTAAAATTGAAAGATGTATAGCAGTTCTCAAGTTATTTTACTGCCGTGCGTATTTTACCTATACTTCCTTGCTAGCTAGCCCATACGGCAGAAAACTAGCTTGGTACGTATACTTCCTTGCTAGCTAGCCAGCCAGCCCATAAGGCAGCAATGGCTATCGCAAGCGAAGAATTTGATTCCACTCGCTAGGTGCACGAAGCGATCAAACCATGCACGATTCATCACCATCTTCCTTGTCAATTTGTCATACTCATACTGAGATGCTCCCCACCGCTTGCCATCCCCACCGACTCTAGAATTCTAGACTCTGGAGAGAGATCGATCTATGGCTGGCTTGGGCCAGGGCGCCGTGGACTCGCTGCTGGGCCGCCTGAAGTCGGTGCTCCTGGGCAAGGCGCAGCTGCCGGGCGGAGTCCGCGGCGACGTAGAGTCCATCAAGGACGAGATGGAGAGCATGAACGGCCTCCTCCTGCACCTCACCGGGGCCCAACACCATCGCGACCACCAAGTCCGGGCGTGGGTGAAGCAGGTCGTCGGTCTCGCTCGAGACTGCGAGGACTACATCGAGCTCTACGTCCAGCTCCAGCACGCCGGAGCTGCCGGGCCCGGCGCCGACAACGGCCTCCTGGCCTGCCCGCGGAGGATCCTCCGGTTGCTGCGGGCCTTTCCAGCTCGACGACGGACCGCGACGCGGATCCGGGGGCTCAAGGTCCGGGCACGTGAGGTGGGCGAAAGGTGGCTGAGGTACAGCGTCGCCGCCCCATCACCGGCTGCTGCCGCTGATGCTTACGAAGAGGACGCCGTCGCCGACATTGTCCAGACTCCACAGGCCCCTGCCTCCGCAGATGACGAGGAGGAAGACAATTGGTGGCGCG
The DNA here is from genome assembly GCA_036346255.1 of Ampelocalamus luodianensis. Lineage (NCBI taxonomy): Eukaryota > Viridiplantae > Streptophyta > Magnoliopsida > Poales > Poaceae > Ampelocalamus > Ampelocalamus luodianensis. The sequence continues at coordinate 5,624,526 of CM070638.1, forward strand.
CTCTGCTTGACGGTGAGCCACCAGATAACGAGACTGTCGTACGTGAAGTTGCCGATAGGCTGATTCAGGTGCTGTTGGAGGAACTACCTGCTGCCGGAGCAGGAGACGGCGAACCACCCCCGTTCACAGCCTTGGCTATCCTAGGGGAAAGGCTCGTACCTCCCATTGAACTGATAGTGCTCGCACATCCGTCCGTGCAGAGCAAATTTCGTCGTCACATCACATTCAACGCCGGAGATGGAGTTTCTAGTTTCCATCAATGGCCACAATTTACGTCAGATCCTCTACGGTTCTTGATTGTACTTGCTCACGTCGACGAAGAAATGCCATGGGATGGCTGCCCTCCTGGCAGCGCTATGATAATAAGCACACCGTTTGATGATGTGGCCAAGTCGTGTGCTCCTTACAAGATCTTCCATGCTCAAAGTCTACAAGAGTTTTTCTGCAATAAAGCGGAGATGCTGGCTGGTAAATCCCCACACTGGGATAGAGGTCTTGTCAAGTCTATCTTGGAAGAATGTTACCCCAATGCCTTTGCCATGAAGATGCTCCTGCGCCTTCTGTATGTTAATCCTAACAGGACTACATTTCAGCTGTCCAAGTGTAAACAGCTGAACAAAAGAATCGCTAAGCAAATGCTAATGTTCTGCTACAAAAGAATCGCTAAGCAAATGCAAATGTTAATTCCTTTGGTTATTTTTTATCATGCAGAATGAATGTTTACTTTCCTGTCTTGTGAGTTGCAATTGGTGGTCGACGTAATAGTCAATTCGACATCCTTCTGCGTTGTTCTTGTGCTTTGCCTGTCTTATTATTACGTGTCTGGGCTCCGGCTGCATGCTAAGTGACGCTGTCTGTGTGCTATTGTTGAGTGAAAGAAGAAAGTGATGCTGAGTCCTCGGTCCTTCGTGCGTCCTCTACCAGCGCGTGGAAAGCATCACCAGCAGATCAAGGAAATCTCAGCTAGCCTTCCAACGCACAGGTTCCAAGATCATCTTTTCTTTAATTAATCACCAGCAAGCCTCATCCTGTTGCTTCACGTGCAGGTAAACCAGAACCGGCTCGGTTGTTTCACGTGAGAATAATCTTTTGTTACGTGCACACGAGAACCATACCAGGAGATTTGAAGATTTTGATTCGCGTACACCGAATGTGTATCAAAGATGTCGTGATTTTTGCTAGGTTTACACATATTAGTACTAGCAATTTCAGGATTTATTCCTCATAGCGACTTTGAAGTATGATCTTCCACTCCTTGGTTGAGACACAAGATTTTCGTTGTGGCATGTCAAAATGTGAGTTGTGCTGGCATAGATAGATTTGAATGATGCATTAGAAGAATTTGCGAAACAACCTAACACATGGACCGCAGATGAGAAGCGTAAAGACCGTAAAGCTTTATCTCATATTCATCTTCATCTATCAAATAATATTTTGCAGGAGGTTTTGAAAGAAAAGACATCTGCTGCATTATGGTTGAAGTTGGAAAAAATTTACATGACAAAAGATCTCACCAACAAGATGCATCTCAAGCAAAGGTTGTACTCTCATAAATTCCAAGAAGGAGGATCCGTGCTTGATCATCTTTCGTTGTTTAAGGAGATTATTGCCGACCTAGAGTCGATGGAGGTAAAATATGAAGATGATGATTTGAGTTTTATTCTTTTGTGCTCCATGCCTAGTTTCTTTTCAAATTTTAGAGATACCATATTATATAGTAGAGATACTCCCACTTTTAATGAAGTTTATGAAGCTTTGGATGCTAAGGAGAAAATGAAACAGATGGTACCTTCTGAAAATTCAAATTCAAAAGGAGAAGGCTTGTTTGTTCATGGCAAACAAAAGGAGAATAACTCAAATAATGGATCTCGAAGCAAAAGTTCGAACGGCTATAAGAACCGGTCGAAATCCAAAGGCAAGTACAAGTCGTGCAAATATTGCAAGAAAAGTAAGCACAACATCTCTGAATGCTAGAAGCTGTAAAATAAAGAAAAGAAAACTGGCTATTGTAAGTCAAAAGGTAAGTCAGATGATGAAGGTAAAGCCTCACTTGCTGCTGAAGATAGTTCTGATGGAGAAATTCTTGTTATCTTTGTTGGATGTGCTAAGACCAATGATGAATGGATTCTTGATTCCACTTGTACTTTTCATACGTGTCCTAATAGGGATTAGTTTGCCACCTATGAACTTGTTGAAGGTGGTACTGTGTTGATGGGTGATAACTCACTTTGTAAGGTTACAGGAATTGATGAATGGATTCTTGATTCCGTTTGTACTTTTCATATGTGTCCTAATAGGGATTTGTTTGCCACCTATGAACCTGTTGAAGGTGGTACTGTGTTGATGGGTGATAACTCACCTTGTAAGGTTACAGAAATTGATTCAGTTCAGATCAAGATGTTTGATGGTATTGTCAGAACTTTGACAGATGTGAGGCGCATTCCAGATTTGAAAAAGAATCTCATCTCTTTGAGTACTCTTGATGCTAAAGGGTATAAGTATTCTACTGAAGGTGGAGTTTTGAAAGTATTAAAAGACGCTCTTGTTTAATTTATGGAGGTCGTCTCGCAAGACATCGCTAGGAGGTGCTCGTTATATGTTAACAATTATTGATGATTACTCTAGAAGAGTGTGGCCTTATTTCTTGAAGCATAAATCTGAAGCATTTTTTGTATTTAAAGAGTAGAAGACTATGGTTGAAAGGTGTAACATCCCAAAATTCCCATTCTCTAAAATTTAATTTCAAATTAATTAATTAAAATTGTCTAGATTTTATTTGGATCTTATTTGTATTTTATGTGTAATTCTAGATCGAAATCTCAAATTCCAAAACTCCATTTCCAATCTAAAATTCAAATCTGCAAGAAAAATATTTGATCCAATTTATTTATCGCACTTCTCTCTTTTTCTAAAAAAAAAAAAATGAATTCCCGTCGGGTCACCCATCCCAAATTGCTCCCACGCACGGCTCACATAACTTCAAGCCTTTGCATGCATGCATTGCCAACGTGAACTTTGGTTTCAATTGTTTATACTCCATCTCCAATTCTTTTATCCTATTGTTACTGCTATCTTCCAAAACAGTCTTCTTCCTCCCGAAGCATGCAAGTTCTATTCTCTCTCTTTTATTCCAGCATAGAACCTCTCCATGGCTGAGCCGCCTCCCCTCCCCTCCCTTTTGCTCCCAGCCGAATCCTTGAGCTTCTGTTGCCATTAATAGGAGTTGTTTCTTCTTTCCACCATTCCTCTCCATTCAAAGCATTAAACTTGATTCCGTTTGAAGCACTAAGTCCGCATTAACCTCTCCCACGTAGACATGCCATCTTTGAGCAGCCCATCAGTGCACCGCTACGTTTCTTCAGTTGCCAAACCGAACCGATGTCGTAGCTCTTTGTCTACCCGACGTTGCAGCTCCCAGTTGCAGCTATATAAGGGTATGCTATCTCTTCTTTGATCCCTTGCTTTCCCTCTAAGCTTTAGATTCTTCAGAGCATAGCAATCTCCTTTGTGAGAGCTAATACCACCATTCTCGCTTTGTTGTAAGCAGTAAGTCACCTCCTAGCCGAGCTCCACCTAGCCATCCACACCGCCGGTCAGCCTCGGCCACCTTGTAATGCCAACACCTTGAGATTCTCCTTCAGCTGCGTGCTTCTGTTTTACTTCATTGCGCAATGGTTTGCTTCTGTTCGTTTGGAGAAGAACATGAACAGTGTTAGCTACTAGATAATTCATGCATGGTGCTTTGTACATGTACATTTAATATCTTCCAAAAATTCGCTCTCTCGCATACAAGCTCCAAATCCAACGATTCTTCCTCCTATATTCATCTAAATTCATTCTCTACCTCCAGTATTTATTTTGTAATTTTTGGATTTTATTTTATTTTCTGCTATTTATTTGGTCCGTTGCGCGTGTGTAGAATTTGACGTCGCCGACGTAAGCTTGGATCAACAGGAAGCGCTTACCTCCAACGTCACCGAAGGCGAGTCTCCTTTGACCACTTTGAACCTATGATTTGTAAATTATATTTTCAGTTTTAAAAGTTATGCATTGCTATTTAAATGATAAGTTAAACTGTAGGTTGTTAGTTAAAAAAAATTCTAAAGTTTGCTACTATCATCCTTGATATTTGATATCCTGCACCTTTGTAACCCTAGTGTAGAAATTCTGCATTATTGAATACAATTTTGCGGAATAGTTTATTACGGTAGAATTGCTTAGACATGCTTTACGACTTTATTTAACCTTTGGGGGAGAAAAACCATTACTTTCCCTTTTATGCTTTCTTTGAAAAATTGTATGACATTAGGTAATGTCAGTGTTTGGAAAATTAAATATAATGATGAAAGTATGTTTTAGACTTGGGTGGATGGTAAGATCAGGCGGGTGCAGCTAGAGCATGAGATCATGTATTGTGTTAGTCCCGCCCAAGTCATATTAAGGACCGACGCTTGTGACTATTCAAACTGAGCACTACCGTACAACCACATGTCCAAAATGGGAACGGACTTGGCCAACTAATTAGCAAAATTTTGAGTCGGTTCTGTCATGGTTGTGTGTGCTGATTCACATGGCGCAAGAGAGGGTCAGGAAGGCGAAACCTTAGCGGGCAGAACCGAGTCAAAAGGAAGCTTTGTAAAAGCCTTGTGATGGTCTCTCCTTGATTCACACGTCAAAGGAAACGTGTGGTATATCAGGCGATCATCTCTTATGGGTCAAGCTGTACAACCTCTGCAGAGTGTTAAAAACTATTCGAATAGCCGTGCCCACGGTCAAAGGCGAGCAAGGTGCGTTTTCACATGGTAGATTTTGGTTTTGATTTTAAAAGAGTAAATTTTGAGAACCGGGAGCAGTTGGGACTCTCGGGTAGTTTCTGGCAGCTAGAGCCAGTTGGGCAGCTAGAGCCTTGATGCTAGTGGTTGGTAGCTAGAACCTCCACTAGTAATACAATTAATTTATTTATCGAAACTACATTTGTCAAATGTGCTTTATAGAAATTGTTTGAACTTAAAATATTGCTTTGTGCAAAAGAATCATATAAGCCTCATTTGTTAAAGCTATGCATATGCATGTTTCCCAAGACTCGCGGAGTACTTTATGTACTCACATGCTACACTCATAATTAAATCTCAGAAGCCTTCAACGACACGGAGGAGGACTACGACTACTTCGCCTGTGGCTTTGAAGAAGGATACCCGGAGTACTAGGTTGCGCTCCCCAGTTGAATGCCGGTGGGCAATTTGATGGGCCATCACTTGGAGTTTGTCATTTGTTGTTTCTGCTGCTGTAAGACTCAAGGTCTTCCGACCTCTTTTGTAATAAGTGGCCATAAGGCCGGTACTCAGTTGTTTAATAATGTTATTCGTGATTCGAATTTGTTATCAACAATATTTTCACTGTGTGCACTAGCTACTGATCATGGGACTGGTGCGGAAATACACAAAGGGGTTCGGATTCAGAAATCCGGTCCCGACAAAAGGCAAACTAAGAAGAGGGTAAAGAAACTTCGCACTAATAATGGGATGGAATTCTGTTTTGATGAATTTGAATCATATTGCAAGACTGATGCATTGTTGGGCACTACACCATTCCCGGTAGTCCTCAACAAAATTGTGTAGCTGAGCGTATGAACAGGACCATCATTTTTAAGGCCGTTGCATGTTGTCAAATGCAGGTTTGCATAGGCGTTTTTGGGCTGAAGCCGCTTCCACTACTTGCTATCTTATTAATCGGTCACTCTCTATTGCAATTGAAAAGAAGACTTCAATTGAGGTATGGTCTGGTTCCCCATCAAATTATTCAGAATTGAGAGTTTTTAGTTGTACTGCATATGCTCATGTTGATAATGTAAAATTAGAGCCTAGAGCTGTTAAGTGCATCTTTCTTGGTTATAAATCTGGTGTTAAAGGATATAAGTTGTGGAATCCTGAAACCAAAAAGGTATTGATTAGCAGAAACATTGTCTTTAATGAATCTACTATGCTTCATGATAAACTGCCTACTAATATTCCTGTTGAGAGTGAGCAGAATTCAAGTGTTCGGGTGGACCACTTTGTTGGTTCATATGTCACATCAGATAAGAAAAATACTGTTGTTCATAATGCACCTATTGTTGAAGACTCTCCTATTGTTGAGGAGCCACCATAATAGTCCATTGCAGTTGATAGGCCTAGGAGGGAGATTAATCCACCCAAGAGGTTGATTGAAGAAGCTAATATTGTTGCTTATGCTTTGAGTGTGGCAGAAGAAATTGAAGGTAATACAGAACCTTCATCGTACTCTAAAGCTATTAACTCCACTGATTGTAATAAGTGGATAACTACTATGCATGATGAGATGGAGTCACTTGAAAAGAATGTCACTTGGGAATTAGTGAAATTGCCAAAAGAGAAGAAGTTTGTTCATTGCAAGTGGATTTTCAAAACAAAGCAAGGTATTTCTCCTACTGAACCAGCAAGGTATAAAGCAAGGTTGGTTGCTAAAAGTTATAGTCAGATTCTAGGTATTGGTTTTAATGATATCTTTTCCCCAGTTGTAAAGCGTAGTTCTATTAGCACTTTACTAAGTATTGTTGCTATGCATGATTATGAACTTGAGCAATTAGATGTTAAAACTGCATTCTTACATGGCGAGTTGGAAGAAGATATTTATATGGACCAACCTGAGGGTTTTGTTCTTCTTGGAAAAGAATACCTTGTTTGTAGATTAAAGAAATCTCTTTATAGTTTGAAGCAATCTCCTAGGCAATGGTACAAGAGATTTGACTCCTTTATGCTCTCTTATGATTTTAAGTGGTTAAGCGGTCTGATTATGATAGCTGTGTTTATTTAAAAACTGTTAATGATTCAGCTATTTATTTGCTTCTCTATATTGATGATATATTGATTGCTGCAAAACATAAGTCAGAAATAGCAAAATTGAAAACATAATTGAGTAATGAATTTGAGATGAAGAACCTAGGTGCAGCAAAGAAAATTATTGGCATAGAGATTTTTAGAGAGAGGCAATCTAGCAAGTTATACCTTAGTCAACTAGGTTATATTGAGAAGGTCTTTCATCATTTTAATATGCATGATGCAAAACCAGTGAGCACTCCATTAGCTTCACATTTCATATTATCTTCAGCCTTATGTCCTGAGTCAGATTATGATATTGAGTACATATCTAGAGTTCCATATTCTAGTGCAGTTAGTTCTCTTATGTATGCTATAGTTTGTTCTCATCCTGATTTATCTCATGCATTGAGTGTTGTTAGTAGATACATGATTAATCCTGGAAAAGAGTATTGGAAAGCAATTCAGTGGATTTTCAGATATTTGCGTGGCACTTCTAATGCTTATTTGCAGTTTGATAATTCTAGAGATGAACTTATTGGTTATGTTGACTCTGACTATGTTGGTGATTTGAACAAGAGGAGGTCTCTCATAGGTTATGTTTTCACCATTAGTGGTTGTGCTGATAGTTAGAAGGCAAGTTTGTAAGCTAATGTTGCCTTATCTACCACTGAAGTAGAATATATAGCTATTTCTGAAGCTTGTAAAGAAGCTATTTGGTTGAGAGGTTTGTACACTGAGCTTTGTGGAGATAATTCTTGCACTACTATATTTTGTGATAGTTAGAGTGTTATATGCCTTACAAAGGATCAGATGTTCTATGAGAGAACAAATCACATTGATGTTAGATATCATTTCATTCGAGGTGTTATTGCTCAAAGTGATGTCAAGGTGTGTAAGATAAGTATCCATGATAATCCAACTAATATAATTACAAAGCTAGTTCCTGTTACTAAGTTTGAGCTTTGCTCAAGCTTAGTTGGTGTTATAGTTTAGTCCTAGAAATTAGTTGGTGCACTGTGATTTTTTATCTTATTATGGAGTTATTTGGTGATTAATGATTCTTTATTATGCTACAAGAGGAAATTCGTCTCAAGGTGGAGATTGTTGATATTGTGATCCGAATTTCTAATATGGAAGGATCCGAAATATGCCATATTAGCAGATTGGTTTTCTTACTTGGACTTCAAGTCCATTTACCCCTTTATATACCTCTTGTAAGCCGCATGGGGAAAGAAGACGGCTCATTGTAATTCCTCTGCGTTTTATAAACACTCCTCATATAGTGATCATCGCCGATTGACGCCTGTGATTTTTTTTCCGCAAAGGTTTTTTACGTAAAAATTCGTATCTCTTGTGTCCCTATTTATCTAATAGGTTATGTATGAGCACCTATCAAACAAGAACTTGGTTGTTCTTTTATCATGCAGAATGAATGTTTACTTTCCTGTCTAGTGAGTTGCAATTGGTGGTCCAAATAATAGTCAATTCGACATCCTTCGGGGATGTCTTTGTCTGCATGCTGTGGTGTGGTATTGTATAGTTCGGTGTGCCATAATTTGATTTAAGTGATGCTAAGTCTGTGTGCTATTGATGAGTGAAAGAAGAAAGTCCACGTAAGATGTCACACAAACTAAGTACATGTGGACTGCATATGTATGTTGATGTTCTGTATGTTCTGAAACTGTATTTGGGTAGTTTCTTCAATTCTATCTAGGACAGTGTGCATGATTTCCATGGATTTAGGAGTACCGCCTTCATTAATTTTTGTCGTGCTCCTCCCCTACTTGACAATTGATTTAGGAGTACCCAACTTACTTGTAAGCAAGATTAGTAGTTCGCGAACGCCTCGAATCGAGGAGGGTGCCTCCTCCTCTAGCGCAGAGGCCGCTGACCCACGAACGCTGCTGCCATTCCACCTCCCATGTGTTAGCCTTCTCCGTCGATGTCGATGCCGGCGTGGGGAGGTTGGCTGCCTCGTGGCGTTAGCTTGAGGAGGGCGGACTGAAACCGACAGCCACGGCTCGCCCCTGGTGCGGCTGCTACTGCTCCACCTCTAGTGCATTAGCCTTCCCGAACCCTCATCAGGCGTCCACCCGCTTGGTGGTAGTGCTCGAGGACGGCAAATTAGGGGAAACCCTTGGTGTTTGAGGAGGGCTGGCCTACTGGTGGTATGGTATCTCCGTGCGGCTGTAGGCCCAAGCATGATGGAGCGATGGCCCTGGGCTGTTCAACAGATTAGGCTGGGCTCTAATGTGAATATGATGATCACCATGATCAAGCAATATAAGGTTGTAGAGACCATGTGATTTGGTTCTAGTCTAGTTGTTGGATAATTGGCATCGGTGTCGAGTAGTTTGGAGAATGAGCACTCGGTTTAGCAAATTGTCAAGTTTGTTGTTAGGTGATCGACAGTCTAACCAGCCCTAGGGGGTTGCAAAGTCTGAAAATTTCATAGTTTTCGTCCAGGTGCGGTCAGACTGGCATGCAGGTGTGGTATAAGTCTAGTTAGACTACGGACGGTTTGACCGCCATGGTAAGAGCGGTCTGACTGGAGTTTAGCTAGCATTTAGCTTTTAACAGAGATGTGTATTTTGGGTTTGAGCTAGGGACGGTCTGACCATCATTGGGGATGCGATTTGACTGGTGTTATGCGTTGTGACTGGCTCTAGTAGCCAATCAAAATTTAACTGAGAGGTGTCTTCGGTCTTGAGTATTAGCCGATCAAAATTTAACCGAGAGAGTCTTGAGTTTGTGTGGTTTGACTAGCCATTAGTTAGCGGTCTGACCATCGGTAGTCTGACCAGCACGGAAGCAGTAGTCAGACCAGTGTCCTGTTTCCAGTAGGTCAAAATTTGTGAATTGGGTCTTGGATTGGTTTGTCAAGTTTGAGATCAATGCATATAAGTTGCATGTTGTATAGTTAGACTAATGTGGGCCAGGTTGTGAAGAACTTGTGCCCGAAAATGATTGCTTGGTCTATTTGTGTGCAGGTGGCTCGGAGTCAACTATGGTCAATGGCGAGGAGGACTAGGACTAAGTTGGGAGAACCAAGGTCTAGAACAGTCATGGATACCGCGTGAGATGGTTTAGCTCAAACAAAGCGCAAGGTGGACAAGAACCATGAAAGGTAAAGTTGGAGCAAGGACCTTGTGAGGCAAGGTGGTGCAAGTGATGCGCAAGTGACTTGGGTCCATTCCATTGGGATTTTTGGATGAGTTTTTAACGAGGAAGTATAGTGTTAGTAATGATCAATGGGGGAGTGCTACGAATAACGAAATAAACCTTTTTTGTGAACAATTTCCAAAATGCCACTAGAGGGCCATTCACCCCTTATAAATAGACATGACCTCTTTCTCCTTGTACTCTTGTATATGTGCACCAAACAATAAAGAAAAGGCCCCAAGAATATCTCTGTTGTGTCAATTATTCATGTATTCAGTATTTTCCAACAATTGTTTTTTTTAACTTGTAGGCAGAGTGCCTACAACTTTAATTAAGGGGAGAAAGTTTTGAATCAAAATAGTTTATATATACAACAGGTGTAGGAGCCTACCAAAAAATGCTATAGAGGTATAATTCTATTCTCCTAGTATGGCAAACAATAGATACACCGCTCCCTCCAAGCACCAAGTTCCTGCTTCCCCTTTTATCTTCAGCAGGAGTGTTTGAGTCGATGTGCTTTTGCTTTTGAACACCCTCTCATTATGCTCTTTCCATAATTCCCATGCAACTAAGATGAGAACAGTTGGGATGACCTTTTTATGTTCTAGTTGCGCCTTGCACATTGCTTCCTACCATTGATGGGTTGTGGTAAAGGATTGCCACTAGGCTAGCTGCGGGTCCACATGGCCTAGCCAAACGAAAATCGAAGTCCACACTTGCACCAAGTACCGATAAGTGGTGAAAAGATATATCACCATTTTCGGGTGTTGGTGGCGAAGTGCGCATTGACCATGGCTCGGCCATCCTCGCCGTTCTAGCTAGTCCGACGTCCATAGTCTATTTTGAATGGCGACCCATGCGAAGTGCTTACATTTTGGCAGCGCCCATGTTTTCCATATTAAAGCTTGGTAATTGGTGGCAATTGAGCTGAAGAATTGTGCCTTGTATGCCAAGGTCACCAAGTAATTGGCATCTGCGCGGGAGGGGAAGCTCACTAGAGCGCCGGAACTGCAGAGGCGAGGTGTGCTCACCTCCGTCGAGAACGATGCACAATTTCTTGCAAAAACACTGAGCGAGAAGCTCGATTTTGCACGAAAATGGAACTGGGCGAGCTGAGGAAGATGACACGCGCTCTGATGCTTATGTAGCTGGGAGAATTACGCGAGAAGAGCTGCGAGATGACAGCAGCTGCGTGAGAATTTCACGGGCGGATTTGGCTTCTCCGTCCGCCTGGGAAAAGGGCGCCGGTCAGGGAGTTGCTAGCATGGGCGTGGTGCAAGTGGAGGTCACGGGAGCAGGTGAAGCGCGAAACTATGGGCTGTGGTCGCTAACCGCGGGCAAAGCGTGAGGTGGACAAAGGCACCTGACAGGTGGGGCCACAGCGTCAGCGACAACGGGAAAAGGTCGAGCGGGCACGGTTGTGCTGGGCTGAGGTGAGGCGCGGAGAGATGGGCCGCGGCGGATTCGGCCCAAGGAGGCGGTAGGAAAAATAAAAGGATTTCGATTTTTTGAACTGACTGATAGGTTTTGAATTTTAAAACGCAGCAAATGGTCTCAAAAATTATGAAATTTTTTGTGGAGGCTCCTAACACAGTGTGGTTTCTTGTGTAATTTTTCAAGAATTTTATCTGTTATGAAGTTCTCGAAAATTCTTTCAAGCTGTTGTTCGTATGTAAAAGCAATAATTGATTTGAAGAACAATTCAAAAATATGCTCAAAATATTTTTCCATATATAAACATGCTCAAAATTGTTCCCTCATTTTATTCTTAGTATACTTACCCAAAATTGAAAGTTTTGGAACGTTACAACAATCCTCTTTAAGCTTTTCCCATAAAGCCAAAGTTTCACCCCAAAGTAACCTCCTAAATATGATACAACCGAAATCATCACCAAAAACTTTGCCAATAGTGATATTTTTACCGATAGTAAAGTACGGACCCGTACCGGACCTTGTACGGACCAAGGCCCAACTCCTTTCATATATGGGCTTTATTGGGCCTGTTTTTGTATATGGGCTTTTTATGAGCCTGCGTGCACACTAATGTAAGACCCGTACGGACCAAGGCCCAACTCCCTTTCAAAACAAACATCGGAAAGAGCAAGGTCTCTCTCTCTCTTTGATTTCACTTCACTCCCCTCGAGAGAAGAACAGCGAAGCCACTTCATTATACGTAAGTAGCTGCGATACCATTTGACTTTGTTTGTCAGAACCTAATTGTCTCAAGTATCTGCAATTTGGGTAGATGGATGTATCTAACCCATGTTTCCAGGTCGAAATTATAATTAACATGTCTGTCCAAACTATCTCGTTTAAGAAAGAGCTCTTTTACAGTACACTCAATTTAATACGAATCGTTTATTTTTTTATTCAATAATTCAGATTAGTTATAATTTAGTTATATTACAACTGATAGTATGGGTAGTAGAATCCTAAAGAGTGTAAAATTATAATTGCTCATGTAGGGATCACATGATATAAGAGTAACATTTCATAATACCCTCACGAAAAATTATAAAATACAAAGAAAAATCTATTATGCCCTTAACAAATCAATAGACAAATTTGATTTATACTACTACTACACACTATCGATAGAATGTACCGTAAAATTTCTCTAAAGAAAAGATTGTGTATCTGCACCACTCGTATGTATCAAGTATGTATAATTAGGAATTGAGTTTGGCTCAGTTGGCGTGGGAGCAGGAGAGCCACCCAGCCCACCCGCGGTTGAGTCCTTCGAGCAGCCTACTGTAGCTGATTTCTTTAGTTGAAATCGGGGAAGATAGACGAACAATGCACCTAAAGATAGCAAATCTCCCTGCCATGTTCGTCGTTTCCTTGTTTATGTATAGTTTACTTTTCTTCATCTCGCCGACATACTTTCATATTTCTCGCTTAGCTAGCCTCTGCAATCAAATAATCGGTAACCCTTGACATTAGCAAATCAACGGCCGGTTTAGGTCAATGGTTTAGTCTGCTTCTTAATTTATGCTAGTTTTCTCTCTCTGTGATCTCTTTGGTCATATATGCAATTTATCAGTACCTGAAACTGAAAGATCTGGCCGGCATGCATGCACTCAGAGGTAGTTGGTGATGGGACAACACCACATTTGAGTTTTTCTCTTAAATCTTGCGATCTCCCTATCACATAAAGACCTAATCATAATGCAGGACAGAAGTAAATAATAAAGAATATAATTGAAGTAAAAGACTAAGTACGTCATCTAGCAAACCAATTGTCTCTAATTGGTTCCTACTCTCGACAAACGAATGAAAGACGCCAAGAACAATCTTCGTACGGGAAAAAAACACGTTGGATATGTATACAAAATTACCTGCTTCGGTTTCAGTTTCTCTCATTTCTAGGAGGGCTTGAGCCATAATCAGAATATCCAAACAGGTTGTAGCTTAGTCTCTAGAGTTTCCCAAAGAATTAATCTTAGACTTTTTTTAAACTACTTGAGAAATGAGAATCCTATATGTATAGCTAGCTACTTAGTACTGGCTTCTATTTGTGCTTGACAGACGAGTTTCTCAAGAAAGGTAAGCGCTCCGTTAAATATAGATCCTTCTTGATGAACCACAGAAAGTCAGAGGTAGTATTTTTAGAGTTTTGATAGAGACCTCTATGTTTCATAGTTCCAAAGTCAAAAGTTTTAATTTTTAATTAATTCATTGTTCTTGTTTCTGAAGGAGTGTAAATGTCAGATGCTTTAGTATAGTATTTGACTGAACAACTAGCTATATTTCTCATATATTTATGTGATACTCCACGTCCTAAAAAGATTCTGCCAGTAGCCCCCAAACATTTCTAATGATGTGGACGGCCTAGCAAATCTCTCAGTTCAATTCAATAGTCCTAGTTTTATTTTCTGATGATTGTTCGCTCTGAATTCGCTTATAGTTTGATTTATTAATTTTTTGGTCTTGCTTGGTTAACATATTTCCACATGTTCCTTGCTTAGCTTTCTATACCCAGGTTATCATGCGTTTAACTATGCATATTCGACCCTTGACATTAGCATCATGGTATATATTTTCTATACAGAGTAGAGTATTTATTTCCTCTAACTATGGTCAGAGGCAATGTATATATTGCTCCCTTGAAATTAAATATACACATGGCGCGCGGTCAAATTGCATGCATGTCTGTTCTCTCGCAGGTACACAGATAGAGAAAATCAAACAAATATATATACACATATATAAATCAATCAAGTATATATATACACTACTACAAAAAGGCTAACATTGAACGCCTCATCACAGACAGTTGACCAAAACCGTTAGTACTAAATACAATCACAGACGGTTTTGATTTAGCAACCGTCTGTGTTACTGGCTGCGTTAAATACCGTCTGTGAAGAGTTAATATCACAGACGGTTCATGTTGAAAACCGCCTATGAAGTATCACAGACGGTGTTTAATACAAATCATCTTTGATAATTAACTCATCACAGATGACTTGTATTAAAAACCGTCTGTGATATAGATTTAGCCGCCACTTTATTCAAACTTTTAAACCGATGCGGCGCCACGACCTCTCACTGTCTGCACGCCATATATACTGCTGCACGTGCCTCCTCCCCCCAAACCGATTTTGCCGCCTCCCCTAAACCGAAGTGGCGCCGCCTCCCCAAGCCGATCAAAGCGCCACGCCCCCCGATGACGCCGACTACCACTGCGAGCTCCTCCGCCTCTGGTTGTGACGCCATGGTTCACTGCAGAAGATACTCTTGTCGTAAGAGTGTCTTGTGCAGTGTCACCGTCGTGACACAACGGTGATGTTGCCGCCGCTTCTCCTTCATTACCGGTGATATCCCCCATCCGATCCCCTCCCCTCTCGTCCTTGATGGTTGGATTTGAAATTACGAAATTGATGGATGGCTAGGGTTTTGGCCATGTAAATCTTGATGCTTGTGCGTGTGAAAATTAATTGTTGATGCCTCTAGATTTTTTTTCTTCTACCAATTTCTTGAAGACTTTAATCCATAGACTAAATTGACTTTTCGACCATCTTGAAGTCAAGATCCATGGATTCTGTCTTTTCCACGGTAGTCGAAAGGTGGTCGAAAAGTCAATTTGTTCCGTGGAATATATCTTTTCCACGATCTTACTCATAGTTGAAGAACTCCAATGACCAATTATTTCTTCTAAAGAAATCTACTCGGACTTGAGAGGTTTGGAAATAAGAACTTTGAAATGAAGTAGAAGTAGGAAAGATGGAAAGTTTGTGCTTTTGATGGTTATTTATAGGCTATCGACTAATGGCAAAGTTAAACGGAAGTCCAATGGATAAAATTTTAATTATTAGAATCTTTCCCAATAAATCGTTGGAAAATCAAAGCGTCACCGTCTCTTCGGGAATTGTTCTTCATGAAGACGGTTGACGTTCCTTTTCCTATCTATTTTTGTTTATTGGTTAGCATTTCTTGAGGCTAGGCAATAAACAGAAATAGATTTAGCAATACAAAATAATATCACAGACAGTTCCTTAGGACAAACCGTCTATGATACAAGCTATCATAAATGGTTTCATCTATAAATCGTCTGTGATACATCAACTATCACATACGGTTCTGAGTTAATAACCGTTTGTGATAGTATGCATCATCAACAATTTGAAAACCGTCTGTGATGACCTTGTGTCATTACTGACCCATAAACTCAGACGGCTCACGAAACCGTCTGTGATGGCATTTTTGAACTGTCTGTGATGACCTTTTCTGCAGTAGTGATATATAATTCACTTCGGGATTTATATTTGCATTTAATACTTCTAGTAGATCAATGCTCAACTTCGGGATCATGGTGAACGAAAACGGGGCGTTACACCTCGTCCTCACTGGGTCATGGTGATCCGTTACTTCTATGCCCTTTTTTTGTAATCGTTGGAGTCCAGCATATCCATGCGCTTTTGCGCTATGTTGAAGCAGTAAATAGACTAGTGTTGATTATGTAAAATTGGGAGCAAGAGTTGCAAAGGAAATAAAAACCCATAAAAAATACTTACCAGCTTTACTGTAATGCAATATATAATTTTCTGTATGATGAACGATATTTTACTAGATGCGAGTCAGATAGCAGTAAACTACTTATCAGCTTTACGCACGTGATGTCTACCATCGCTATGTGCTACTTCAGTATGTTCACGACCTTACATATATTTAAGGTTTACTATCCAAATACACACTTTTTACTGTCCCCCCCCAACCCAAAAAAAAAATATTCCAAAAAAAAAAACGGTGGTAAAAAAGGGAAGCCGATTACTGTGTACGCCGTTATGTTTTACTAACAGACGTAGGAGCTCGAAATATCACATTCCTCGAAACATACAGTAAAAAGGATACACAAACAGAGAAGGTCGTAAAACACACAACAACTTTATTGTCTTACCGTTATGTTTACTATCAAACATACGAGCTAAAAAAAAATCGCTTGAAGCACAAAAAGGTAGTAAAATGATTCACGAATTACCATCACTTCCTCGTGTTACTTACGGTCGAATCGAGTGCCACGCGGGGTGCGGGCGTTTCTGCCCTACCTACTGTAGTTGGTGGACCGGCCGTATGGTGGTTGCACGCCCAAACATCACACCTGGCTTGGGTCTCACGCGATGGCTTGACTAGACGTAGAATAACTATTCTAAGCATTAATGTTATGAGAACTGCTATACATCTTTCAATTTTAGTGCTATGTGATTGGTGAGAGAGAGTGAGAGAGAGTGGGAAGTGAGATTGGGTTAGGGATATAGGGGTGGGGGTGATATCTGGAGCATTAGATCTCCATCTAATGGCTCAAAAAGTGACTGATTTTTTTAAAAAAAATCAGTCGCATGTTGTATAGACACTCCCGTTATGTTATATATGTTTTTTTTTCTAGTCTTGCCACGAAGACTTTCTTTTATAAATTAATCCACGGAGGCACTGTTGAATTGTGACCATCATATATTAATTGGAGCTAGCTAGCCCTCCTTGCTAAGGTCAGCAAATTGAGAACAAAGACACGTATGCATGATCTATATCTCAACGGTTGTACACAATACTATACTGCATTACTACTATATTATTTGCTCTGTAAATTCTTTAACTAGTCCAATTCCTTGCGGCCGGGCCGGCCGGTAGCCGCCTTCATGTGCTGCATATCTTGGCGTATATATCCGGCCGTCTGCAGAGACCAAGAACAGCTAGGTCTTAATTAACTAATTGTCAGCGACGACTCCACCTCTCTGAACGCCGGCACAGTGCGTGCGCATTTTGAGGCTCGATCTCTGCCTCTATTGCTCTATATATATGTGTGCGGATACGGGATATCCTCTCACAGAGCTACCGCATTTCGATCGGAGTAACAGTAACTTAACAGACACACGAACACGCGTAGAGGTAGAGATCGATCGATCAAGCTAGCCATTTAAGGAGAGATGGGATCAATGGCAGGCGCCGCATGTCCGAGCATTGAGGAGCGGTGGAGCATCGCCGGCGCGACGGCGCTCGTCACCGGTGGCAGCAAAGGAATCGGGTACGCACGTACACTGAGCTACGAGTATGACAAATACGCTTGTACGTACGTACATCTATATGACGTGCAGGACATGTACTTGGTGTCGGCAGGCATGCGATCGTGGAGGAGCTGGCCCGGCTCGGGGCGCGGGTGCACACGTGCGCCCGGAACGCGGCGGAGTTGGAGGCCTGCCGGTGGCGGTGGGAGGAGGTGAACCTTCGCGTCACCGTCTCCGTCTGCGACGTCTCCGTGCGCGCCGAGAGGGAGGAGCTCATGGCGACGGTCCGGGAAGAATTCGGCGGCAGGCTCGACATCCTCGTGAACAACGCGGGGCAGTCCATGTTCAAGGCGGCGACGGAGTGCACCGGCGATGACTATGCGCGGCTGATGGCGACCAACCTCGAGTCGTGCTTCCACCTCACCCAGCTCGCGCACCCGCTCCTCCTCGGCGCCTCCGTTGCTGGCGGCGGCAGCGTCATCCACATCTCCTCCGTCGCCGGCTTCGTCGGCTTCCCGGCGCTCGCGGTCTACTCCATGACCAAAGGAGGCATGAACCAGCTCACCAGGAGCCTCGCCGCCGAGTGGTCCCTCGACGGCATACGTGTCAACTGCGTCGCGCCGGGTGGCATCAAGACTGACATCAGCGATGCTGTGGTAAGATCAATTCTCTTCTAGCATGGTAAAATTAATATTCCTTCTTAATGCATGCGTGTAGTAATTAATTAGGTTCACAGCATGCCAAATTGTCGATTAATTTCGATTTTGTTAAATTTCCAATCGATTGATTGATTGAGCAGAAGAGGGTAGACCCGGAGCTGATGAAGAATGAGGCGACGCGGCTCCCGATGCGGCGGCTCGGCGAGCCGGAGGAGGTGGCGTCCATGGTGGCCTTCCTCTGCATGCCGGCGGCCTCCTACATCACCGGCCAGGTCATCTGCGTCGACGGCGGCCGCACCATTACTTAACCAGTACCAGTACATGCATGCACTTAGCTAGCTGCCACATAGAGTGGTAGTATATATGTACGTGAAATCAACGTACAGGAATGCACGTACGCGTCAGTACGTGCAGCTAGCTAGCGCACGTGAATTATGATTAACTTTAACCATGTAATCTCCTCTTTGTAACTACATGTTTCGCAGTACTTCTTTTGTTTTCTTCTGAGACAATGACTTAATTGTCCAGAAGTCTTGTCGTGAATTGTATACGTTAAAAGTTGATTTTGTATATGAAGTCTTGTCGTGAGCCTGGCCGGCGCTCGTCACCGGCGGCAGCAAATGAATATGTGCATCAAGATAATGATTTCCCACTGGCACCCCTCCGTTCTCATTACGTACGTCAGTAGGAATGAACGTAAAAAATTCTTACAACAGGCTGGCCTTACAAGGGTCTATTATTAGGAAAATAATCCTATAGGATCTGATCCACAATTCTATCAGTATAGACCCATTCTACCGTATGACACATATCTTTTCACGAATCTCAAAGCATGATATGCTAGTCTTCAGTATTTAATTCGTGAAAATTTACATCAGTGATTTATTGAGCTGTGAGCTTTGAGATTCGTGAAAAGACACGTGTCACGTGGTGGAATGGGTCTATACCGATGGAATTGTGGACAGCGCTGTCACGGGAGTGTGCCTCCAGCGCCCGCAACGACCAGATGCTAAGATGTTCGCGGAAGAGATGAATGGTTTGTACCACTGTCGGATCCATTGTGTCCAAGGTGCATTTTGCCCGGAGAATAGCTTATGCACAATTTTAAGGAGCAAACATTGGTTTTGCGTGTGGAGATCAATGACCCTAGCCCTCCTTCTTCTTTATTCCGACAGACGGACTTCCATGCTACCTGACAATCTCCGCCGGAGCATGCCGTGGCGCCCTTCCAAATCATGGCTCGATGAGGTTTATCAATGTTCTGAATGGTCCCCTTAGATAGTTGAAAGCACCATTCATCCTCCTCTGGTGCCATACCGGTCCTTCAAGTGGTATTAAAGCCCGGTTAGCTCTTCTCATATATCTTAACCGGTCTTAGGAGCTATTGCATCAGACAAGTATTCTACCAAGCCACATGTGTTCGATGGAGTCGATTTTTCTTATTGGAAGGCTTGTATGCATGCCTACATCTAGGTTCAAGGGCACTCAATTTGACTTAAGGTCAAGAATTCTTATGTAGTGCTAGCCAATGACGATGTGATCTCACCCGATGTGGAGGCAAATAGTAAGACTCGAAATTTTTTTGATTCAAGGGCTTAGTCGATCTGAGTTTGAGCATGTCGCTCACTTGAGGTTTGCTCACGAGATCTGGAAGACCCTCGCTGACTACCATGAGGGCTCTACCACGATCAAGGAAGTGAGACAGAACCAACTTAAGAAAGAGTACTCAAAGATCGAGCAAAGGCCTGGTGAATCTTTGGATGAGTTGTGGGGAAGGTTTTCCAAGATCATTCATGACTTACATGCTGTGGACCTTGTGTTTACTGAGTCTGAGAATGCACGCAGCTCTTGGGTGCACTTGATGTGAGAGTTTGGGGGATAAAAATCACTTCCATCAATGACAACATTATCATGAGTGAGCTTACCATGAATAAGCTCTACTCGACGTTGAAGACGCATGAGATTGGCTTCATCTCGCGTCTCCCCAAGACAGAGTCGATGGCCTTGCACTCCTTGAGTAGCTCTTCTGATTCTTTGGACTTTTCCTCATCTGGTTTTTCATTGTATGCCTTGCACTCCTTGAGCGATGAGCAGCTAGAGAGGCTACCTGAGGATGACTTAGCCCTCTTATCCACAAAATTCACAAGAGCTTACAACAAAGTGAGGAACAAGAGGAGAAGTGACCCTGTTACATGCTTTGAGTGTGGTGAGCCAAACCACATTCGGGCTAAGTGCCCCAAGCTGAAGGGTAAGGAGGAGAAGGACTTCCGAAGGCATCCTCAAGCACGAGACACGAAGGCCAAGAAGCTCAACTACCAGATGTTTGTCAACCGGGTCCTTGCCGCTCTTGAGAACGTTATTATGAGCGATGTGGACTCAGGGACGGAGGACGACGAGGATGATTCCTACGGCAAGAAGAAGGCCTAGGACTTCACCGACATGTGCTTCATAGCCAAGGACAGCCACAACGTCGAATTCTCTGACGACGATGAGCCCTACAGTGATCCCGATGAGGTATGCCCTTCACCTAAGGAGATGAAACATGATTTGGTTGCTGCTGAACGAAATCTGAAAAAGCAAGCTAAAATGATTAGGAGATAGGATATCATGATTGGCAACTTGAACCTAGAAGTGGTTAGGCTCAAATCCATTAATCCTGCTGATGATTGTGATTCTTGCTCTTGCTTGCATGATGAATTGGAAAATCTGAAATATGCTCATTCGTCTATTGTAAATCAACTTAAAGATGCCCTAAATGAACTATAATCTCTCAAATCTAGTCATAATCAGGTTTGCTTGGATGCTATCGCTTTAGATGTAACTCCTGTAGATGCTATTCCATCACCTTGTTCAAATTGTGCCTTGCTCGAATTGAAATTGGATAGTGCTACTAAAGAATTGCTGAAATTTAATTCTGGTCACACTTGCTCTCATTGTGAGGATAGCAAGATTAAAATGAAGAAAATGACTGAAATAATTCTTTATTCTAAGATTGTTTATGTGAAAACTGTTATAAACTCACAATTGAGAATGATGCTCTTAACAAGACTCTAGAGGAGAAATCTAAAATTGAAAAATCTATGTCCATGACTGCATCCAAGACAGTAATTGATTCTAATTCTTGTGCCTTTTGTGCTGAAATTGGGACTAATTTAGACGAGATACAAGAGGAGTTTAGAGTCAAGTTCAAAGAGCAGTTGAGTATGATTATGAATTCCTCTTGTGTGTCTTATGAGACTTTAAAGGTTGAGGCAGCTATTCATAAAGAAAGATATGCTAGGGCAATCAAGTCGAATAAGTGTGCTACATGTAAGGACCTAGTCAAAGAAAATGATTATCTGAAAAAGACTCTTAAGAGATTCTCTAGTAGAAAGAAGAACCTCAATATGATCCTCGATCAATCTAAGGTGAGTGTGAAGAAGAGTGGCCTATGATTTAATTCCCTAGAGTATTCTAAGAACCACCTACCTAAGGTTGTGAGAGTTATTGAGAGTGGCAAGTTTGAGGTAGAACCCCCTTAGCCATCTAAGTCAGTCTTTAGATCTGCAGGTTTTGGCCAAACCCCTTCTAGCAAGTCAGATGCTTCTATTTCAGCAGGTCAGACCTCTCAAAAGGTCAAGTATCATTGCATCTTCTACAACAAGGATGGCCACATAGTTGATTTCTGCTTCCGTAGAGCTAAGGGTGAGAGGAAGGAGAGAGTGCGTGCCTTGAGGTCCATTAGAGGAGTTCCTTCACCTACGATTGTCTCTAGAGCTAGGCAACTGTCTTCTATGATGGTATTTTTCTTAGATATCCTCTTCATTCTCGTGGCTATCGTGTATTCAATTTAGACGCTAACAAAATTGTTGAGACTTGTGAAGTCACATTTGATGAGGCTAGTCTTGGTACTAGACCCAACGGTGCAAGTACACAAGTTCTTGGTGATCGAGAGAGTATGTTCATCGACGATGACTCTGACATGGAGGATGAGGACCTAATCCATCCTCTAGTCACTCATGAGATGGTTGGAGAGTGCTTCTACTTCTTCAGCTTCAGCAGAGCAGCCTCTTTCCACTTTCACCGGCGCTTCGAGTGGCTCTACTCCTACCTCCACAGCCCATAAGGTAGAGGCCACATCTGCACCAGGACCTCCTCTTCATATTCAGTGACGACACCCTCCTGAGCAGATGATTGGGGATCTCCATGAGTGAGTTACTCACCCCAGGTTTATCTCTCCAGATTCTCATGCGCATTCTGCTTTTGTTGCGTCTTTTGAACCCTGAGATGTCACCCATGCTTTATCTGATTCCTCTTGGGTCAATGCCATGCATGAAGAGCTTGCAAATTTTGAAAGAAACCAAGTCTGGACCTTAGTTGAACCTCCACCTAATCACAATGTAATTGGAACAAAATGGATTTTCAAAAATAAGCAAAGTGAGGATGGGTTAGTAGTTCGCAACAAGGCTAGGCTTGTAGCTCAAGGTTATTCCCAAGTAGAGGGCTTAGACTTTGAAGAGACCTTTGCTCCTGTAGCTAGATTAGAAGCCATTCGCATATTGCTAGCTTTCGAAGTATCTAAGGGCTTTAAGATTTTTCAAATGGATATCAAGAGTGCTTTCCTTAATGGTTTCATAGAAGAAGAGGTCTATATCTAGCAACCCCCTGGTTTTGAAAATCACAAGCTCCCAAACCATGTGTTTAAGCTCTCCAAATCCTTGTATGGATTGAAGCAAGCCCCTAGAGGTTGGTATGATAGGTTTAAGAATTTCTTGCTTAAGAATGAGTTCAAAATGGGAATGGTAGATAAAACCTTGTTCACTCTCAGACATGGCAGTGACTTTTTACTGGTTCAGATTTATATGGATGATATCATATTCGGTGGTTCTTCTCATACTTTGGTGTCCAGATTTTTAGATTCTATAAGCAGGGAATTCGAAATGAGTATGATGGGCGAGCTGACCTTCTTCCTTGGTCTTCAAGTCAAACGAATGAAAGAAGGTACCTTCATTCATCAAAGCAAGTACACAAAGGACATTCTTCGACGCTTCGACATGGGAAGTAGCAAGCCAATGTCTACTCCCATTGCCACTTCTACAGTGCTGGATCCTGATGAGGATGGAGAGCCCATGGACCAGAAGGAGTACCGCAGCACGATCGGCTCCCTCCTCTACCTCACGGCGTCGAGGCCAGACATACAATTTGCTGTGTGTCTGTGCGCTCGATTTCAGGCTTCCCTTCGTGCCTCACCTCGTCAAGCAGTACGTCACATCTTCAGGTACCTTAAGGACACTCTTGACTTTGGACTCTGGTATTCTTCTGATTCTGCTCTCTCCATTCGGGCTTTTTCTGATGCTGATTTTGCGGGGTGTGGAGTGGATAGGAAGAGTACTTCTGGTACTTGTCACTTCTTAGGCACATCTCTTATCTCTCGGTCATCTAGGAAGTAGTCCTCTGTTGTACAGTCCACTGTTGAGGCAGAGTATGTAGCTGCAGCCAGTAGCTGCTCTTAGGTTCTCTGGATCTTGTCTACTCTGCGGGACTATGGGTTGTCCTTAGACGGTGTTCCTCTTTTCCGTGACAACACTAGTACCATAAATATTGCCAAAAATCTAGTGCAACACTCTAAGACCAAGCACATTGACATTAGATATCATTTCCTTAGAGGTCATGTAGAGAAGGGTTATATTGTGCTTCACTTTGTCGAGTCTCAGCAGCAGGTTGCGGATAATTTTACTAAGGCTCTTGATTCTTCTCGTTTTGCTACTTTGCAGGGAGAGTAGAGGGTTATTAGTCCTCTTGACCTGTTTTGAGGGGGAGTTTGATCTTTGCATCCATTGTACCTTATTGCATTTTAAAATCAACAACTTGCATTGTAATATAAGTACACAGAGCTTTGACTATTATCCTTGTGTGACATGATATCATGATTTACATCTTGCCATATCTTGTGCTAGTTTGCTAGATTTATCATGGCCTTCCATGTGTAGCTTAACTTTTGCCATGCTAGCTCTATTAAATATGACTTGAATTAAAACATGACTTGATGGATCTTGTGACTAGTTTTGCTCTAGTGATCCTTTTATGATTCATGTCATGTCAAATAGGCTAAGTTGAGTCTTGAACCTAAATTGAGCTTTAGATTGAGCTATGGTAGTTCCTTATTGAAGCATGAGTTAGTATTCGTTTTTGTTCTTGAACTAAGTCAAGTAAATGAAAAATGATTGTTTATGTGTGAAAAAACCGATCTCACCAATTCTTTCTCATGAGACGGCTTGCCATTGCACTAGGCATGAACTCAGGGGGAGTTTTGGATGACCTAGACCACTCTCTTAAGCTTATTGCTTGGGATGGTCGTGGCACGGCTTGAGATCTAGCACATGGCTAAGAAAACGAATTGTGAAAAATGGTTGAAGCTTAGGAGGCAATTGTGGATGGCTCCTAGTCTAGGACTTGCTTTGCTAAGATAAAACCTAAGATAAAACCAACAATAAATTTCAGCAAGTGCTAACTGTGCTAAGTATGCTTAATTCCAAGTGCTTGTACAAAATGATTCAACATTGAACTTATAACACTCTAAATTGACTCAATTGTAGCTTCTTGGTTCTATTTAATTTATTGACATGGCTTGGCTCATTTTTGGGATACCTTTGGCTAAACTATGATCTTGAGCACCTTGACATACTAAACTTCCATTTAATCTCTGATTATTGCACATTTGGCTTTAGCTATGTTATATATGATTTTCCATGATATAAAATAGCTACTTCATATTATATGGCTTGGTGTAATACTTGTAAAGTCATCTTGGATAATTTTTCATGGCTCCTTTTGCTAAAAATAAATAAATTGCACCCATTCTATTTCATTCATGCTCTATCTTCTTCCATGCATCTTGATTACTCCATTGTCAAAGAGGGAGAAAGATTGGTAAAAATGTTGTTTTAGAGCTTGATTTGGAGTTTTTGTGCAAAGTCTAACTAAAATTGGAGTTTTATTTTTTTGCTGTGATTCTCTTGATCTTTTGATTTCTTCTCACGTTGATCAAGGTCAAATAGAACAATTGCTCTTTCATATGGACCTAGAGTGATATTTCCCGACTTATTTGGTGAACTTGAAGCTTTGTGTGAAATTCTAGCCATTTTTAATAGCTTAAATTCCCCTCTGCCTCAATTAGTCACTTTCACCTCTTTGCATTCCTCTCTTGACCATTTAGAGCTCTATTTGCATTTTTCCTCCCTATTGTCTAAAACCACCTCCAAATTGAATTTTTGAGAAATTGACAATGGGTTCATCAAGGGGGAGATTGAAGGACCATGTGAGAGGGTCCTAGATTATGTTGTGATGAACCATTGCAATTTGGGAAGGTTGAAAAATTAATTTGCAAATTTATCAGAGTTTATAGGTTGCATGAGACATGTTACTGCTAACGGTGGTTAAGTTGTGAAGAACTTGTGCCCAAAAACGATTTCTTTGTCTTTGGATGTGTAGGGTCGCTTGGAGTCAACCACGGTCAACGGTAAGGATCGAGGCTAAGCTCTTGGAGGAGCTAAGGCCCAGAACGACCAAGGATGCCGAGTGAGGTGGTGATCTCAAGCATGGCACGAGAAAGGCGGGAAATGTTGAAGGGAAGTTTGAACGACGAAATTGCACTATGTGGCTTGGTCGGTCCAAGTGAGGTGTGGTCCGGTGGAACCGGAACGGGAGAGACTTGTCGACGCGCGGCAAGCCAGTGGTGCATCCACACGTGGCAAGCATGGCGATTGCTTGCAATGGATGAAGTCATAGAGAGATGGGGTCAATTAAAAGGAAGGGTATTTTGGTAGTTTGACCAAAAAATTTTAATTCAAATCAGTGATAAAAGTTGTGGAACCAAAAGCGACCTTTCAAAGAAACTCCTTCGCCACGCATGCGCTTGAGCAGCGTTTGGAAATATAGTTTAGGTCATAGAGAAGATGGTATGATCAAGTTGGATCAAGGCTAAGGACTTAGCGGATTCGGGCTTATGCACTTTGAAAAGCGTGCATAAGAGTAGTGTGTGAGTTAAAACTCGTGTGTGGGGGGTTATCGGGTTTTTCCCATTGTGCTAAGTGGATAGTATCCACTAAGGGTTGGATGTGCCTGGTTAGCCCATCTATTTAAGTGGTTAGGATGGAGACTTGTAGTCATCCATCCAATATTTTTGTGATGTGTAGTTTAGTTATGTCCTATGCTTGAGGTTAATCTTGAATTAACTATGGGTGATAGAATTGCTTAGCCATGCAAGTCTAGGCGCGGTAGTTCGATCGTCGAGAATAACCCGATGGGATACACACCTCTAAATGAGTAAGTGGTGTGCTCTCTTGTCCTCTAAGTGGAGTGGTTGTAAAATCATCATCCTCAAGTAGCAATACATCAAACTTTGTTCATCTTCATGAATATCTTTTGTGTTGATTGATTTGCTCTTTGATTTGGTTGATTTTCCCCCCATCTCTCTTCCCTTCTTGATCTTGTTGTGCCAAGGACGTGTAAGAGATGGAGATAACCTCTGGAAATCAAGAGCAAATCAATCAACACAAAAGAGATTCATGAAGATGAACAAAGTTTTATGTATTGCTAATTGAGGATGAGGGTTTTACAGCCACTCCACTTGGAGGACAAGAGAGCACAAAATAGCTCTCAACTTCTCTCAAACCCTAACCCTAGAACTCATGAACCCTAGATATCAAGAGATGATGGTTGGATGGATGACTACAAGTCTCCATCCCAACCACTTAAATAGATGGGCTAACCAGGCACATCCAACCCTTAGTGGATACTATCCACTTAGCACAATGGGGAAAACCCGATAACCCCCCACACACGAGTTTTAACTCAC
This sequence comes from Ampelocalamus luodianensis, assembly GCA_036346255.1. Classification (NCBI taxonomy): domain Eukaryota; kingdom Viridiplantae; phylum Streptophyta; class Magnoliopsida; order Poales; family Poaceae; genus Ampelocalamus; species Ampelocalamus luodianensis. Next base: position 5,651,521 of record CM070638.1, read on the forward strand.
ACACTACTCTTATGCACGCTTTTCAAAGTGCATAAGCCCGAATCCGCTAAGTCCTTAGCCTTGATCCAACTTGATCATACCATCTTCTCTATGACCTAAACTATATTTCCAAACGCTGCTCAAGCGCCGCGGTTTTCTTTCGAAGCAGTTTCCGGTATTTTGGTCAAACTACCAAAATACTCTTCTTTGACCCGATCTTCTTCATCCATTGCAAGCAATCGCCATGCTTGCCACGTGTGGATGCACCACTGGCTTGCCGCACACGTCGGCAAGTCTCTTCCGTTCCGGTTCCACCGAACCACGCCTCACTTGGACCGACCAAGCCACATGGTGCAATTCTACCGTTCAAACTTCCCTTCAATATTTCCCGCCTTTCTCGTGCCATGCTTGAGATCACCACCTCACTCGGCATCCTTGATCGTTCTGGGCCTCAGCTCCTCCAAGAGCTTAGCCTCGATCCTTACCGTTGACCGTGGTTGACTCCAGTGACCCTGCACATCCAAAGACAAAGAAATCATTTTTGGGCACAAGTTCTTCACAACTTGAACACCGTTAGCAGTAACATGTCTCATGCAACCTATAAACTCTGATAAATTTGCAAATTAATTTTCCAACCTTCCCAAATTGCAATAGTTCATCATAATATAATCTAGAACCCTCTCACATGGTCCTTCAATAGTCGAATCACCTGCATAGCATGGTTCCCTGGGCAACGAGGACAAAGTTGGAGGGAATGAGGCAGCCTTCGGAGGAGAGCATGTGAGTATGCCATCCAGGGATGTGTCTGACCACTTTGAGGGTATCTGGCTCCAATGCCGATGCTGGTAGCTTCTTATCAGAGAGGGGGAAGCAATGATATCTGTAAATTAATCTGGCACATAGACAGGGAGAAAAGTGCTCTTGTGGTAATTGACAGTGAGTCTCGTGACTTGCAAGAAACTATGTAGCAGTCGACGCAAGCAGAGCAGGTGATATCGATCGGCGCGGACCAAAATAAGAGTGTCATCTGCATATTGAATCACCAGGCAGGGTTGATCAGGTAGAAGAGGGTGTGAAAGGACATAATCCTGAATGATGAGCTGTTGAAGAACATCGGACACAATAAGAAACAAATAGGGAGAGAGCGGCCAGGCCACCCTGTTTGAGGCAGGGTTTTGGATACCGAAATAAAATTTTTAACAGGGGGCCGGTAAGGCTGAAAATCAGAAAATTTTGGCTAATTTTGGCCGAAATTTTTAAATCAAAATTTGATTTTTTTGGATTTAAAATAAAAAAACCAAATTCGAGCAAGATTCAACTAAATTCAATTTTTTGGAAAAACAATTACCCAAACCAAATTTTTTGGGACCGATTTGTATTCCTACCGACCCCATCAGTAAAACCGAAATTGCCGATTTTCGGCCGAAATTCTGAACACTGGTCTAAGGCCATTCTTGCATCGAATGCAACGTCTTGGACCCCCATTGAGAAGTATTACAGTGCGGCGGGTGGAAAGGATGGCCTGCGTCCATCGTCGCCAGATATTGCGAAATCCTCTTGCTCCTAGTATCCTGTCGAGTGCTTCCCCATTGATTGAGGAACCAAAGGCCTTTCTGAAGTCCAGCTTGAGGGCGATGGTGGGCACCTTTCTCTTGTGGCAGCATTGGACCAATTCTGTAGCTAAGAGGAAGCTATCACTGATATTCCTGCTTAGAATGAATCCAGATAGGTTGAAGGAGACCAAGTATCAATGTTTTATTACAAAAGAAAAGGTTTTGCTACAAAATCTCAGGCCCAGTTTCAAACGCGAGAATTTCCTTAGAATTCGGTGAGAAATTTCCTACGTTTCAAGCAAAGCTAAGGTAATGGGCATCTGCACACACACGTTGATCACAAGTGATGGAGTAAATGTACAATTAAGAAGGTCGTACAGAAACAAACTCACACATGCTGTGGGTCATGATAATGCATGCATGACCGACTAATCCACTAACTCACCTATATATCTATAAACAACTGGTAATATTCAAGATACCTCATTCGCTTTAGAGATCTAAAAATTTCTATAATAATTATTAAATCAGAAAAAAAAGAAAATTCTAAAAATTCTCATATTAATCGAGAGAAAAAGAAAAAAACCTTACACGTCTGTCAGATGTCCCACGTATATTATAACGATTAGGATGTCATACGAACACATACAAAGTTTTATCGGACTACAGCTCTAATTATCTTTCCTTTGTATAACTTTCCCGTTTCTTATCGGCAAAGAAAACGAAAAAGAAGCAACCTCCGTTGACACAGAATCTCCTTGCGTTGCTGCTGTGTTTACCAGCCCATCCACCGCACTCCAGCCGCACGACGTTGACGAAGCGTTGCGAGTTGATCAGATCCGGCGAGGTGGCCTCGACATGATACGAAGGCAGAGTGCGCGACAGCCATGGGCAATCTCAACGACTAGATTGGCAGGCATGGCAGCGACGAATAAGGGCTAAACGGTGAGCTGACTTGGTGCTAAAGCATGTGATCCCTTGCTAATTAATCACAAATTTCGCTCTAATCAATCACCGTATGTTTCTATAAATATACAGTGAGCTTTTGAATTTCCACAGATGGGTTTTTGCTTCAGTACACTTTTTTTTTTTTTTAAAAAAAAAAAGCTTATGAATCTTAAAGCAAAGTAGTTAATATTATTTGAGGGAAAATATGCATAACCTAAAAAATAAACCAAATCAAAGATTTTCCCCTACCTAATATTCAAGTCTATATCTATATATAATTTTCAATTTTATGTACTTTTACATGTAAGTACATATTTATCATCACATCACATAATATTAATTATTTTACTTTAAGATCCGTAAACTTTTATAAAAGAGGTATATCGAAGCAACTAAATAAAAATGAAAAACATAATCTAATTCTAAAATGGTTAGCCCGTGCGGCGCACCGGTCGATGACTAGTGCCATAAATTGTGGGCAGCAGATCTATCGACAAGCACAGCTTTGATAATCACGCACGCACGCGCGAATGCTTAATTACTTGGCACATGCTCGATCTCGGCAGAGAAAAAAAAAGATGAAAAGAATACGGAAAAGCAAAGGATAGGATTGCCACATGGCCGCCGGATCAGAAACGAACGGCGCAGACCTTCCCGACCGCTGCTTTGTTTCGCTTTGCATGCCTACGTGTAACCAGTGTACCACGATGTGCACGTACGGACGTAGGACGCCATTGCTTTGCTTCACACACTCGAGTGCTGCCACCCTGCATGTCTGCTTGGCACCCAGCACTGTTATCCCTCAAAATTCGTGCTAGCTAAAGATCACCGGATGATCTGTCGATCCAGGGGGCGGAGGCAGTGTGGGGCTACTTGGGGCTCCAGCCCCACCTCCGGTGCTGGATACCAGGCACAGACGCTTGAATTTTGAATTTTGGGTGCGTAGGCGGCACAGTACCGATAGAAATCGAGTAGCTCAACGTCTAGAGGAAGAAGAAAGGAGAAGTGTGAGCAGTTGACTCTTTACTAGTCGTGTGATACCTTAGTGGGTCGTTGTGTTGTTGCTTGTCGGAGGCCCAATCGGTGGAAAATATCTCATACTCTGTTGGTTGCTCACTATTGTATAGTCAAACCCTAGATGCACAAGTATATAATCGGCAGGCAGCTAGGTAAGATGATTTCTGATTTTTTTATATCAATTATAATTTGTAAGTGTGTCACTAGTTATATCATTGGTATACTTGTCTCATGTTAGTTTTGACACATGAACGGTACCTTTATTTTCGTTATGACTTCTGTCGCATCCTGGTGGGGTGACCGGGTGACGACGACAAAATTGCAAGCTAGGGTTATTTTTGTAGGGCAATTACAAATCTAGGCATCTAGCCCTGTACCGTCTCAGGCTCGTTAGGTATATATGTGCACTTCACGATCATACCTTTTCATATATTTTTTTAGCACTTTGCACTATATATGACTCACACTTGGTGAACAGAATAGTACAAGTAATTGCTTAGCAATGGAATAATTACACGAGTAGCACATCGACACCCACGTAAGTTAACTGCACATGCAATTACATGGTAGTGTGCTCGTATTGTACATACAGAACAACACAGAGCGTTCAATTCAAAAAAAAAAAAACACAGAGCGAAACAAGAATATCCATGACATATGGCGGCATGCATGCAATGAATCCTCACGCAATGCATAGCACACATACAGAACGATCGAGCTATATATATGCTCGCTGCTATGCATTCGTGGGTGCATGGTCCTTATTTATTCGGTAGTTGCAGAGCGTTTGCAGGTACACTGACAGACGTACGTCGATCTCTCTTGATGGTCAGCTCATGCATGAATCGAGATGGCGCTGGTTCTCCGTTGCAGAGCCGCAAGAACACTCGGCGGATTTGGAGCTGTAGGAGCTCCTCCGGCCGGTGGCATGCACGACGGCCTGCACATGCATGCCGAAAGAGAAACGTTGAGCATATCAGATATGTAATGTATGCATCATGCGTGTGTGTGTATATATACACGTACGATTGATACGTGCATTTACGTACGTACGTACCAGGAAGACGTCGTGGGACATGGCCCGGTTGATGGTCTCGCGGGAGGCTTCCTGGAAGACCATGGTGATCTGGTCGGGGCCGGCGCCGTCGTGGAGCATGGGCGGCAGGTCGCACTTCACCTTGGACCAGTACGCCAGCCGCTGCTCGATCATCTCCAGCTCCGTGCAGTCCTGGTACTTGCGCTTCCTACTTCCACTGCCGCGGTCGGCGCCGGCGGCCATGAACGTGTCCAGCGCCGCCATGCCCACCATTCCCTTCGGCAGCGACAGCTGTTGCGGCTCCGGGGACTGCTGTTGCGGCGCCGGCGACTGCTGTTGCGGTGCCGGCGATTGCTGTTGCGGCGCCGGCGACTGCTGCGAGCCCTTCGCGGCCAGCGACGCCACACTAGTACTGCGCGTCTGGTGCTGCAGCGTGTGGCGTGCCTGCCACGAGAGCATGTACGACAGGCCAGAGCACCGGCGCAAGCTGGCCTCCATCTCCTCCATCTCCGCGGCGAGCCCCGAGATCAGGCATGCCGCGCCGGCCTCCCTGCCGTACTCGGACTCCTTGACGCGGATCCACTGCTCGCGCAGCTCGTGCACGGCATCGAAGAGCCCCTTCCCGTTGTCCAACTTCTGCAGGATGTTGCTGACGATCCTGACCGCCTCGACGCGGACGATCTCCGCCGCCACCTCCTTTGACCCGTCAGTGCCCTTCCTGACGACGACCACCTGCCCGTCGAGACTGTCATCCTCCCTGCTCGCCGTAGTATGCAGCCCGTACTGGTACTTGACACGGACAGTGAGCTGCCTCGGCAATTCGTTGTACTCGTCCTCGCGGACGTTGTCCACGTAGACGATGAAATTCCTGACTGCGCCGGCTTGGAGGTCGCCGGCCTTGATGAAGCCTTCCTTCCTATTGTCCCCGATGTACCAGTAGAACCTGCCGGACTCGATGGCCGACAGCCTCGCCTCGGTGGAGTTGTCGAACGCGATGTCGACCAACGTTTGAACGGCGACGATGGAGGTGATCTTGTTGACGCTGGCCTTGAAGGCCTCGGTGATCTGGTCGTGCTCGTCGTTGAGGATGCCGTAGGTGCCGGTGGAGCTGTTGGCGATGTAGTGCATGGCCCTGGCGTTGTGCGCGTCGCGGAAGCCGAAGGCGTGGACCGAGTAGGTGGTGATCATCTCCTCCCTGAAGATGGAGCTGTCGTCGCCGTCGGAGATGAGGATGATGAAGCTCGCGCTCTTCTTCTCCTCCTCTGTTCGTCCTTCCAGTATCTGCACGCACGAAACCAACATACATAAGGACTGACCGAAATGCCAAAAAGATTCATGAGACAGATGTATAGCAAATCCGTAGATATATTCTATGCAATGCATATATAGTCCGGATTTTCTATGAAATGCATCTATCTTTGTCTCTCTAGGCATCAGTTGCCTAATTCTTTTTTATCCATCAGTCACCTTTTCTCACGGTTCAATTAATATTCTATAGGTCAGATTTTCTCCCTCTAACTAATATAAACCTAGATAATAAATAAATAAATTTGACGAGCCCTACAAAATAGAAAGACAAAAATTTTAAATTAGATAAAAGTAAATCTAGGTGAACCCTACAAATACAAAAAAAAAATCTAAACTAAACAAAAGTAAATATACGTGAACCCTACAAATAAAAAAATAGAACTAAAAGTTACAATAAAAATGTGTTAAAAAGTAATACAATTTTAGATTTAGTACCATATAATTATAGATGACTATAGGATAATTTTTTTTCAAATAACTGAAAATTAGCGAACCCGCGTTTGGTCACAAAGTTGTAGGCATATATACCCCTACGGCCTTCTTCAAGGCCACGTGCAGCTTGTTGTCGCTCTTGTCCACCAGCGACTCCACCCTGGCGGCGGCCACTTTCCGGCCGTCGGCGTTCATCTTTATGAGGTCATCTTTCTCGAGGACGGCGGAGGACTGGACGGGGACGACGGCGAGGCGGTCCTGGTCGCTAAGTTTGTCGATGACGTGCTCCATGGCCTTCTTGAGCAGATCCATCCTGTTCGTCGGAGCCAGGCCACCGCACCTGACGTCGAGCACCGCGACTAGGTCGATGGGCGCGCGCTCCGCCTTCCCCGGCGGCGCGACGACGCGCACCAGCACGGGGAGGCCGGGGTGCCTATCCGGCCAGCTGCCACGGATGGCATCGACCTTCGCGTAGGCTGTCAGTTGCACCTTGTTCTCAGAAGGAGCAGTCTGCAACTGCATTCGTGAGTGTGCAAAACCCGAATTATAAAGCCACTCGATCTATTATAGCTAGCCAGAAAGAAATAAATGGCTGATTAAGTGCACCAACAAGTTTAGCTTGTTTTCCTTTTGGTTTCATCATATTTAACCATGCTCATTTTACATCCATGGATGGAATGATCGATGGAGCTGACAGTTACATGTGTATTCATGTATACCCCCTAATTAATAAAGTAATGATCGATCATGATAAAATATGATTAAACCAAAAGCAAAACAAGCATTATGATCATTTTCTTACTCATGTTTAATCATGCCCATTTTACATGCATGCATGCAAAGCCCTTGATTAATAAAGAATTCGTGCGAAGAAAAAAGATTACCTGAGACATCTCTCTAGTACCTCGAAAAGTGAATAATCTAACAATATGATAAGAGAATGCAGTGTGTTTTTATGGATTGGTGCTATATATAGATCAAGTCAAGGCTCGATCATGGTGCTATATATAGAGAGTGAGCACGCTTTCTTTGTTTTAAATATATATATATAGCACGCTTTCACTGCAGCACACTGCTCGTTGCTGAGTGAGATTACTGAATGGCCCTTGTATGCATGGGTGATCTATTTCTCCATCGCTTTGTTTCTTGAGAGGATACAAATGTATTTATGCCAATTTTGATGCCTTCTTGTATCTTTATTCTCGATCAAGAGTGCTTTGCTCCATCGCTACTTCTCTCGATCGGAATATTTAGGTCGACAAGGGAGAATAAGGTGATCTGAGAGCAAAGCATCGAGTTCTCATCGAACGTTTCCCTGCCTACTTTATTGTCCTTCCGTTGGCTAGGATGAAGGAAAGGCACGCTGATCTGCTCGCTTGCCTTTCGAATGGAAAGTTAAAAGTGATCATCATTAGTGAATGAATGGGCAAAAGGCCGATTAGTAGATAATGCTCACTGTGGAGATTATGTGGATATGATCCTAATCTTAGTGTGCTGAACAATTGACAATAGCGTCGAGGTGTTTGGAGAAGCCCTCGTTTTCGGTAAAGTTCCTGCGCTGTCAGGTCTGAGGCGGTATGACCGGCCATGGTGGCGATCCGACCGGTCCTGTCGGGTTGTTTTGCTTGTGAGAGGCTGGCGGTTCGACCGGCCAGGGCGGCGGTCCGACCGGCCAGTGTGGCGGTCTAATTGGCTACCGCTGAGCGGTCAGACCGGCCATGAAAGTGGCTTTGAATTTTTGAGCTGGGCCAAAAATAGAGGGTGTAGGCAAGAGAGGAGGTTCTACTGCTCTTGGTCCCATAATTTTTGGAGGCTCGAGGCAAAAGTTCTATTCGTTTGAAAATTCCAGAGAGATTGCGGATTTCCAAGCTGAAATTTGGCTAAGTCATGGACTGGCGGTCAGACTGGCCTTTGGCTGGTGATCTGACCGGCAAGGGGAGCGGTCGGACCGGCCAAGGGTGGCGGTCTGACCGGTTGTGGTTTGGTTCGTCGTCCCGCGTGGCGGCGATGTGTGTTTGTTAGGTCAAGTTCATGTTTATCAGTGCATATGTGTTGCATGATGCATGTTTTGGATAACGTGAGTCAAGTTGTGAAGAACTTGTTCCCGGATTCGTGTTTACTCGTCTATTGCTGTGCAGGTGGCTTGCAGGTCTATGATGGTCAACGGTGAGGAGGATTGGGACTAAGCTTGGAGAGCTGAGGTCCAGAACGATCGTGGATGTCGGGTGAGGTCAGATGACTCAAGCAGGGCGCAGGATGGACATGGATGACCGAACAGGCGGTTCGGTGCGACTAGTTGGATCAAGCGGCGCGGGAGTCGTTGCAAGTGCTCAGTGGTGCCGGTGGATCCGGACAGGAGAGACTTGACGACATGGAGCCGTTGATCAACCTACATGTGGCGAAGCAGGCGATTGCTTCACCAGGATTGGACTTGGTCTTTTGGAGAAAGATCGAGACAAGGGTATTTTGGTAATTTCACCAAATACCGTCTTGGTGACTTTTGGCTAAACCGCGGCACGGGTCGGCGCATGGTGAAGCGGTTTAGGTCAATCGATGATGAAGACGACGCTTTAAAATGCGTGCGTGTGTTAACCCACTGTGTGTTAGGGTTTAATGGATACCCTAATAGAATATTCTCTAGGATCTAGCCTCCACTATATAAGGGCTAAGTGTTGGTTGCACTTCAAGCCACTTAGCCATTTTGAGTGCCCTATTGTGTTTTAGGGTTTTGGGAGATGAGACGAGTGCTAGGGTTTCTAGGATGGATTGAGTGTGTGCTCTTGGATAGAGCTTTGTCCTCCATGTGGGAGTGACTGTAAACATCAATCATCCATCTATCTAATCAATCCAAGGAAAGATTTCACAAGTTGTATCTCTTTGTGTTCATCCTCTCTATTTGTTGATTTTGGGGCTTTCTTTGATCCGGGAGTTTTTACTTGGCTTTTCTTCTTGATCTTGCTTGCTGGGATATGTGAGAACCCATCTAAGGTCATCTTGATCACCATCCACCCACGAGCAAGCTTTTGAATCTAAGTTTTGTTTTTGCCCGGTTTTGGTGAAAGAAAGGGTGATTTTCGGAGGTTTTGCTCTTGAGAGATTTTGGCTTGGTTTCTTCTCTTGATCTATCTCGCTGTGATATGTGGGAACACATCTAGGATCATCTTGATCATCAATCACCCACGAGCAAGTCTCTAGATCAAGTTTTCATTTTTGCTCGGTTTTGAACCCTCATTCGGTAAAATAGAAAAATGTCAAAACTTTGATGTGGATTTACTCAATCGTTGCTTGGAATAGGTTCCTAATATCCTTAGGAAGGTGTGTTCCAAATTTGGTCAAGTTTGGCCGTGTAGATCAAAAGTTAGACCGATTTTAGTTTCGATTTTGGTGATTTCTGTTCATCGGTGGAGGTCATCTTGGAGAGGTCGACCGCCCCTAGAGAGTCGGACCGCCTGTGAGAGGTCTGACCGCTAGGCAAAATATTCGACCCGATTTCTGAGAGGTCAGACCGCCCGAGACTCTGTGATTTGAGTTTTTATTGATTCTACTTCGGGGTTTTAATTGGATTCAATACAAGTCTTCCACTGTGCTTGTTGATTGATCTTCATAGCTTTCACAGCTATTGGAGTAAACATCGTGTTGAATCTGATCGTTGGTGAGAAAGTTGAGTGTGCTCCTATTCACCCCCCCTCTAGTCGCCTCTTCGGTCCTACAAGTGGTATCAGAGCCTCATTTGCTCTTTTGTGATCTTAACCGATCTTTGAGCATGACGACTAGTATGTCGACTTGTGAGCGCTTCTTTGTATCTTGTCGTGGTTCTTTTGCCATTGATGTCCGTCGTGACAAGAGGTTTGAACATACAATATTTATGTGGTCAATTGAGAAGCTATTCACCTGCAATATTTGTGGCTACCCCTTTGGTTTTGATTGTCCTAGTTTCAAACATAAGTTTCCCATGGAGCCCGAGGAGAAGGAGCCCATTGGCATATGTGCCGTAGCGATTGAGCATGAACGTGATGGAGAGCTTTTCGAGGATAATCATGATTATTCTTCCGAGGACGATTCCCTACTCAATCTAAGCAAGGTGAGCAAAGAAAAACTCGTTGATGGCTTGATTTCATATGAGTACAAATTGCATGCTCTTAGAAAGAAAATAAAATTGCTAGAAAGAGAAAATGGTGATTTGTCTCATGAGCTCTCCGAATTGAAAACATCCATGTGTGCTGATGATTCCTTACTCGTAGACATGGATAACTTGAATAATTCTCTTGCATGCCTAAAATTTGAAAATGCATTATTGAAATCAAATTCTTCTATGCCATGTGATTCTTGTGTTGCCTTACATAATGAGCTTGATAATGCTAAGTTAGAAATAGGCAATCTTAGATCTATGGCTAGAAATGATTGTGATTCTTGTGTAGGCATGCTTGCTGAATTTGAGACTTTAAAATTGACTAATTCCATGCATCTTGAGCAATTAGAGAGTGCTAGGGCTGAAATTATTGAAATTGAAGCTAGCCCTTGTAGCATGTGCTTAAAGTATGAAAATTTGCTTAAGGATGGTTTAGTCTCTTGCAAGAATTGTGTTGTTTTGGAAAATAAAATTGATTCTTTGAATTGCATGTTTAATACGAAAGCGTCATTAAATTCTTGCACATCTTGCATTGCCTTGAAGAGCGAGATTGAGTCTTTGCGCGATGATATGAGAGCCAAGTCATGTGACACTTGTATTTGCCTTCACTCTGAGATTGATGTTTTTAAGATTTCTCTTGCATCGTTGCATTCGGAGTTGGAGTCTTTTCGTGCTAAACGTGAGTCACTTGATGTTGGTTTTTGTGCCATCGCTTTAGATAGCTCTTCTTTGGGAGGTTCGACTCTTTCGAACTCTTCTTGTGTTGACCAACGAATTTCAAAAGACAAGGGTGTTTCTTCTTCAAATGGTACTACATCTTCAAAAAGGAAGTACCATTGCACCTTTTGTAAGAAAGATGGACACACTTTCGAGTTTTGCTTTCGTCGTTTGAAACATGAGCATCGAGTGCGTCATCGTATCTCTAGGAACACATATAGTTTTTCTCATGGTATGTGTGAGCCTAGTACCGATACGAGGGTGAGTCATGATGTTAGTTCTCCCAGGACTTCTTCTGTGAGCGACAATGGTGCTTCGTCCTCTCGGACTGTGTCTCCTAGTAGACCTTTACACCATTGCTCATTTTGTGGGAAGAATGGACATCATGTGGATTTTTGTTTCCGGTGTGCAAAACATTTGCGTCGAACTCATGCTTCTAAGTCTCCTAGTGGGCATAGTCTTTCTCATGACATGCACACTAAAGAGCCTAGCACGAAGATTCGATTTGTTGATGGCTTCTTTGACACCTTTTCTAGTGGTGTTGGACATCATCGTGAACTTGGTTTTCATGGTTATGGCTTTGTCCCACGAGCTGCCACGAGTCAGGATTTCCGCCGTTTTCCAAGAGGTGGACCTCGTTTTGTTCATCGAGGTACACACCCACGGCAAGGTTGTGTGAGTTCTTTTGATGCTTCTGTTGGTTCTCATCTTGGTGCTTTCAAGCAAGGTAGTCGCCGCTTTTCTAGAGATGGACCTCGTTTTCCTCTTCGAGTTGTCCACTCGCGGCATACCTTCAAGGTTGATGTTGGATCTTCTTGCATGGACCATCATTCGCATCGTGCCAACTCACATAATGATTCGACTATCTCTAGTGGTGGTGTGTCCAAGGTTTGGGTTCCCAACAGTGGCGGACCCAGGATTTCCACAATGGGTGTTCGAAGTTACAAAAATATTATTCAATGTAAAACATAAATATACAATATAGTAAAAATTATTCGTACTAATGACAACATCTCAAATAATTTAGTAAAATTACAAAATAATCAAGAAAAATTATAATTTAACTCAATTTTCCTTCGTGCCTTTCAAATCGAGAAACTTCTTCATTTTTTTAAGCTCTGATATATACATTTCACAAAAAGATAAGATTTACCGATCACAATTCAAACTAACACAAACAAAATTCCTGATTTGGGAGTTGAGGATCTGGTAATTCAAATTGAACCCACATTTGAGTTGTTGAGAATTTGGGTACTGCGGTCTTCTTGCCGGGAGCCGCCGGGTCATCACCGCTGGCCGTAAACCCATAGGGTTCCCCGGTCGCCCTCCCGCTCGTGATCGCCCCATCCGTTCCGCGTTCAAGAGCCCAATGGTAACGGCCCGCTGGTGCAGCGCCGACCTTACTCCTCCGAGCTCCGACCTCCGACCTACCGCCGCCGTGTTTGGCATTGTCGTGGTCACGTTACCACGTCAAGAAAGAGGGAGAGATGTGAGAATCGGTTGTTGTTAGGATTAGAGAGAGAGAGATGAGGGGGGAATGGCATTATTGTGGCTGGGTCGAATGGTCAATACCCAAAGGGCAAAGGCCAAAGGACGTGTGTGACCATGGGCTGACCATCATATGGGTCAGTTTGAGGTTGTCGGGTGTCAGAGGAAGATGTGGTTTGATGAGCTGAGAGGAAGTTATGGTCTGGTTGACCCAATTAAGAGTAAATTTTATTATATATGTAATACACATACTATACTGTAGATTTTTTTTACAAAAATTAATGGGTGTTCAGCTGAACACCTATGACCTCAGGAGGGACCGCCCCTGGTTCCCAAGCATTTGCTCTCTAACCCTTCGGGATCTAAGGTTTGGACACCTTGCCTTTCTCATGTGTAGGTATCGAGAACACGGGTTGGAGAAAATGGACTTAAGGGATTCTGGTCTTTTTGCTTCTTCACATGATCGGGACACTTGATGGTTCTCCACCCCAATAATGGCCTCTAAGAGGCATATGCTTTCATGATTGATGCTTTCACATGTCTGGTGAGCTATCCTATACCTCCATACCCTTATCTTCATGATTATTCATACTTAGCATGTTGTGCTTGTTTTGTGCTCACTTGTACCATATTGGCATGTATTACTCTTGATATCTTTCATCATGCCCTTACCTTGCTTATATATCCATGTATCATATTGTTGTTCATTATTTCTATGGGTATATGAGTTTGGTTTTATTATCATGAGCTTGCGCTTGTATCCTTATTATCTTGCTCATGTTGATTCTTGCTTATGTATCCATGTATTAGACTGTTATTCATTATTTCCATGGGTATATGAGTTTGGTTTTGTCATCATGAGCTTGTGCTGTCTTGTACCCCTATTATATTACTCATGATTGATTCTTGCTTACGTATCCATGTATTAGACTGTTGTTCATTATTTCCATGGATGTATAAGCTTGATTTTGTCTTCACGAGCCTGTGTTGTTTTGTACATGATTAATCTTGCTCGTGTTGATTTTTATCTTATGTATCCACAAGCTTGCTTGATATCCATGTTTAGCATATCTTATCCATGATTTGTTCTCTAACATGCTTTATGCTTACATGGTTTTTGTGTCATATTGTAAATTGTGGATGCATGAATCTTGTCATAGCTTCACTAGCATGTTTTTCTCTTGACTAGATGTATGTGATGTGTGATATGCTATGTGCTTGTTTGCTTGCTCCTATGCCTTATTGTGGATTAAGGATAGTTTGAGCTTTGTCATATCTTGGATAGCATGTGCTGCAATTGATTAGTCTATCTTCATGCTCATGTCCTGAACTGTTGATTATATGCTTTAATGAGCTTTGGATCATTTGTTGCTATCCTTGCTAGTATGTGTGTCTTGGTACTGTTTCTCTATAAAATGTCTCACTAACCCAGTACCAAGGCATAGACTTCTTCTGTCTCTTTGGTGCAGCCTTTTCAGTTGAGAAGAAGAACATGTGGTCCAACAAGTGGTCAAAGACTCCAGCTGTTGGTTCTTCTTCATTTGTACATTCAATACTGGCTATCACTTCTAGGAGACGAAAGAATTTTGAGATGAGGATGATGGGTGAGCGCAACTACTTTTTGGAGCTTCAAGGAATGGATCTTCATCCATCATGACTACATCTCACTGCTAAGCAGTGTGACTCAGGTTCGAGCTTCTATACCTTACTTTTATCTTTGGTATACCTAGTCTATCTTGCGTAGCATTTGGGCTTATCGAGTTCAGGGTAGATAGGAGGCTCTATTCTAGCACGTATCTTTTCTAGGCACTCTTCTTATCCCATGGTTTGCTAGGATGCACTCTTCTCACAGCCTAGGTCGAGCTTGTCTCCCATTCACTAGTCTTAGCAGGTTTTTGAGTTGCCTGTAAGCTTTTTAGTGTTTGTGTTTCGCTCCCTAGCTTTTTCAAGTTGCTTTCCCTAGAGATCATGTGATGTTTGAAGTCTTTGTGCTATCTTGCTGAGTTTTTGGCTCTTTTGGCAGATCTCCCCTCAAAGCGTTTTGACCAAACAAGGTTTGCCACCTTGAGAAGCAAGTTAGGGATAATTTATCCCTATAAGTTGGTTTGAGGGGGAGTTGGTTCTTTTCTGAACCTTCTTTGTTCATCTGAACTTTCTTTGTTCATTTGAGCTTTCCTTGTTCATCTGAACTTTCCTTGTTCATGTGAACATTTTGTGGATCTTTTCTGATACATTCTTCAAGTGGTATTTTCTTCGGATCCTTTTCGGTCTTTTTAGGCTTTTATATCTTTCGTGCATCTCATTGTATCATACTACATACAAATAAAAAATCCAAAAAGATGCATTGTAATATAAGCTTTACTGCTCGTCTTTTAATTTCATGAAGCTTTGCTTATTACCCTCTTGAGCTTTAGTATTTCAATTCCTGCTCAAAGATCGTGTCTAGTTCTTTGACTTGCTAGAATTATCATGCTTTCACATGTGCAGCAATGTCTTTGCTAAATGAGCTAGCACTTTAAGACAACTTGAACTGAAAATTAAAATTTGTGGATCTTTTAGCTAGTTGCTCAACTAGTGATCTTTTTGTGACGTTGGCCCTATCAAAATTGTTTTGTTAGCTCTGGAATCTAGTATTGATCATCTTAGAGCTTTTTGTTCTTTTAAAAGAATCTAAAACAGCCCTTGTGCAAAATGAAAAATGATCTCTTTTGTGCGAAAAAACTGATCTCACCAATTCTTTCTCATAAGACGGCTTGCCACTGCACTAGGCATGAACTCAGGGGGAGTTTTGGATGACCTAGACCACTCTTTTAAGCTTTTGTTGCTTGGGATGGTCGCGGCAAGGCTTGAGATCTAGCACATGGCTAAAAATGCAATTTGTCAAATTGGTTGAAGCTTAGGAAGAGATTGTGGATGGCTCCTAGTCCAGGATCTTCTTTACTAAGATAGACCGTTAATCAACTTGAATATTCATTGCAAATGGAAAATAGTTAAAAATTGGGCTTTTGACAAAAACTTGAGCAAAATGATTCATTTTAGGACTTTTGTCTCCTAGATGGTCTTTGCTAGCTTCTGGATCTCACAGTGACATTCTGACATGGCCATTATCACTTTAGGATACTTGTTGTTGAACTTGCTAATTTCGAAGCGTTGCTTAATTTAATCCAACAACATGTGGTATTTTGAGCTCACTAGCTTAGCTTTGCTATACATGTCTTAATATGATCTTGCTAACTTTGTCAGGCTTATTGTATCTTGAGTAATGGTAGAAATGCTAGCCTGTTCAATTGAGTAATCCCCAAAGCTTCTTTTTACTAAAAATTAAAAAATAAAAACAAAATGAAGCCACCCTATTGAACTTCATGCATGCTCTTTCTTTTGCTTCTTCCGTATTGTTGCACTTGTTATCTCTGGATGAGAGGAATGGATGATTCCTTGATGAATCCATTGTCAAAGGGGGAGAAGTTTTGGCAAAAATATGAAAAAGAGTTTTCAGGATAAGGGAGAGAAGTTCAGGATGTTATGGGGGAGAAGTTTTATAAAGGGGAGAAGAAATGGCTTCTCATTGTCAAAGGGGGAGTTTTAGCTTTTTGGAGAATTTGGGTCAAATTAAAAAATCTGAAAATTTCTCTTGTAAATTGGTGATCATAGTGAGGGGGAGCATCTCATTTGCATCCTTTTGGTCTTATTGTCTTTTCTGAACTTGAATTGCAAATCTTGAACACTCACAATGATCAAAGGTCAAATAGAACAATTGTTCTTTCATATGGACCTTAAGTGGGATTTTTGTCGATTCTCTGGAATTTGAAGCTTTCATGCTTTCTTTTGTCTTATCTCACTTGTCTATGCTATTTTGAAGCCAGCTTGGTCATTTCCATTGCTTTCTCTTGCATATGGACCAAGTTGTGCCTTTGCGCGAAAACGTCGGGTATTTTCTTTTTAAACCTCCAATTTGCATTTTTGAGAAGATTGTCAATGTGTTCAGCAAGGAGGAGATTGTGGAGATCATGTGGATATGACCCTAATCTTAGTGTGTTGAACAATTGGCAATAACGTCGAGGTGTTTGGAGAAACCCTGGTTTTCGGTGAAGTTCCTGTGCTGTCAGGTATGAGGCGGTCTGACCGGCTATGGTGGCGGTCCGACCGGTCCTATCGGGTTGTTTTGCTTGTGAGAGGCTGGCGGTTCGACCGGCCAGGGCGGCGGTCGGCCGGCCGATGTGGCGATCGATCGCTCTGCGCGGCGGTCGGGCCGGCCATGAAAGTGGCTTTGGATTTTTGAGCTGAGCCAAAAATAGAGGGTGTAGGCAAGAGAGGAGGTTCTACTGCTCTTGGTCCCACAATTTTTGGAGCCTCGAGGCAAAAATTCTATTCGATTGAAATTTCCAGAGATATTGCGGATTTTCAAGCTGAAATTTGGCTAAGTCATGGACTGGCGGTCTGACCGGCAAGGGGAGCGGTCGGACCGGCCAAGGGTGGCGGTCTAACCGGTTGTGGTTTGGTTTGTCGTCCCGCGTGGCGGCGATGTGTGTTTGTTAGGTCAAGTTCATGTTTATCAGTGCATATGTGTTGCATGATGCATGTTATGGCTAACGTGGGTCAAGTTGTGAAGAACTTGTTCCCGGATTCGTGTTTGCTTGTCTATTACTGTGCAGGTGGCTTGCAGGTCTATGACGGTCAACGGTGAGGAGGATCGGGACTAAGCTTGGAGAGCTGAGGTCCAAAGCGATCGTGGATGTCGGATAAGGTCAGAGGACTCAAGCAGGGCGCAGAATGGACATGGATGACCGAACGGACGGTTCGGTGCGACTGGTTGGATCAAGCGGCGCGGGAGTCGTTGCAAGTGCTCAGTGGTGCCGGTGGGATCCGTACGGGAGAGACTTGACGACATGGAGCCGTTGATCAACCTACATGTGGCGAAGCAGGCGATTGCTTCACCAGGATTGGACTTGGTCTTTTGGAGAAAGATCGAGATAGGGGTATTTTGGTAATTTCACCAAATATCGCCTTGGTGACTTTTGGCTAAACCGCGGCGCGGGTCGGCGCATGGTGAAGCGGTTTAGGTCAATCGATGATGAAGACGGCGCTTTAAAATGCGTGCGTGTGTTAACCCATTGTGTGTTAGGGTTTAATGGGTGCCCTAATAGAATATTCTCTAGGATCTAGCCTCCACTATATAAGGGCTAAGTGTTGGTTGCACTTCAAGCCTCTTAGCCATTTTGAGTGCCCTATTGTGTTTTAGGGTTTTGGGAGAAAAGAGGAGAGCTAGGGTTTCTAGGATGGATTGAGTGTGTGCTCTTGGATAGAGCTTTGTCCTCCATGTGGGAGTGGCTGTAAACATCAATCATCCATCTATCTAATCAATCCAAGGAAACATTTCACAAGTTGTATCTCTTTGTGTTCATCCTCTCTATTTGATGATTTTGGGGCTTTCTTTGATCCAGGAGTTTTTACTTGGTTTTTCTTCTTGATCTTGCTTGCTGGGATATGTGAGAACCCATCTAAGGTCATCTTGATCACCATCCACCCACGAGCAAGCTTTTGAATCTAAGTTTTGTTTTTGCCCGGTTTTGGTGAAAGAAAGGGTGATTTTCGGGGGTTTTGCTCTTGAGAGATTTTGGCTTGGTTTCTTCTCTTGATCTATCTTGTTGTGATATGTGAGAACACATCTAGGATCATCTTGATCATCAATCACCCACGAGCAAGTCTCTAGATCAAGTTTTCATTTTTGCTCGGTTTTGAACCCTCCTTCGGTAAAATAGAAAAATGTCAAAACTTTGATGTGGATCTACTCAATCGTTGCTTGGAATAGGTTCCTAATATCCTTAGGAAGGTGTGTTCCAAATTTGGTCAAGTTTGACCGTGTAGATCAAAAGTTAGACCGATTTTAGTTTCGGTTTTCGGGCTGATTTTACTGTTCATCGGGCTGGAGGTCAGACCGCCCCCTAGAGAGGTCAGACCGCCCTTGTGAGAGGTCTGACCGCTAGGCAAAATATTCGACCCGATTTTTGAGAGGTCAGACCGCCCGAGACTCTGTGATTTGAGTTTTTATTGATTCTACTTCGGGGTTTTAATTGGATTCAATACAAGTCTTCCACTATGCTTGTTGATTGATCTTCATAGCTTTCATAGCTATTGGAGTAAATATCGTGTTGAATCCGATCGTTGGTGAGAAAGTTGAGTGTGCTCCTATTCACCCCCCCTCTAGTCGCCTCTTCGGTCCTACACTCACAGATACATTAGTGGATCATTTCATACAAAACGTAAAACGTACCATACATTTATTAAAAACATCAAAGTTCACATAGATCGTATTGGGTTTTACAATAGGGCTGATTAGGCCAAATGGATACATTACATGAAAATAAAAATGGTAGCGTTAGCAAAAGGGGAAGTGATGCTGATCCAACTAGCAAACTAGCGGAATCGCGTTGTTTGGCCCAGATCTTTCACAGTACACCTTGAGGGTAGCTTCCTGACAGCCCTAGCCCTTACACAGCACAAGAACAACAAAGGCCTCCTTGATAAACCTTCTCCCATGCACACCGCAGCACGTGGACAAAGGGTAGTAGAACCGAAGTTCTAGTGAGAAAAATCCAGCACCTCAATTGAATTCAATACACCAAAGAGCAATTCTTCGCGAAAATCTCAAGAACACGATAACCTTTCCACTAAAACCATGATAATTTTTTTGTATCTATTTCTTAACTCATAACATAACTTTCGACTCCCCTTTATAATGGACTATGCCCAGGCCTTATATTGGCACCTAAGGGTGCAGCAAAAAACACACGCATGGACTAAAGTCGGATCAAACTCAAACTCACAGCCAAAGAGGCCAAAACAAACTAAAAAATGTGTTCTACCTCGACTCTATCCCTAAGAAACAAACTGAGCACCCAAAACAGACTTTTACTTTCCTAATAAATTGATTTGAATTGGTATGGAACCAATTCGGATGTATTTGATCTGCGAAACCGTATGTTCTTTTGTTCCTGGCCTATCGCTGGCTTCCAATCTTTTCATCTTTTCACTTGCCATATATTGGTTTTGGATCACCTGGTTGGAGACGTGGACGTGGACCATCTGGACTTGATCGTAGACCACCTGGACGTAGTCATAGACCATCTGGTCGTGGTCATAGACCAACTAGAGGTGGTCGTAAGCCACCTAGTCGTGGTCGTAGGCCAACTGGTCGTGGTCGTGAACCAACTGGTCATGATCGTGAACCAACTCGTCATGGTTGTGAACCACCTAGTCATGGTCATGGGCCTCCTGGTCCTGGTCGTAGATTGCTCCCACCAAGTGCTGTTGATGCTGAGTACTATTGCCGCCGAGTACCCCTCCCGCTGAATACTGTTCCTATCGAGTATTGTTCCCGATGAATGCTCCTTCCACCGAGGACTGGTCGTAGATCCGGTGGAACTGGTCATAGACCTCGTGAATCTGGTCGTAGACTTGCTGAGCTGGTCGTAGACCCTCCTGAGCTGATCGTAGACCCACAGGAACTGGTCGTAAACCATCAGGAACTAGTCGTGGACCTTGCTCTCTTCTGGCTCTGCTTGCACCTGGCCCACTCTTGGCCAAATCAGTAGCAATGCTACTTGGTGCCGCATCAGGAAGGCACATATCACCATATGCAAGTGACTGTGGTAACCTGTGTGTGGCCGATGTTACCCAAAGACTTAGATAATATTGGTGCGCGCAAGCATCGACTTAGCCGGCTAGACTGAGGTGAGGCCTAGACTACTTGAGACTAATCTACTCTCCACTGTCTTCTTGGCCATCAACTTCTGGATCCTCGTAGTATGCGTAATGCCCTTAGTCCACAGCTTTTGAGGGATTTGGGCAAGAGCGAGGGTGAGCACAAGCAACAGTGCTCCGCGGCCAACACACAGAATACAATAATTATACATGCAAGATTTAACAAGGATGGCTCATGTTCTTTTATTTGCTAAAAGCAAAGTTGTAATTACCATAATTAGAATCTCTTATGACTTAGCATTTTAACCAAACCATATTTTATTAAAGAGAGAAGTTGTGCAATATTTATAACGGTGCGGGTTCCATCCACCTATTACATGGTTCCATCCACCGTATGCTTAGTTTTGATTACTAGGGTTACATCCACCCAATTAACAACACGGGGTTACATCCACCCAGGAAAAACCAAATTCAGGTTTACATCAACCCGATGAGTTTTTATCCCACGCACAAAGGTTTTTAGAAATAGAAACTAACTCGAGTAAGTTCCCATGTCTGCCCCTGACCGTGGGCACGACTGTTCGAATAGTTTATACTCTGCAGAGACTATACACTTTACCCACAAGAGATAATCAACTTGATGTATTCCACACGTTTCCTTAGACATGCAAATCAAGTAGATCACCATAAGACCTTTACAATGCATCCCCTAATATAAGTTACACCCGCTAAGATTTCACCTGAGGGTGATTACATCTACCACACCCAGACCCCCTCTTGCGCCATACGGCGGCTTACATCAGCGACACGACCGTCCACGATGGCTTAAAACCAGTGACACGACTCGTGGATTACTCCAATGATACAACTCGTACTGGTGGATACAAATTATTTAGTCAGGTCGAAACCATTATAGACTTATGGTTGCACTGTTTTACATTGGGAGCTCATCACAGGATTAAATCCTTAAAGTTATCTGGAAGGTACATACCACATACCAATATTTCTTGTGCTACATCCGCACCATCCATCATACCATCTGTCCAGATGTGGTAACAATAAGTTATTAGGGTTTTGAGAACCATAAACTAAATTATCTCAAATATATCAGTCATTTCCCTCCAATGACTGCCCAAAATAAGTTTTATGATTAAAAGACGATGATTAGGATAATTAATGCCCCGGTACTTAAGTAAGACTAGCATGGCACTTAAGTACGACCTATAGTTAGTAAGGTTACCACATAATTATCTACGATGACAAGGATTAAGTGATTTAATTGTCAAAGGATGTCAAAATAATACTAAAATATCAAATTTGTATTTAACTACCTTAAGATTTGATATACATTTGCATAATGAATTTAGCATGTAATTTGATATTTTAAAATAATGTAATAAAAGGTAGGTTCAATACAATCAAAGTATTAACTTGCCTGGGTCAAAAGCAAATGGGTCTTGAAGGTCTTGAGCTTGCTTGAACTGAGGCTCTCTTGCGTCTTCGAACTCTACTCAGACGACCGCATCGTAAAAAGGAAGAAACAGACGAGCAAAATAAATAAATACAAAAGAAATATCAAATAAACTCTAAATTGAACAAAACCACTGTCATCAGAAAGATCTTGGATTTAGAAAAATTTTGAAATAAATTTCATTAAATTTAGAGTTAAAACGAGAGAGAACAAGCTTTTTGAAGTTCAATTTAGAATTAAATCCAGAAAAAGAAAGGAGAGAAACTATCTACTGACAGGTGGGATCTAGCTGTCATAGACTGCGTCCAAGTGAACCGTGCATGGACTCAGGGTCCACGTGCACTGTGCACGGTCCACCGAAGGTTCACTGTGCACTTAATGCACCGGGGGCCCACGTGTCATTGGCTCTCGGCTAAAACCGGAATTGATCCACCTCATTAATTGAACATTGGGCCCACGCGTCATTTTAACTCAGCAGCAATTAAACCAGCAACTAATCAATGATTAACCCCAAAGACGGAGATTTGACCCATTAATGACGCCGCACAGTGCTTGTCCGGTTCGGACAGAACAGAGGAGCGCTCAGCGATCCTTGCCACACTCGTCGCCGGCGAGGGGATCCGCGGTGGTGGCTCGGGATGCCCAAAAGGGGTTCCCATGGAGCCGGAGCACAAACAATGAACTGGTTGCTGGAACGGATCTAGAAACGCATGCAACTGAATATCCACTTCGAAAACACATGCAACTGAACAGACTTCGTAGTGATTGGCTCGCAAGTCGCGAGGTCAAACAATATCCGGCGAAATATACTTTGACGTGCATGCAATTCGAAGGACGAATCTGACGATCTCAAGTAATTTTCCTGCTCGATTTCTCTTTCGCACGCAAACGACTTTTGTTCCGAACAGCTTCCAGCGTGGAACAAATTCTTCAATGGAAGCAGGAAACGAAGCTATTCTTTTCTGCAGAACGCCGCCGACGGACGTGTGGAAGAACATCAAATGCTCACGTATACAACTGTTCGTCTATTCGGCCATCGTCCATCGTCCTGTCGACGTAGCATGCGCGTATGAGCGCTCCCTTTCTCCCATCCTTTAATGTTAGTAATATTCGATCATAGTTCGAGTACTACTGGATAAGCTTTAGAAAAGAAAAGAACAAATATCTGAGGTGGATGATGGCGATGGAGGTGATCTGAGGTGGAGGCAAAAGATGCCACCGGTTAGGCGTGCGGCGGCAGACCAGAATATCTCCGGTGAGACAAGCTGTGGCAGCGGCGGATAGGGATGTTGCTGGTGAGGGGAGCTCGGCGGCGGAGGTGATCGGTTAGGGTTTGGATTTTGGAGAGAAGGATTTTTTTTGAAGCACTAAAACGACTTTTGTTCTGAACAGAACAAATAACATGGGAACAACAATGAGGTTTTGTTATTTCATTTAACGTTGTCAGAGTATATACAATGGTGTAGACAACGTCTGTCTATAAAGATTTTCATATCATCTATAGACAACACTAAAAACAACTCTTACCATATCTTGTTTCTAAGTTTGTCTATAGACCATCTATTAAGGGCGTCCATGTAACAGTAAGAACACCGAATGTAAGGGCCTTATTTCTCGCCTATAGTCCATCTGGTACATGTGGATTGTATCTTTCTCTCTTCTCGTTCTCTCTCATCCACATCATCAGAAATTCTACGTGCATGATAAGGACTATAGACAGCTGATGTCACCATATTATACATGTGCGAGAGAGCTAACGGAATCACCTCCATTGTCGGCGATTCAATGAAAATTGTTGGGCATTTCCGAATTTGCCGGCGTTTTTGTTCCAGCTGTCAACGACTCCCAAGATTGGTTATCTCGTAGCGGGAAAGGAACGTCGAGTATCAATGGTTACTAATTTGATACTGATATAGAATTAACAATGTATGCAAATCTCTCTCTCTCTAAAAAAACAAAATGTCTGCAAATCAATGCCGTCTCTATTTCTCACTTAATTAGAGCGGGAAATTAAAGAATTTGCTCCCCGCTGGAAGCTGTTGCCGGCTCGCACAAGCCTTTGACCATGATGAATACTAGTGGTCCGCTTGATTAATTGACCCATTACCAGGCCCAATACCAGGTGTCTTATCACCTTCCTGTCTCTAAAAAAAATCACCTTCCTCTCAAAAAAAAAGAAGGGGGGAGAGAAACAACAACAACAACAAGAAAACAAAGAATGACAAGATCTTTAAAAAAAGTCTTATCTAAGAAAAAACAAAATGAAACTGCTGAAAACAATATCCATGTGTATCATGTATGTATGCTAACAAGTGGAGATTGACTAGCTGGTTGACCTCACATTTTGTCCCAGTTTTTTAGACCTAGCTACCTCACACCTTTTTCTGGCTGCTAGCTGCAGATCAACTCAAGTCCCAATTCTTCCTTGCTTTCTTTCTCTCTTTCTTTTCCTAAAGTTTTGCTGCACAAAGTCTAACGTTTGAACATGATGCTGCACAAATTAAAGTAGGTGTTGGGTGGAAACGACACTAGTGGTTTGAACTAAATACAGTGTGACATGTTGGCATTTCAGGGAAAGACTGAAATATATAACTGTGGAATTTGAATATTAATCATGTTTAAACCTCACTAGTTCAAAACAAATTAACAGTAAGCGGTAATTTTTTTTTGAATTTTGCCGATAAAAATTGAATTTTCATGGATATATATATATATATATATATATATATATATATATATCTGTGTGTGTGTGCGCGTGTGTGTGTGTTTCGTACCCCTGGAGTACATACTCCCACTTCGAATATACCACTTAAACGATTATATTATACTTCTTTATCATTTTCAATATACTTAAGTATCAATTATAAGATACTCCGATGCAACTTGATTAAAAAAATTTCATTCAAGCCTTTTTTTTTTGTTATATACCCGTTTTCATATATAAAAGAAGCATATACATAATTTTGCTATAAAAGGTGGACTTTACTGATTTTTTCGTGGAACTCACTTTGGGGTATCTTATAATCATTATTGGAATATGCGCAAATTGATAAAGAGGTATCATCATACGCTTTAAGCGGTATATGAGAAGTGAGAGTACGTACTCCCAGAAGTACTGGTATCTTTATCATTTTCTAATGATATTATTTTCATATGATCTATACAAAATAATTTTTTATATATTAGTGATCAAAATTAAGAAAGTTTGACTACGTACAGTGACGAAACCACCCCAGGCAAGTCGAGGCGGCTGCCCTGGGTCTCCCGGGTAGACCCCCCAACCCCCCGGCCAGCCCGCCGGCGCCCCCGGCCAAGGCCAAGCCGCCATGGGCCGAGGCGCCGAGCGACGAGTTGTGCCACCTCGACCTCTAGGCCAAGGACCTGATCCGCGCCTCAAGGACGCCATCTTTGCGCAGAACGAGCTACTCGCTCGGGCCAAGAAGCCGCTGCACTGCCTCGCTGTCTACCTCACAAGGGCTGCGACGCGGGTGGGGGCTGAGGCGTGGCGTAGGGCTAAGGTTGCGGTGTGGTGTGGGGACGGCGAGGTTAAGGCGCGGCGCGGGCTATATGGCGATGGCGCGGCGTGGGGTGGGGGCTGAGGCGCGGCGCGGGCAGGGGCTGAGGCGCGGCGCGGGCAGGGGCTGAGACTCGACGCGGCGCGACAAACCACCGAGCCAGTACAGCAGGTCAGCTCTTGCCCTGGGTCTCCTAAATTCTTGGTTCCGCCGCCACTGCCTGTGTACTTTCTAAAACATTGTATATTTCTGAACAGATAAAGTACTCATTATAGCTGCTAGTCGTTGGTGTTTAGCAGATACTACATATGTACATCCGCCCATTAGAACGAGGAACTAATATTGCAGTGAAATGATCGATCACCTCGATAATATACATAGATGGCAGCTGTCGACACGAGCAGGGAGGCCGGTGGAGCCTGGCCGGCGCAACGGCGCTCGTCACCGGTGGCAGCAAATGAATATGTGCATCATATAAGAAGATACTGATTTCCCACTAGAACCCCTCCGTTCTCATTACGTACACCAGGAGGAATGAACATAAAAAAATCTTACAACAGGCAGGCCTTACAAGGGCCTATTATTACGCCAGTTCAGCGCCGTCACGGGAGTGTGCCTGTAACATCCCGATAAAAGGGTTTGCATTTCTAATGTATAAAAATGTGAATATTTTAAAACTTTTGCTGCATCTATTGTTCATTCATTTTTTTTTTGTTTTCAAATCAAGGTTTTGTTGTTTTTAATTCCTAAAACCTTAGCCAATTTTATTTTAAACAAAAATCAGAAAAAAAAACTCTTAAACCCTTTTCTCTCCTCCTCTTGCTGACGGGTGGACCCCACCGTCAGGCACGCTGTTCCTCTGGCTAAGTCAGCTAAGCTACGTTGCAACCCAACCAGCTCGGCGCAGTCAATCTTTCCCCGTCTCTGACCTGCGGGCCCCCTCCGCAGGGCTCGTCTTCCACCTCCGCTCGCATGCGCCAGCGCACCGCGCGCGAGAGCTCCGCCCCGCCTGTGGTTTTCCCTCACCGCCCCAGTTTTGCCACCTGCCACACCTAACTAGTCACATCGCCATCAAGCTGCGTCCATCCCTGCCCTGGTCGAACCTTGCTCCTGCCCGTACATCGTCGAGAGCCTCTGAGAGCTCCGTTGCCCTGCTCGAGCTTTCCTCGTCAATCTCCACCGCCTCTGTCTATAAATAGAACACCCAGAGCTTTGTCTCATCTTTTCCAAGCCAGTGCGCTCAATCACTCCTCCTCTCCTCCACTGAATCGAGCTCTAGAGCTCAAGGAGCACGAGCCCTGATTCGGCCGTGCGCCGCCGCCTTCATCCCCGATGTCGTGAAGGGTTTTGTATCCCACTTACCACGTCATATCATGTTCTAGTGACCATTGTTACTATCCCCTCACTCATTTTCATACTCGATTCATAGGATCAGCTGAATTGAACCTTCTTCCTCATCTCCAGCCAGAAAAGCCGCCTTAAGCCCCACAGGCGATTCACTACGCTTTGGACCAATTCCTCGTACCTGAAGCATTACATGGACTCACTGAAGCTTCTCCGACCATTGGACCTCGAGCTCCTTCAGCCGAGCTTCTTCTCCACGTGCGACCGACCTCGCCACCTCAGCTCACCGTCGACCCATCGACTCCGATCACCTCCTACCTCCTTCTCGTTTCTGGTATACTCCTAGTAGCCCCTAGAAGCTCATACGTGCTTTAGTTTGGCAAGGGCGTAGCTCAATCGAGCTCCTGCTCTTTGCCATACTCGCTCCTTCGCTCGTCGCCGGCGCACCGCTGTGTGAGACCACCTCTGGCCTCGACGTCGGTGCCAGCGGATGCACAAGGGTATGGAGATTCCATAGTGGGCACTCTTCGACCAGGTGGTTGAAGCTCACTACGACCATGTATAATCGAAACTCCCTACGACCACATATAGTCGAAGCACCCTACGACCACATATAGTCGAAGGTCCCTACGACCACACGTAGTCGTAGACTCCTTTCAACTAAATAGTCAGAACTCCTTCCGACCTGGTGGTCAAAACGTTTGAAGCGTACTGAAACCTCCTTTCGACTGGTGGTGAAACCTCTTTCAACCGGTGATTGAAGCGGGTAATAGTACTCAAATCATCTCTCTTTTGCTTGGGATTTCCAATCCAACTCAACTTCCGACCTCAATAATTTTTGGTATAAAACTCCAAATGAGTCGATTTTTGTCTCTAAATTCATCTAAAATCGTAATCTACCTGATTTTGTAAAAAAATATTTGTATTCGGTTACTGTTGGGACTTATTTGGATGAATTAATTGATTTTCGTCTTCTTTTTGCATTAGATGTTGATTGCGTGAACGAAATCTTCGACGACCAACCGATCTCATATTCAGAACAACCTGAGCAAGGCAAGCACCCCCTTTGATCATATTGATCCCACCAGCGATTCGCTATGCTTCGGACAATTTCCTCGTACCTGAAGCATCGCTTGGACTCACTGAAGCTTCTCTGACCATTGGACCTCAAGCTCCTTCAGCCGAGCTTATTATCCACGCGCGACCGACCTCACCACCTTGGCTCACCGTTGACCCATCGACCCCGATCACCTCCGACCTCCTTCTCATTTCTGGTATACTCCTAGTAGCTCCTAGAAGCTCATAGGTGCTTTAGTTTGGCAAGGGCGTAGCTCAATCAAGGTCCTGCTCTTTGCCGTACTCGCTCCTCCGCTCGTCGCCGGCGCACCACCGCGTGAGGCCACCTCTGGCCTCGATGTCGGTGCCAGCAGATGTGCAAGGGTATGGAGATTCCATATTGGGCACTCTCCGACCCCTACGAGTATCACGTCGCCGACATGACGCGCGGACGTGGGAGCCACCGTGCGGCACAATGGTGACGAGCCCTGTAGCTCGTCATTAGTTGCCTAATCCCTGTCATTAAACACAAATTAATGCTTAGTTGTCAGGCTAGTCGTATTAATTTACTGATGTGTGGGACCGAATCGAAAACATAAATCAAAACATTCTCGTGGATGAGTTTATGACATGCGGGCCCCACGGCTTAAGTGCATAGTGAAATCTCTCTTCGACTAGGTGGTCGAAAATCCCTTCGACCAGGTGGTTGAAGGTCCCTTCGACCACGTATAATCGAAACTCCCTACGACCACATGTAGTCAAAGGTCCCTACGACCACACGTAGTCGTAGACTCCTTTCGACCAAATAGTCAGAACTCTTTCCGACCAGGTGGTTGAAACGTTGAATAGTACTCGAAATCCACTTTCGACCACTTACACTAAACAATGTACAATACTCGAAACCTCCTTTCGACCAGGTGGTCGAAACAGGTAATAGTACTCGAAATAATCTCTCTTTTTCCAGGGATTTCCAATCCAACTCAACTTCCGACCTCAATAACTTTTGCTACAAAACTCCAATTGAGTCAATTTTTGTCTCTAAATTTGTCTAAAATTGTAATCTACCTGATTTTGCAAAAAAAATTTGTATTCAGTTACTGTTGGGACTTATTTGGATGAATTAATTGATTTTTGGCTTCTTTTTGCATTAGACGTTGATTGTGTGAACGAAATCTTCGACGACCAACCGATCACATATTCACAACAACCTGAGCAAGGTAAGCACCCCCTTTGATCATATTGATGCCAATATTTTACTTATTGTATTTTGTTTGCAAATCCTATTATTGCATGCGTGTATGTTCAATATCAAACTGCTATGTTAGGGAATACTGGTAGTTGTTAATCCTACTTGCTACATGAATCACCTTGATACGTTGATGGCCTTGCTGTTGTAACCAATGGGATATGGGTTAGATAGTATATAATGTCATCTGAGAATTTATGAGTGTGAGTTATCGCACAAACTGCTTACTAGAACGGTAGACTTTTCTGAAAAGGATGTAAAAAGGACAATACGATAAATGTGATTTTGGGAGATTTGTGAGGATGTCTAGAAGGGTGTGCCTTTGTTATTTTGGTATAAAAACAAAATGAAAAACCTAGTTTTGGACGCGGACGAGTTATACTATATTATGAAAGAGTGGGAAAGGACTCTCACTAGTAGATAGGAGGAGATTCTCGCCCGGGTCAATTAAGTACCGAACACCGGTAACTCCAATCTAAGCCAAAATCGTACAACCACATATGCTTTACTGGGGTGGCCTTAGCCAATTAAGTTATCGAGAACTAGCCTTGCATGAGGGGTAGACAGGAGACGTGCTGCATACCAAAGGAACGATATGCCGACACAACGACGAATGCCTCGCTGAGATGGGGATACCTGAGCGAAGTGTGAAAAACGTAGCACCTAGACGGGTATGCCTAGGTTCAGTGAGGAACAATGTTCGACGGGATAAGTGCAAGGTTAGGGTTAGATAATGTAAAGGCTTTGACACGTGCTCTAGACGGCTTACCTACAGTAGTGAGCGGTGGCATCGTCGGGTGCCAAACAAACTAGAGAAGTCGTGTTATATGGATAAAGTTGTACACCTCTGCAGAGTGTAAATTTATTATAATAGCCGTGCTCACGGTCATGAGCGTGCTTAAATTGTCGACTTAATGGGTATAGTCTTGATTTTCAAAACAAAAAACTGTCTTATCAGGAAAGTGTAAGAAATGGTTTGTGATTTATTGGAGATAACTGCCATGTTATGGCTGAACGTGAAATGTTGCTCATAACCAAGGAAGACTGTGAGTTGTAGTTGTTATTATTGTTGGATCATTCAAATACTTACTATTGTCCAGTTCCTATTTAAATTGCTCTTTCAAATTCCGTTGCAAAGTATTACTTATGAATATTGCAAATAAAACCTGCTTACTGCAAAATAAACTGTAGCATAGAGCCTTCTTTTCATAACTTTGCGATACACTACAAGTCTTGCTAAGTACACAATTACTCAATCTTGCTTATGTTGTTGTTTAGAGTATGAGGAGGAGCCGATGCCAGATGACGCATTCTTCGCACCCAAAACCGGAGGGTTTGGTGATGGGTCTATCTAGGTCCTTGTTTCCTTGTCGGTTGCTTGAGAGTTGTATGGGCAAGCCGCTAGAGCCTTTGCTACTTTTGTTATATCTTTCGCTGGTACTTTATTCTGTTAGTACTATTTAATATTTTGGCTGGTCGGCCTTTGTGATGTAATAACTGTACCTCTTAAGTTAAGTTTCCATTTTGCTTTACCTTGTATATGTGAATGTATGGTTGTGAATACCAAATGTTGTGAATGCGTGTGCTAGCTACTGATCCAGGGACTAGCACAGAATACACATAGGGTCTTCGGGTATTCCACGCCCGGGGGTCCGACAGTGCCTCCAACGCCTACAACGACCAGATGCTAAGATGTTCGCGGAAGAGATGAATGGTTTGTACCACTGTCGAATCCATCGTGTCCATGGTGCATTTTGCTCGAAGAATAGCTTATGCACA
Source organism: Ampelocalamus luodianensis (assembly GCA_036346255.1). Classification (NCBI taxonomy): domain Eukaryota; kingdom Viridiplantae; phylum Streptophyta; class Magnoliopsida; order Poales; family Poaceae; genus Ampelocalamus; species Ampelocalamus luodianensis. The sequence continues at coordinate 5,682,240 of CM070638.1, forward strand.
TTTTTAAGGAGCAAACATTGGTTTTGCATCTGGAGATCAATGACCCCTAGCCCTCCTTCTTATTTTGTCTGTGTTGGATCGAAAATCTGAGTCCTCTGTGAAAATACTATGCTATTCCCTGAATCAGTAGATAGCACTCAAAAGAGCTGAACAAGCCAAACAGATTACAGTACACAAAAGTAGCAGAAACTACAGCAAAAGCAAAAGAGGGAGGTAGTGCACATCTCTCCACATGCAAGCGACTAGTGTAGCTCATGTACGACTGGTAGTACCTGGACAACACCGATCGTACGCAAGTACCAACGAGCCAACTAGACTGAGGCAAGATCAGACTACTCGAAACTAAACTACTCTTCATCGTTGCTTTGCCCATCGACTTCGGGGTCCTCGTGGTAGTCGTAGTCTCCAAGATCCGCAGGGTCTCAAGGGTTGGGGGAAAGAGAGAGAATGGGCATAACTTCTGTGCTCGTGAGCCAACACACAAGCTGCAATAATATACTTAGAAGGCTTAATAAGGGTGGCTCGGGTTCTTTTGTTTGCTAAATCAAGGTTTTCAAATACCTTAATTATAGATTCCTATCACTTAGCATTTTGACCAAAAATGCATTTTTTTAAAGAGCGTAATAGTGCAATATTTATAACAGCAGAGGTTACCTCCACCTATGCTTATTTTGAAGTGTGGCTACGACCACTATTAACAAAGCTAGGTACGACCACCCGGAGCAACGCTGGGTACGACCACACAGGAACAAACCAAAGTCAGGGTTACATCAGCCCGATCAGTTTTTGTCCCACCCACAAAGGTTTTTGAAATAGAACTAACTCTAGCAAAGTTCCTATGTCCGCCTTTAATCGTAGGCACGGCTGTTCGAACAGTTTATACTCTAGAGACTATATACTTTACCCACAAGTGATAATCAACTCGTTGCCCACATGATACCGTGGTCGTGTGGTTGAGAGATCATCACAGGGCCTTTACAATGTCTCCCTCAGTATTAGCTACACCCATTAAGGTTTCACCTGAGAAGGGTTATGCTCCCACACCTACGTCAACCCTTACCCAGACCCCCTCTTACACCATACAGCTTATGCTCTCGTAGACCCGTAAGTCGTACACCGTGACCCGTAGCCACGAAGGCTTAGGGCGTCGTGGGTCATCTACCAGGTGCAACTCGCATTGATGGATATAAATTATTTAGCCAGGTTGTACTTTACAGACTTATGGTTGCACATATTTTACATTGGGAGGTCATCACCGGATTAAGTTCTTAATGTCATCTGGACGGTTCATACCGCATTTCACACATTCTCGTGCTACGTCAACACCCACCATCCTGCCATCCGCCCAGATAGGGTGAAAGAAGTTTGGGGTTTTGAGGGGAAGAACTAGATTTATCTCAAATACCTCAGTCATGTACCTCCCATGACTGCCCCAAAATAATTTCATGTTTTAAGAGATGATGATTGGGGCATTTTAATGCCCCGATACTTAAGCAAGACTAGTATGTCCCTTAAGTACAACCTATGGCTAGTAATTACCACATAGTTACTAGGGTGACAAGGAAATAATGGATTCAATTGGCAAACGATGGCATAATAAATAATTAATCATAAAATAGGTATTTAACTACCTTAATATTTAACATACATTTGCTTAAAAATATTAAAGCATGCAATTTTGGTAATTTAAAGGAATATAATTTATGGGAAATGTAGGCTCAAAATGATCAAAGTATTGACTCGCCTGGGTTAAAGGTAATAGAGTCTTGGTAGTCTTGTGCTTGATCGAAATGGGGGTCTCCCGCTTCTTCGAACTCTACTCGAACGAACGTACCGGAAAAATGAACAAACAAGAAAAGAGAACAAATAAATACTAAAGAAATAACAAATGAACTCCAAATTAAATAAGACTTGAGCCAAAAGCAAGATCTTGAATTTGGACAAATTTAGAAACAAGTTTCACTTAAATCGGAGTTATAACGGAGGAGAACGAAGCCCTCGAAGCTTTGAGTTCGAGTATTGCTCATACGACTTCGCGTGGTCGTAAGGGGAGGTTTTGACCACCTAGTCGGAAGAAGGGTTTGACTACCTGGCCGAAAGAAGGTTTCAACTATCAGGTTGGAGGAAAGGTTTGACTACTTGGTCGTAAGAAGGTTTCGATTATCAGGTTGTAGGAAGGGTTCGACTACCTGGTCGAAAGAAGGTTTTGACTATCAGGTCGAATGAAGGGTTCGACTACCTAGTCGAAAGAAGGTTTTGACTATTAGGTTGAAGGAAGGGTTCGACTACCTGGTCGAAAGAAGGTTTCAACTATCAGGTCGAAGGAAGGTTTCGACTACTCGATACAGTCAAAAGAAGGACTCGACTACTCGACGCGGTCGAGAGAAGGACTCGCCTGCTCAATGCGGTCAAAAGAATAAGAGAGAGAACATGGCACATGAAACTCACCAAGACCGAGAGAGAGGCCGGAGGAGGTCGACGGACGGCGAACAGCAACAGGAAAACTCGCGGTCGAAGGTGAAGGAGGACGGCAATGAAGGGGTCAGCTAGGACCGAAGGAGAAGAGGAAATGCGGTGGCTCTAGTGCGGTAAGGACTGAGAGGAGGTGTGCGGCGGCTTTAACTCGGAGCTCAGGGCTTCGAGCAAACCACAGCAACAAGAGCGAGAGAAGGAGAGTTGGGTGGAAAAAAAATAAGAGGGAGAGGACTCCCGGGTGCTCTCCTTTATCGGGCACGGGGAGACCGGAGGGCGAGATGGGCTTCGGCGGAGACAACGACATTTAATGTGCACGTCGCTAAGGGAAAACAGGGGTGGAATTTACATCGAAGGCGACAGATTTTGCAGTGAAGAGACATGGGCGCGCTCTCGGCGGCATGGGCAAACAACGGGGGGAATGGGCTTGAGCCCAGAAAGGGGGATGGGCCAAGCCCAAGAGGCTCTGAAAAGATTTTTAAAATTTTTGAAATTTGGGAGGATTTCGAATTTGCAAATGGAATCCAACCCAAATTTGAGTTTGAGGATTGACCTTTAACTTGCAACTTAAAATCCAAAAGTGAAGGGTATTTTTGAGATAAAACCTTTGAACTCAAATAAAACTTTTGAAAACCTCTTTACAAAATTGACAACAGTATTTTCAATGAAAACCAGAACTAAAACAAAAGCCATCCCAAAAATGGGATGTTACAGTCCGACAGACGGACTTCCATGCTACCTGACAATCTCCGCCGGAGCATGTCGTGGCACCCTTCCAATTCACGACTCGATGAGGTTTATCAATCTTCTCAATGGTCCCCTTGGATAGTTGAATCACCTGCATAGCATGGTTCCCTGGGTAGCGAGGACAAAGTTGGAGAAAATGAGGCGACCTTCAGAGGAGAGCATGCGTGTACGCCATCCAGGGATGCGTCTAGCCACTTTGAGGGAAAGTGGCTCCAATGCCGATGCTGGTAGCTTCTTATTAGAGAGAGGGAAGTCCCAAGTAGGTCTGGGGGAAGGAGGCAATGGGGCAGCCAAAGATAGAGAAATACTAAGGAACGCTATAGCGTTCCAATCCAAAACAACGGGATAGTTCATGCCCATTCAATCACCTAGCCTTCGCACGCATCATAAAACATCAAACCGCTTCTCTTCTCTATCTCCCCGACGTCCCACCCCTCTCTCTCTGTTTTTCTAGCTCACTTTCTCCCCTAATCCTCTTCTCCTCATAACCTCCCCATGGTGTCCTCCGCATCCATTGCCTCCGCCTCCTCCCTGTCCCCATCCACCCTCAACCGGCGGTCACTCCTCACCGGTGCCGCCGTGCCCTAGCGTGCCGCTGTTCCCGTCCACCATGCCCCTGTTCTCCGTGTCGCCACCCGTCCTCCAGCTTGTTGTCGTTGCTCTTGTTGCTCACCGAGACGCTCTTGCTCACTTCCACTATCTGCTACTCCTGCACAACACAAGCATGTACCACTCTTGTGGTGAGCTACTACTATTGTAACAGCTATAGCTTGAGCTAAATGGATCAATGTGTGTGTGTATGTATGAACCTACCTTGAAGGAAGGGAAAGAAGTTGTTTGTTCGGCGGTGCCGATGGCGTTGGAGTTGATCGAGTGGAAGGAGAAGTCGACGAACCCACCTCAGCTCTCCTCGTGCTTAGAGGTGATGAGATCGGGGGGGGGGTCCCCTTCCAGTCGTACCTCTGCGTCGGGATCACGCCGGTGGTCGGAGATGCCAAGATCTGAAGCACACACAACGAATAGGTCTAATCAGCAAACAAGCAAGCAGAATTTTAGGAGTTATTTTGGGACATGTTTTATTAAGTTTCATCTAGTATCATTGTTTCTACATATTTTGTAGAGAAAGTTTCCCCTAGTTTCTTGCAGTTTCATGAAGTTTTAATTCCAAATATCTAGATGAAACTAACTCATATGTGTTTCATAAAAATTCATCCCAGGTCTCATGAAGTTTCATCTCAAGTTTCATCGTGTTTCATGAGTTTCACCTCAAATCTCATGAAGTTTCATTAAATTTCATCCCAAGTTTCATCGTGTTTCATTAAGTTTCATATAGTTTCATTAAGTTTCATGAAGTTTCATCCAAAGTATCATGAAGTTTCATCAAGTTTTAATCCAAAATAACTGGATGAAACTAATTCATATGTGTTTTCATATGTTTCATCCAAAGTCTCATCGAGTTTTATCTTCTTTTTTTTGTATAAGACAAGTTTTAATTTGAAATTCATTGAAACACGTTGAAACACTCTCATAATGCACTGAAACTTTCTAGAAACTGTTTAAAACTCTCTGAAACCTAGTGAAACTTCATGAAATAAGGATGGAACTTTTGCTTGAATTTTTTTAACTTCCTCAAAAGATTTTAGAACTTCTTCAAATTTTTGCTGAACTTGATGAAATCTACTTGAAACTTTCAACTGTTTAAAACTTAAACTTCCATGAAACTTTTGCATCGTTGAAACTTACATGAAACTTGCTACACTATATTCAAACTCCACGAAACTTTGCTATACCGCTGGAAGTGCTTCCAACGGTATAGCGTTGTGTAGCAGCTCCCTCTAAGATATCTGCTAATTAATTGCATGGCTTCTGGTTTCAGCACATAGACGGGGAGAAAAGTGCTCTTGTGGTAATTGATAGTGAGTCTTGTGGCTTGCAAGAAACTATGTAGCAGTTGACGCATGCGGAGCAGGTGATATCGGTCAGTGCGGACCAAAATAAGAGTGTCATTCGCATATTGAATCACCAGGCAGGGTTGATTGGGTAGAAGAGGGTGTGAAAGGACATAATCCTGAATGATTAGCTGTTAAAGGACAACAGATACAATAAGAAACAAATAGGGAGAGAGCGCCCGAGCCACCCTGTTTGAGGCAGGGTTTTGGATACTGGAATAAATTTTTTAACAGGGGGCGGTAAGGCTGAAAATAAAAAAAAATTGGCTAATTTCGATTGAAATTTTCAAATTGAAATTTGATTTTTTCGGATTTTAAATTAGAAAAACAAATTCGAGCAAAATTCAACCAAATTTGATGTTTTTGGACAAAATTCGAATAAACCTATTTTTTTGGGACCGGTTTGTATTCCCACCGGCCCCCACCGAAAAAACCAAAATTGCCGATTTTCGGCCGAAATTCTGAACACTGCTTGAGCCATTCTTGCATCGAATTCAACGTCCTGACCCCATCGAGAAGTATTACAGTGCGGCGGGTAGAAAGGATGGCTTGCATCCATCGTCGCCAGATATTGCGAAATCCTCTTGTTCCTAGTATCCTGTCGAGTGCTTCCCCATTGATTGAGCCAAAGGCCTTTCTGAAGTCCAGCTTGAGAGCAATGGTGGGCACCATTCTCTTGTTGCAGCATTGGACCAATTCTGCAGCTAAGAGGAAGCTACACTGATATTTCTGCTAAGAATGAATCCAGATAGGTTGAAGGAGACCAAGTATCATTGTTTTATTACAAAAGAAAAGGTTTTGTTACAAAATCCTAGGCCCAATTTCAAACGCAAGAATTTCCTTAGAATTCGATGAGAAATTTCCTACGTTTCAAGCAAAGCTAAGGTAATGGGCATCTGCACACACACGTTGATCACAAGTGATGGAGTAAATGTACAATCAAGAACGACATACAGAAACAAACTCACACATGCAATGGGTCATTATAATGCATGCATGACCCACTAATCCACTAACTCATCCATATATCTACAAATAATTGGTGATATTCAAGGTACCTCCTTCGCTTTGGAGATCTAGAAATTCCTATAATAATTCTTAAATCAGAAAAAAGTGAAAATTCTAGAAATTCTCGCGTTAATCGAGAGAAAAAGAAAAGAAATCTTATACATCTATTAGACATCCCACATATATTATAACGATTAGGATGTCATTTGAACAAATACAAAGTTTTGTCGAACTACCGCTCTCTAATTAACTTTCCTTTGTAGAACTTTCCCGTTTATTATCGGCAAAGAAAACGAAAAAAAGCAACCTCCATTGACATAGAATCTCCTTGCGTTGCTCCTACGTCTACCATCCCATCCACAACACTCCGGCCTCATGACGCTGACGAAGGGTTGCGAATTGATCAGATCCGGTGAGGTGGCCTCGACGTGATACGATAGCAGAGTGCGCAACACCCATGAAGGGTTCCGGCAAGGCAACCTCAACGACTAGATTGGCAGCGACGAATAAGGGCTAAACAGTGAGCTGATTTGGTGCTAGGCATGTGATCCCTTGCTAAGTAATCACAAATTTCGCTCTAATCAATCACTTTATGTGTCTACAAATATATAGTGAGCTTTTGAATTTCCATAAATGGGTTTTGCTTCAGTACACCTCTTTAAAAAAACTTATGAATTTCAAAGCAAAGTTGTTAATATTATTTGAGGGAAAATATGCATAACCCAAAAAATAAACCAAATCAAAGATTTTTTCCCCTACCTAATATTCAAGTCTATATCTATATATAATGATGCGGCACCAAGTAGCATTGTTACTGATTTGGCCAAGAGTGGGCTAGGTGCAAGTAGAGCCAGAAGGGAACAAGGTCCACGACCAGTTCCTGATGGTCTACGACCAGTTCCTGAGGGTCCACGACCAGATCCACAAGGTCTACGATCAGTTCTGGAGGATCTACGACTACTTCCGCAAAGTTCACGATCACTTCTACAGGGTCTATGACCAGTTCTCGGGGGAAGGAGTACTCGTAGTAAACAGTACTCGACGGGAACAGTACTCGTCGGCAGGAGGACTCATCGGGAACAATACTCAACGGGGACGGTACTCGTAGGAAGGAGCACTCGGAAGGAACAATACTCGTTGACTACAGTTTTTGGTGGGAACAGCCAACGACCACTACCAGGTGGTCTACGACCACGTCCAGATGGTCTATGACCACAACCAGTTGGCCTACAACCATGTTCAGGAGGCCGGCTACCACATCCCGAAGGGTTACGACCACAACCAGGTCCGCGTCTAGGTATTCGACCAAGTCCACGACTAGGTGGTCCAAAACTAATATGGCAAGTAAAGAAGATGGAAAGATCGAAAGCCAGAGATGGGCCAGGAACAGAAGATCATACGGTTTCGCAGATCAAATACATATGGATTGGTTCCATACCAATTCATATTAGTTTATTAGGAAAGTAAGAGTTTGTTTTGGATGTTTATTCTGTTTCTTAGGGATAGAGTCCAGGTAGATCACGCTTCTTAGTTTATTTCGGCTTCAAGCCGCGCGTGTGTGTATTTGGCCGCACCCTTAATTAGGTGCCAATATAAGGTCAGGGGCATAGCCCATTGAAAAGGTAGAGTTAAGATTTTGGAGTTATTTCGCGTGTCGCCATGAGGGTCTACCCCTGTTATCGTGTTTGTGCGAGTTCTTGAGAGTTTTCCATCCAGGAAATCTCTGATTGCTATTCAGGTTTAATCTTGTTGAGTGAATTTGTGTGCTGATCTTATTGATCTCTGCTCTCGTTCGTGTACCGTAGTGTGCGTGGGTGTGAGACTTATCTATTGTAGTGCGAATTGCATCTTGTAATTCGTGCTCCACATATTTGTTCGGAATTTTCCACCGTGAAAGATCGGGCAACCCACGGATATAACCTCGCCTCGAGGTTGATCCGCATCATATAATCTCCCATATTATCTACTTTTTACATGTCAGTACATATTTGTCATCACATAATATTAACTATTTTACTTTAAGATCTGTAAACTTTTATAAAAAGAGGTGTATTGAAGCAACTAAATTGTCGTAGCAGGGCACCATGGGGTGCCCCGCACCCTAGGGTCGTCGGGAATACCGGTGTATCATCGGGGATACTGTATATGCGTAGACCTAGTCTGCATAGTGTATTTAGGCAAATATACCTAAAATGCCCTCACTCTCTCTCTCTATACATAGTGGGGGAAAGAAGGTAAATGTCCCTTCTTGCCCCATTATAAATAAAGCCCCAAGGGCATGCACAAAAGGGGCTTGGCCTCATTCCCCCATTCATACACACAATGCAACACACATACACATGGTGCCTTTGGCTCCTCCCTTCGGTCCTCCTCCAAGACAAAAGGTACTTTGTACCCACTGTCTACCCATTTCTTGCTACGATAGTTGGTGCTGTCCGTGGGGACCGAACAAAAGGCTACGTATGAAGAAGGAGCCAAAGACCGAAGCCCATCTTCGGTGGAGCCGAAGCACACCTTCGCCCAAAGACCACCTTGTACTTGGGCCGAACCTCACCTTCGGCCCACCTTCGCTCAGCATCCAAAGGCCCACTACACCTTCAGAACATGTTCGCTCAAGCGCCCGAAGGCTTATTAGCTCGGAGCGAAGGGTCCCTCATTTGTTGCTCCTCGCTCCAGAGCCACTCGCGCGCGGTCCACCTCACCCGCAGAGGACACCAACGCTCTAGAGCCCAATCACCCTTGGAGGACACCTGCGCTCCGGAGCCACCTATGGGAGGCCCATCCATGCTGCACGGTCCACCTCGCCCGTGGGAGGACACCTGCGCTCCGTCCGAAGCCTACCCTGTACGGGGCCCGCTCCACTCTGGAGGCCACCTCGCCTCTCCACGCAGCCCACGCTTCGACAGCAAAGGTAAGCGGTTAAAGTTCCTAAAAATAAGTGCCGAGCGGGTGGCTCGAACAGAAGACCTCGCGCGAAGGTGGTTATGCCGACTAGCCAGTAGGTCGCCTTGGTGACTAGGGAGTCTCCCGCCTCGAGGGCCTCGCCTCAGCGGAGAGACCTCTCATATCGCGCTCCATCGCGCAAGACCCTAGTCGTTCTGAAGGCCCTGCCTCGGGGACTAGGGAGTCTCCCGTCTCGAGGGCCTCACCTCGACGGAGAGACCTCTCACATCACGCTCCATCGCGCAAGACCCTAGTCATTCCGAAGGCCCCACCTCGGTGACTAGGGAGTCTCCCACCTCAAGGGCTTCGCCTCGACGGAGAGACAATTCACATCGCACTCAACCACGCAAAAACCCTGGTCGCTCCGAAGGCCCTGCCTTGGCGACTAGGGAGTCTCCCGCCTCGAGGGCTTCACCTTGGCGGAGAGAAAATTCCCATCGCGCTCAACCACGCAAAGACCCTAGTCACTCCGAAGGCCCCACCTCAGTGACTAGGGAGTCTCTTGCCTCGAGGGTCTCGCCTCAGTGGAGAGACCTCTCATATCGCACTTTGTCGCGTAAGATCCTAGTCGTTCCGAAGGCCTCGTTTCTAGAACTTGGGAGTCTCCTGCCTCAAGGGCTCAAACGCACAAACCCATCTCTCCAAAGGCTCTGCCCCGAAGCCCTCGTCCCGACGAAGACACCTAGGGAATCCAGCACCAGCGCACCTAATCCTTCGGGTGCGAAAACCCATACAAAAAGTCAGGGCGGCATTCGGCTTCACCTCCTCCTCCCCCCCGCTAGCAGTGGGCTCTCAAACGAGCCCAATCAAAAAAGTTGGGGACGGTGTTCGACTTCGCCTCCCACTCGCTAGCTTCGGGCCCTCAAACAAGCCCAATCAAAAAAGTTGGGGGACGGCGTTCGGCTTCGCCTCCTCCTCGCTAGCTTCAGACTCTCAAGGGAGCCCAATCAAAAAAAGTTGGAGGACGGCGTTCGACTTTGCCTCCCCCTCGCTAGTTTCGGACTCTCAAACGAGACCAATCAAAAAAAGTTGGGGGACGGCGTTCAGCTTCGCCTCCCCCTCGCTAGCCTTGGGCCCTCAAACGAGCCCAATAAATAAAAGATGGGGGACAGCGTTCGGCTTTGCCTCCTACTCGCTAGCTAAGAGCCCTCAAACGAGCCCAATCAAAAAAAGTTGGGGGATAGCGTTCAGCTTCGCCTCCCACTCGCTAGCCTTGGGCCATCAAATGAGTCCAAACAAAAAAAGTTGGGGATGGTGTTCGGACCTCGCTAGCTTCGGGCCCTCAAACGAGCCCAATCAAAAAAGTTGGGGTACGGCATTCGGCTTCACTTCCCCCTCGATAGCTTCGGGCTCTCAAACGAACCCAATTAAAAAAATTTGGGGATGTCTCCCCCTCGCTAGTCTTGGACCCTCAAACGAGCCCAATAACAAAAAAAGTTCCCCGCTGGCTTTGGGCTCCCAAACAAGCCCAATAATAACAATAAGCAGTCGCCTCCTTAGGCAAACAAACATAACCCTTCATGCCACCACACACAGTAAACCTCATCCCATTGCGTTTCTTATGTGGAGGAACAAACACGCACATGACATGGCTACCCTTCCAATCTCAATTCTGAATCCATACTACAGCATACTACAGTGAGATTAGGGATGCCAGACGCATGCCTAGAACGACCTAAGGCATAGACCATATCACAAACAGCACCACGACATGGTTGCCCTACCAATCTCAATTATCGAATCACGCAATTCAAACAATACTAAGAACAACTAGGGGGGGGGATCTCAGTGCATAAGACAAGAATCGCAGTGGAGGGGAGAGAAGAGGCAGAGGTAGACCTGTCCCTTGACCTTGTTGCAGCGGCAGAGTGGAGGGGAGAGAAAAATCGCAGAGAGGTAGAGTGGAGGGGCGACGAACAAGATGCAGAGGTGGTATGGCTGGAACAGGGGCGCGCAAAAAAGGAAAATGCCGGCACGGGGGCGGCGAACCGGATGGAAAGTATTACTAAAAATCCCGAAAATATCTCTCAGAAATGTCTCGCCATGATTAAAGGCTTGATAGAGATTGGATCGGGTTCCTCGCCTATCCATGATTTTCAGACCCGTTAGTTTTGGAAAGACGCACGGATCTCATCAAGGATTAAAGGGTGGATAGAGATGGAGTAACTACACCTGAGAGTAGAAAGTATTTTTCCTATATATATATATATATAGGAAAAATACTTTCTACTCTCACGTTGTGGGGACCCCCGGGTTACTTCCGCAAGGCCGGGGCTAAGCACGGTCTTATGGAGGTAACTCAAGACCCCAAGTAAATGAATTCTAAGTTAACTCTATCTAAGTGAGAAGTCTTAACTAAAGCTAGAGCCCCGGTAATCATGCGTACTGCTCCTCTGCAAGTACTGCACGATGATCGGTTCTCTAAACAATGAAAGACCACACTTAGTGAGTTAAAATGCAATCTATGAACAGCGAGCATGAGATCATGTTGGCTCCCAAGATCAGCGACCAACATGCCCAAACTCACATACAACATTGATCACATCCATACAACTTTCATACATTAATAGTTCAATAGACATACATTATAGTAATTCAAATATACAATTATTACAAATGGCCGACCGGCCAAATTCAAATAAGATCATAAAGTAGCAGCGGAAGCAAAGTAAATAAACCAAAAGTCCAGCCGACCGGCCAAATTCAAATAAGATCATAAAGTAAAACTCGTGCTACCACACACGGGATATGGGTACCGCTTGGTCAAGTAGGGGGAAGGTTTTATTGGTTTAGACCGCAGGTGGTGCGAGGACATAGAGACCGTGAAATCCTATATTCCTTAGGAACCCAGTGTAATATATACTGTGCGGATGAGCACAATTACCTATATTGGTTTCGTCCAACATACTAACTACCTTACACTAGCCCCTCCGACGCAACATGCTTGTCCACTTAGCATTTGCTATATGCATTTGTACTAAATTGGGGTTTCATCTTGTATGGGTGGTCTATCTCAATAGGATGTTCTTGCCCAAAAATGCTGAATCTCGATTTCTCCGGCCGACACACCATTGGAAGTGTGTTAATTCTGGTGGCTTACGGCTAGTCGAGTAGTGTGGCTAAAGTAGTACACCTCTGCAGAGATAAAACTATTCGAATAGCCGTGTCCACGGTTATGGACAACTGCTTGAGTTCGGGAGTTACTAATGTTAGACTTTGATTTTAAATTATGGATAAATTCGGTTTTCGGTATGAATGGGTGTTCATGCATTTTGTTGTATCAAAGTGGGCTGCCACTTTGTTGTTTGTTTGATTCATTTGTCATTCAATTTATTACTTGATCACACGCTTTACTTCTACTTCAAATCTGATTTCAAAATGACAAATGGAAAACTAGTATGTGTAGGTTGTAAATTGTTGCATCCCTTTTGCAAAACTAAGCTAATATGAGCCATCCTTTGGAACAACCTCTAAGCATAACTAATTTTTATTTGTGTAAGACTTACAAGTACCTTTTTACTCATCCAGTTTGTCTACTGGCTTACAGGTGAGGAAGATTGTTCGCCCGATGAGCTTGTCAGTGTCGATTTAGGCAACACTAATGAGTAATGCTATCATTTAACTCTCAGTCGGTTGCCGATGGGTTATGGGGCATACCATGCTGGACTTTTGGTTTATTTACTTTGCTTCCGCTGCTATTTTATGATCTTATTTGAATTTGACCGGTCGAACACTTGTTATAGTTGTAGACTTGAATTACTATGATGTATGTCTGTTGAACTATTAATGTATGAAAGTTGTATGGATGTAATCAATGTTGTATGTGAGTTTGGGCATGTTGGTCGCTGATTTGGGAGCCAACATGATCTTATGCTCGCTGTTCATGGATTGCATTTTAACTCACTAAGTGTGGTCTTTGATTGTTTAGAGAACCGATCATCGTGCAGTACTTGCAGGGGAGCAGTACGCATGATTACGAGGGCTCTAGTTTTAGTTAAGACTTCTCACTTAGATAGATTTAACTTAGAATTCATTTACTTGGGTCCTGAGGTTCCTCCATAAGACCGTACGTGCTTAGCCTCGGTCTTGCGGAAGTAACTCGGGGTCCCACAACCTGAGAGTAGAATATATATATATATATATATATATATATATATATATATATATATATATATATATATATATATATATATATATATAATATGCACTTCACGATCATATCTTTTATTATTATTTCTATTTTTCAGCACTTTGCACTATATATGACTCACACTTGGTGAACAGAATAGTACAAGTAATTGCTTAGCACATCGACACACACGTACGATTTAACTGCACACGCAATTACATGGTAGTGTGCTCTTATTGTACATACAGAACAACACAGAGCGTTCAATTAAAAAAAACACAGCGAAATTCGTGCGTGCAGGGTCCTTATTTATTCGGTAGTTGCAGAGCATTTGCAGAAACATCGACAGACGTGCGTCGATCTCTCTTGATCAGCTGCTGCCTGCAGCCTAGGCTTGGTCAGCTTATGCTTGAATCGAGATGGCGCTGGTTCTCCGTTGCAGAGCCGCAAGAACACTAGGCGGATTTGGAGCGCCGCCCTGCCCACCATGCCCTTCGGCAGCGACTGCTGTTGCGGCGCCGGCGCCTGCTGCGAGCCCTTCGTGGCCAGCGACGCCACACTAGTACTGCGCGCCTGGTGCTGCAGCGTGTGGCATGCCTGCCACGAGAGCATGTACGACAGGCCCGAGCACCGGCGCATGCTCGCCTCCATCTCCTCCATCTCCGCGGCGAGCCCCGAGATCAGGCACGCCGCGCCGGCCTCCCTGCCGCACTCGGACTCCTTGACGCGGATCCACTGCTCGCGCAGCTCGTGCACGGCATGGACGAGCCCCTTCCCGTTGTCCTTGTACTTGTCCAGGATGCCGCCGACGATCCTGACCGCCTCGACGCGGACGATCTCCGCCGCCACCTCCTTTGACCCGTCAGTGCCCTTCCTGACGACGACCACCTGCCCGTCGAGCCTGTCCTCCACCCTGCTCGCCGCAGTATGCAGCTGGTGCTGGTACATGACACGGACAGTGAGCAGCCTCGGCAACTCGTCGTACTCGTCCTCGCGGACGTTGTCCACGTAGACGATGAAATTCCTGACTGCGCCGGCTTGGAGGTCGCCGGCATTGATGAAGCCTTCCTTCCTGTGGTCCTCGATGTGCCAGTTGAACCTGCCGGACTCGATGGCCGACAGCGTCGCCGTGGAGTCGTCGGCGCACGCGATGTCGACCTCCGTTTGGACGGCGACGATGGAGGTCATCTTGTTGACGCTGTCCGTGAAGGCCTCGGTGATCCGGTCGTGCTCGTCGTTGAGGATGCCGTAGGTGCCGGTGGAGCTGTTGGCGATGTAGTGCATGGCCCTGGCGTTGTGCGCGTCGCGGAAGCCGAAGGCGTGGACCGAGTAGGTGGTGATCATCGTCTCCCTGAAGATGGAGCTGTCGTCCCCGTCGGAGATGAGGATGATGAAGCCCGCGCTCTTCTTCTCCTCCTCTGTTCGTCCTTCCAGTATCTGCACGCACGAAACCAACATACATAAGGACTGACCGAAATGCCAAAAAGATTCATGAGACAGATGTATAGCAAATTCGTAGATATATTCTATGCAATGCATATATAGTTCGAATTTGCTATGAAATGCATCTATCTCGGTCTCTTTAGGCATCGGTTGCCTAATTCTTTCTTATCCATCAGTCACCTCTTCTCACCGTTCAATTAACATTCTATAGGCTAGATTTTCTCCCTCTAATTAATATAAACCTAGATAATAAATAAATAAATTTGGCGAGCCCTACAAAATAGAAAGAAAAAAAATTAAACTAGATAAAAGTAAATCGAGATGAACCCTACAAATAAAAAAATCTAAACTAGATAAAAGTAAACCTACGTGAACCCTACAAATAAAAAAAATAGAATTAAAAGTTACAGTAAAGATATGCTAAAAAGTAATACAATTTTAGATTTAGTACCGTGCAATTATAGATGAGTGACGGATAAAGAAATTTCAGGCAACTAAAAATTAGCAAACCCGCGTCTATATAGTTTGGTCACAAAGTTGTAGGCATATATACCCCTACGGCCTTCTTCAAGGCCACGGGCAGCTTGTTGTCGCCCTTGTCCACCAGCGACTCCACCCTCGCGGCGGCCTCTTTCCGGCCGTCGGCGTTCATCTTTATGAGGTCATATTTCTCGAGGACGGCGGAGGACTGGACGGGGACGACGGCGAGGCGGTCCTGGCTGCTAAGCTTGCCGATGACGTGCTCCATGGCCATCTTGAGCAGATCCATCCTGTTCGTCGGAGCCAGGCCGCCGCAGCTGACGTCGAGCACCGCGACTAGGTCGATGGGCGCGCGCTTCGCCTTCCCCAGCGGCGCGACGACGCGCACCAGCACGGGAGGCCGGGGTGCTTATCCGGCCAGCTGCCACGGATGGCGTCGACCTTCGCGTAGGCTGTCAGTTGCACCTTGTTCTCACAAGGATCAGTCTGCAACTACATTCGTGAGTGTGCAAAGCCCGAATTATAAAGCAACTCGATCTATTATAGCTAGCCAGGAAGAAATAAATGGCTGATTAAGTGCACCAACATGTTTAGCTTGATTTCCTTTTGGTTTCGTCATATTTAACCATGCTCATTTTACATCCCTCGATGGAATGATCGATGGAGACAGTTACATGTGTATTCATGTATTACCCCCTTAATTAATAAAGTAATGATCGGTCATGATCAAATATGATTAAACCAAAAGCAAAACATGCATTATGATCATTTTCCATAAGCAAAACAAGTTTTATGATCATTTTTTTACTCATGTTTAATCATGCTCACTTTACATGCATGCAAGCCCTTGATTAATAAAGAATTCGTGCAAAGAAAAAAAAAATACCTGAGACATCTCTGGTACCTCGAAAAGTGTATAATCTAACAATATGATAAGAGAATGCAGTGTGTTCTTATGGATTGGTGCTATATATAGAGAGAGAGCACGCTTTCTTTGTTTAAAAAAAAATAGCACGCTTTCACGCAGTACACTTCTCGTTGTTGAGTGAGATTACTGAATGGCCCTTGCATGTATGAGTGATCTATTTCTGCATCGCATTGTTTCTTGAGAGGATACAAATGTCTTTATGCCAATTTTGATGCCTTTTTGTATCTTTATTCTCGATCGAGGGTGCTTTGCTCCATCGCTACTTCTCTCGATCGGAATATTTAGGTCGACAAGGGAGAATAAGGTGATCTGAGAGCAAAGCATCGAGTTGTCATCGAACGTTTCCCTGCCTACGTTATTTTCCTTCCGTTGGCACGCTGATCTGCTCGCTTGCCTTTCGAATAGGTGGGGATCATCGTCTCCCTGAAGATGGAGCTGTCGTCGCCGTCGGAGATGAGGATGATGATGCCCGCGCTCTTCTTCTCCTCCTCTGTTCGTCCTTCCAGTATCTGCACGCACGAAACCAACATACATAAGGACTGACCGAAATGCCAAAAAGATTCTTGAGACAGATGTATAGCAAATCCGTAGATATGTTCTATGCAATGCATAGATAGTTCAGATTTGCTATGAAGTGCATCTATCTCGGTCTATCTTAGGCATCAGTTGCTCGATCAGGGTGCTATATATAGAGAGAGGACGCTTTCTTTGTTTGATGCCTTCTTGTATCTTTATTCTCGATCGAGGGTGCTTTGCTCCATCGCTACTTCTCTCGATCGGAATATTTAGGTCGACAAGCGAAAATAAGGTGATCAGAGAGCAAAGCATCGAGTTCTCATCGAACGTTTCCTTGCCTACGTTATTTTTCTTCCGTTGGCTAGGAATCCTAGGATGAAGGAAAGGCACACTGATCTGCTCGCTTGCCTTTCGAATGGAAAGTTAAAAGTGATCATCATTAGTGAATGAATGGGCAAGAGGCCGAGATAAGCTAATTGATTAGGAGGAGCAAAACAACCACGCACTCCTGATTAATTAGGAGGCCAAGTGTAACATCCAATTTCAGTTGCAAGATTTTCAAAAGATCAAGTTGTTCAATCTCTCAAAAACTTCAAAAATTCAGATTGCAAACCCCCAAATCCACCCTAGCCTTTCTCCCCCCTACCTCCCTAGCCCTGGCACCCTCACCCTCGCCATACCCCGCTCCTCCGCCCCCGCCGACCGTGTTAGCGCCCCGGCAACCGTGCTCTCTCCCGCCGCCTCCTCCCGTCGCTCTCTCCCGGTTCGCTGCCGCGCCGCCGCCTTCGCACGCCCGACGATCTCTTCTTCCTCGCCTCTGCCGCTGCGCGCGCCGCA
The DNA here is from genome assembly GCA_036346255.1 of Ampelocalamus luodianensis. NCBI lineage: Eukaryota > Viridiplantae > Streptophyta > Magnoliopsida > Poales > Poaceae > Ampelocalamus > Ampelocalamus luodianensis. The sequence continues at coordinate 5,699,692 of CM070638.1, forward strand.
CCCGCCATCTCGGCTTTCCGGCCAAGACCCCGCTGCCCGCGTTAGGCCGCCCCGGCAACCGTGCCCTCCTCTTCCCGCCCCATCCCCTCTTTCCACTCGACCACGCGCAACCACGCCGCGCCACTCGCCGCCAACGCAACCTTGGCTCTTGCACCGCCCCAATGTCAACGGCCACCCTCCTCCCGACTCCAAAGCCCCTCAGCTATAAGAAGCACCGAGCTCCCCTTGCCCTCGCCCCGCCTCGTCACCAAGAAGCTAAGCACCGACCTTTTCTCCCCACCAACCTCCTCACTTGCTTCCTTCCCGAACAAGAAGAGCCGAGCGGAGAATGGAGGAAGACTCACTCTATCCGTGTCGCCGCTCATCGTGCGGCGCTGCTCCTCCGGCCGCCGCCGCCGCCGCCTCCCCGAGCCCTTCCTTCCCACCGGCGCCGCCCCCCCCTTACCTCCCCTTGCCCGAGTGAGGCCTGGGCCAGAAGCGCCCCTCTCCCTTCTTTTCTTTCGGCTGCCGGGCCCTGTGGGCCACACGCGCGCCTTGGCCCAAATAGCGCTGGGCCGAAGCGCAAAATTCTGGGCCACCGCCAGCCTTTTTCCCTTTTCTATTTCTTTTTTTTTAATTCAAAAGAGTGACTTTGAAAATTCATTTCTCCCTCATTTCAACTCCAAAAATTATGAAGTTTGTTTCTAAAAAATTCTAAATCAATTCTTGCTGTTGGTGCTAGTTTGGTTCATTTGGGAGTTCATTTGATGATTATTGTCACTTATTTGCTTTGTTTGTTCGCTTGTTTCTTTTTCGGCATTGATCGTCACAGAGTTCAAGAAGCGGAGACCCCACTCGATCAAGCTCAGGAGTATCCAGATCACCTAGCCCTAGACCTAGGCGAGTCAACACATTGATCATATTGAACCTACATTTTATGCAAATTATGTTCTATTAAAATATCAAATTGCATGCTTTAATTTCCTTATGCAAATGTATGTTAAAAACCCTAAGGTAGTTAAATGCCAATTTGATGTTTAATTATTAATACATCATCCCTTGATAATTCAATTGCCTTAAACCCTTGTCACCCTAGTAATTATATGGTAACTATACTAGTTATAGGCTATACTTAAGCGCCATGCTTGTGGGGACCCCGGGATATGTAACATCCAATTCCCGGTTTTGCAAAGTCTTCGTGTGTTCAAGAATCAAGGGAGTTCAACTTCCGAAGTTTGCCCAAAATGCTCAAGGATTCGATTCCCCCCCGAAAGCCGAGCTCTTCTTCCCCCAAACCCCCCCTAACCCTAACCCTAACCCTAGCCCTGCCGCCGCCATGCCCTGCTCCGCCGCCTCGGACCTCCACCCCCGCCGGCGCGCTAACGCCCGCCGCGCGCCGACCCGCCCCATCCCCTCCGCTCGCCGACCGCGCGCAGCCCGCGCGCCGCACTCCCGCCGTGCCATCGCCAACGGCCACCTTCCTCCCCTCGGCCTTTAAAGCCCCGGCGCTCGCTCCTCTCCACCACCCCTTCTTCCCAAGCGAAACCCGAGCAAGAAGAAGAGAGAGCAAAGGAGTTGGAAGGACTCACCTTCGAAGCTCGCGCTGCCGCTTCCTCCGCTGCCGCGCGCTCGAACTCCTTCTTCTCCATCGTGCCGCCGCCCTCCTCCGCCACGGCCGCTGCCGCCGCCGCCGTGAGCCCCTTCCTCGCGCGCCACCGCCGCCCGTTTCTCCCTCTCCCTCTCTCTGCTGTGGAGGTCGGCCCGAGAGCCCCCCCCTCTCGCCCGTTTTTCTTTCTTCGGCCGATGGGCCTGCAGGCCGCAAGCGCGCGCGCGTCGGGCCGTTTCGGGCCGGGCCGAAAAACCGGCCGTGGGCCACTTTTCCTTTTTCTTTTTATTTCTTTTTCTTTCCCTTTTTCTATTTTGTTTTCAAAAGAGAGGCTTCAATTATTTATTTCTCCCTCATTTTAGCTCCAAAAATTGCAAAGTTTGTTTCTAAAAATTTCTAAAATCAAGCCCTTTCTTTTGGTGCTAGTTTGGTTTATTTTGGAGTTCATTTGATGAGGATTGTTATTTATTTAATTTGTTTGCTCGTGTGTTTCTTTTCCGGTACGATCGTTCACAGAGAGTTCGAGAAGCCGAGACCCCACTTCGATCAAGCTCAAGAGTATCAAGATCATCTAGCCGTAGACCCAAAGTAGTCAACACTTTGATCATATTGAACCTACATTTTATGCAAATTATGTTCCGTTAAAATATCAAATTGCATGCTTTAGTTTCCTTATGCAAATGTATGTTAAACACCCTAAGGTAGCTAAATGCCAATTTGATGTTTAATTATTAATACACCACCCCTTGATAATTGAATTGCCTTAAACCCTTGTCACCCTAGTAAATATATGGTAACAATACTAGTTTTTAGGCTATACTTAAGCGCCATGCTAGCCTTGCTTAAGTATCGGGGTATTATCTACCCCATTCATCATCTTTTGAAATGAACATGATTTTGGGCAGTCATTGGGTGTAAATGACTGAGATGGTTATGATGTTGTATTTTCCTAACTCTCAAAACCCTAAGAATTGCTTATCACATCCGGGCGGATGGTATGATGGATGGTATGTTGGTGGGTGCTAGTGCAGCCAAGGAATGTTGGTTTGTGGATGGTATGTGGTATGAACTGGTCCGGATGGTCCCCAAGGACTTAATCTCGTGATGACCTCCCAATGTAAAACAAGACGACCACATGTCTATAATGGTGTCGACTGCCAAATAATTTGTATCCGTTAGTATGAGTTGCACTGAGCAGATGACCCGCTACGCCATAAGCCTATGTGGCTATGGGTTGGGGTGTACGACTTACGGGTCTATGTGAGCGTAAGTCGTGTGGCGCAAGAGGGGTGCGGGAAAGAGTTGACGGTCTATGTGAGCGTAACTCTTCTCGTGAAACCTTAGCGGGTGTAACAAATCTGGTGGATGCATTGTAAAGGCCTTGTGACGATCTCCCTTGACTCACATGTCTCACGAAACATGTGTACATGTCAAGATGATTGTCTCTTGTGGGTAAAGTGTACAACCTCTCGCAGAGTGTAATGAATCATTCGAATAGCCGTGCCTACGGTCATGGCGGACATGGGAACTTACAAGAGTTAGTTACATTTATAAAACCTTGTATGGATAAAATGTGATGGGTCATTGTGACCTGGTTTTGGTTTTCCCGGTGGATGTACCCGCTGATGTTAAGTGGTGGATGTAACCGCTATCAAAAATAAGCATGAGGTGGAGGTAACCTCTCTGTTATAAATATTGCACAAGTAATCTCTTTAACAAATGCAATTTGGTTAAAATGCTAATGATAGGACTTTCTAATATTGGTACTCAAAATATTGCTTTGTGCAAATAAATGAACCCGAGCCATCCTTGTTAAGCCTTGCATGTATAATATTGCATCTTGTGTGTTGGCTCGCGAGCACGGTAGTTGTGCTCATCCTCGCTCTCTCCCAACCCTCGTAACCCGTGGATCATGGAGACTACGTCTACTACGAGGACCGGGACGCCGAGGAGCAAGGACATGAAGAAGAGTAGCATAGTTCCGTAGTCCGAGTCGCCGCCACCGTTGGCTCGTTGGTACTGTGTACATCCTATATTATCCAAGCCTTTGGCTAATATCGGTCGTACACATAGTACCCATCGCTTTCTGTGGAGAGACTTGCTCTACCCCTTTGCTTCCGCTAACGCATCGAGATTTTGTAATGAACTCATTTGGCCCGACGGCCCTATTGTAAACTCGACCGACATGGTCTATTTGAACTCTAATGCTTGTATTAATGAATGGTTTGGTCTACGCGATGTATGAAATGATTCAAGAATGTATATCGTGAGCGCTATCTATCGATCCGTGGAATAGCGTAGTATTTTCACTGCAGAGGATTCGTTTATTTAAACCGGTCCGACAGATATCTCCGTAAGACCGAGACTAAGCATGGTCTTAAGGACATAACTCGACCTCCAAGAATGGATTCCAACTTAACTCAATCTAAGTGAGAGGCTTAATCGATAACTAGAGCCCGACGATCATGCGCACTGCTCCTCTGCGAGCACTACATGATTGTCGGTTCTCCAACAAGCCAAGCACTACACTTAGTGAGTTAAATGGGAAGCCATGAACAGCGAGCATGACTTATATTGGCTCCCAAGATCAACGACCAATATACTCATACTCTCATACACCGTTGATCACATCCATACAACAAACATACATCAATAGTTCAAAAGACAACAATATAGTTTAAGTCTACAACGGTTACAAATGACCGACCGGCCAAATTCAAATAAGAGTATTAAGTAGCAGCAGAAACAAGTAAATAAATCAAAAGACCAGCAGTGGTATACCCCATAACCCATCGGCAACCGACTAGGAGTTAAATGATAGCACTACTCATCAGTGTCGCCTAAATCGACACTGACAAGCTCGTCGGGCTCAATATCTTCCTCACCTGTAAGAGCCAGCAAACATCTAGCTGAGTACCAAAGAGTACTCGCAAGTCTTACACAAATAAAAATTAGTTATGCATAAGGCTGTTCCAAGGGAGGGCTCATATTGGTTTAGTTTTGCAAAAGAGACGCAACAAGGTACAACCTACACATGCTAGTTTTTCAAGTGCCATTTCAAAATCAGATTTGAAGTAGAAGTAAAGCATGTGAATAAATAATGAATTGAATAACAAATGAATCATACAAACAGCAAAGTGGTTGTCCACTTTGATACAACAACAAGCATGAACATCCATCCATGTCGATACCAAGTTATAACCATAATTTTAATTCCAAGTCTAACAATAAGCAGCCACAATTTCAAGCGGTCGTCCATAACCGTGGACACGACTATTCGAATAGATTTATACCCTGCAGGGGTGTACTACTTTACCCACACGACTTGATTAGCCCGTAAGCCTCCAGATGCCTCCGAATATAGCATACTTCCTATGGTATGCCGGCCACTGTAAATCAAGATATGGTCGTTCTTAGCAAGAAGATCCCATTGGGCTAAGTCCCTCAACCGAGGGCTCCTAGGAAACATAAGATGTTACGGTCTCTATGCCCTATCGGCCCCTAAGGAACACAGGATTTCACGGTCCCGTGCCCCTTACAATTTCACCACCGTGGGACTCAACACAACAAAACTTTCCCCCTACTTAACCATACAGCACCCATATACCGCGTGTGATTGTTGGTGATATGCCCTAGAGGCAATCATATTGATGATGATATTTCGTTGTATCCATGATTTAATAAATGTTCCTTAAATATTGCCTTTGTGTTGATTAACAAGTATGTGACTTGTTTGTGAAACTCTTTACTTGTATGGTTATTCTAAAGTTGTCCCTAGTCGGAGTTCATGTGAGGACACACGTGAATGATGGATTAGCACATGTATCGGTTGATGACCATGTTTCATGGTCATAGACATGGAGATGTCAAACCAATAATGTGGACACATGTTTAGAACATGGGGTTGGACCGACCCAACTTGAGACATAGCAATTATACTTATGGTTCTCTCTACACAATGTGTACGCCTTGTCCTTAGACCTGAGATTGTCGCATGTACTTGAGATGTGAATCGACCTACTTAGGGGCTATCAAACGCTACTCCGTAACTGGGTAGTTATAAAGGTAGCTTTCGGGTTTGTCATGAAGCATGCTGCGAGGCATGGTCAGTCGAGATGGGATTTGCCCTCTCTACCTGAGAGAGATATCTATGGGCCCTCGAGTGATCGGATCCAAATGCATGGCCATGCTACTTAAGGTTAAGAGTTAACCTAGTAAGGGATTCCGGATCACGTGATCGAGAAAGAGTGGTCACTTGGAGCTCGACCGAATATCGTGAGGCAAAGGGATTGGCATGTACATAACGTTGTGATGGTTCGTCCGATATGATCTTTACGCATGCGCTTAGGAGTTGGCACGCCTTGCTAGAGGCCGCTATCAACTATTGACCAAGTATGTGTACTTGCGTCATGTCTAAACATACGGAACCTATAGGTCACACACTTATGAAGTGAAGTTTCAATTCGGATTGGATTCAATTAGATCGGGCATTGAGTCCTAATGGGCCTCTATTCGTAGAAGCCCATTGTAAGGACGCCTATAAAAGGAGGCAGGCGCACCGGTTGAGGTATGAGTTTTTCGTGATATCCTCAAACCCCGCCGCCACCCTCCCACGCCCTAGTCGCCGCGTGGATCTAGTAGTCCGCCGCGCGCCGCTTCCTCCCGTGCGTGTGGATACCTTTGAAGGCGCCAGATCCGTGGCGCTGGGACGAACCGCAAGAAAGGAGCTGACGTGGGACGCCACGACGAGGACGAGGAAGTAGTACGACTACTCGCCCGACGCATCGCATCAATCGAGTACGACTACACCGCCCGACGCGTCGCATCAACTTACGCACTGCGCGTCTAGTGGTAAGACCGTGATCTATAACTGCAGTGATCTTGGTTTACGGGTAGAATTTTTTTTTAATTTGCGCTAGTATAGCCTACCCGTTGCCCTTCAGTGATAGCACGAGTGTTGCTTGAACCGTAGGTATCCAAAGTTCGGTCCTTAATCGTCCAGACAAGTCCACCACTTACCCAAGGCTCGTGCACAAAGCACCATCACTAACCAACATTTGTCCAGACCAAAAGCTCATTTAAAATGATAAAATTTAACTCATAAAATAGATATAAAAGTCTGAAACAATAGTATATAATGAAAGTTGTGTTTATCCCACAATTGCCGGGTTATTCCCAACAATTCGCTACCGGTTCTAGACTTGCATGGCTAAGCAACCCGAACAATATAAATTCATACATCCTATCTTAAGCATGTGGTGCTGGAATAATTCAAGGATAACCTCAATGAATTAGGATATAACTAAACTACACATCACAAAAATAGCGACATAATAAAATAAGCATGCAAGCAATTATCATTACATCTATCCTAACAAAACTGGGATCAAATATGATGCAAAAAGAAAGTTCAAAGGATGCTTGCCTTGCTGGGAATTCACTTGCTCACTCTCAGTTACGTACTCTCAGTTACTTTCGGCAACTCGGAATCTATAGAAAGGCGATATCGAATAAACATCGAGAAAAGTTGAAAAATTCAAAGTGCCCAAAAATGTATGAATTTTCTACAGTAGCTATAAGATGATTTTATATGAATTTAGGTGAAAGAATTATTTCATTTGGATTTAATATGTGAAAGTTATAGCAATTTGAAAATCAGTTTTTCAGAAAATGCTGAAAATCAATGTTCTGTTACTATTCACCCGAATTTAATTATTTTGTGAAAATTTACAGAATTCTAGTGGAGATAAAAACTACATGGTTAAATATAGAATAATATTTTATGGACAATCCAATTGGATTCTAGTGTAAAAATAATTATTTTCTGCATTTTAAATGGAATTAAATCCTTTTTATACATGGGCTGACCTAGCCTCTGCCATGACAGATAGGGCCCTTGTATTTTATTTTCTTTTCCATTTATTTCCTAAAAGAAAACATCTACCGACAAATCTAATCTTCTCATAATCATATACTTAACCGATTCTTCGGTGTTGAATCCAATCACATGCATAACATTCTCCGATCATATCCTCATATCTTAATCTAAATCCTATACTAACATCTACTAAGGCAATCAAGGCATTCAACCCAACAAATAATGCCCAGACTCACCATCTTTCATACATACAATCAATCTGGTGATTGCACCAAATCCACCAAGTGACAAGCATATGACTAAGACTAACTCCATAAATTGTTCATCACTAGACTATTTTAGCTAACACTACCATTTAGCTCTACTAGTCTTGCATTGGCAAATCATCATTGCAAACACTAAAATTTCCACCGACCGAGATTTATTTGACTACCCGACACCTAATGACCTTTACAATTTAAGAACACATCCAACATCTAATTGCTCACTAATTGATCAACTGATATCCATACCACCGAACTTAGTTGTGAATGACCTCTACCAATCCAATTATATATGTGCCTCTACGATCAACTAATAATCATTTATCCACTAACTCAAATGAGGGTACAAATCTATCAACTCGGCACATAGGACTTATCTACTAATCACATAGCAATCCAATCATTTATCTACACTCAAATAATCTATTGTTTTCTTCTCTTAATTCTAGCATATATGACTCACGCACTATCACTAAAATCACCCGATCAATTTGCTCATGATTAAATAAATCACCCGATTCAACCTCCAGATCTCCATAAATATCCACACAAGAGCTATCCATCAAGTAATAAATCATAAAATCCTTATGCGTTCTAACTTCCAAAAATTACTAATCCAACGTGAGGGAAAATCTCCAATTAATTTATCCTCAAAGATCACCACAGTTTTGCATACGACTCCAAAATATCATCCGGTCAAACAATCCAATGTATATTTAATCTAGCATCCACCGATCAACAATACACACATTTCGCCTCAATAATATAATTATTCACATTCACCAAAATATCAACACATAATCACGCCTACGCACAAACAAGACATAACCGGAAAATTATACCAGTCTTAAGCTACCAAATTATTTTTACAATTAAACATCCATAAATAGATGCCATGCTCAAGACTGAATATGCAACATGCACAACTAAAAACGTTGTGCAGTAACAAATAATAATACTAAAGATTATACCACAACGCTAGGTGTACGAACCGTTGCCGGGCGTCGTCTTATCGGCTCCGCGTCCGCGTCCGCCGTAGTCATCGCCAAACTCGTCCGCGTCCACGCCGGCCTTCTCGTCCATGTCCCGCCCGCATCGGCGCCGCCATGTCATGCGCAACCCGCCATGCCGCTTTGCTCGCTCGGGCCGCCGCCGCATGCATGGTTGTCACATGCATGCGCGTGCAATGCTCCGCCTTCCATGTCGCCACGCCGCCATGCTTGGCCGCCGCATGCATCCACCCACCGAGTTCATGCGCGCATGCGCCGCCACATGCCCGGCTCGCCTCTCTGTCGCCTCGGCCCATCGTTAAGCCACACCTTGAGCCCGCCGCCTCCGCCAACCTTGACGCCTCGTCGCCCCGCCCCCGTGCCTCGCTTCTCGGCCGCCGCCGTGATCGAAGCCGCTTCCACCTCGCCGCCATCGCCGTTGTCGCGCAGTTGCATGCATGTACACGCAGCACCTCGACCTCTCCTCGCGAGATGCCTGGCTTGCCGACGCCGCAAAGCACCATGCCTCGATCGCGCCGCACGCACATAGAGCTGCCGCCATATGCCGATGCGCGCGCGCTTGCGCTGGGCACCGCCACTCACCGTCCGAGTCGGAGCTCCTCCATACCGAAGCTGCTGCTCGCCACCTCCGATCGCGCCGTCGTCGCGCCCGATGCCGTGCCACGCGGGCTGCAGCAACGCGCCACTAAGGATGCCGCTTTACTCGCCGCCGCCCGCTACTACCTTGGCGTGCCATGCGCCTCCCTTCTTCTTCTTCTTGGTCGCAACAAGCAAAGACAACAAGAGCCACTTTCTTCCCTCCTTCCAACTTGCTCAAAAGTTCATGCATGCGCAAATTTTTTGGATGAATGTAATGCTTCAGTGATTTGGAAGGCGATGGCATAACATGCAAGGCTGATTTTTGGTTTATAGCTGGGATTTTTAGGAGAGAAGATGGGAGCTAGAGCTTGTGAGAGAAAGAAATGGAGCTGTGCTGTTTTGGGGAAGATGTGGCGTGGGAGAAGATGAGTGGCAGTGGGGAGGATGTCTCTTGGTTGGGCATACAGAAATGGGCATGCATGTGATTGCTTTGTTGGGAGATGGGGAGTGAAATAAGGAAAAAGTAGGAAGAGGAATGATGGGTTCGGCTGGGCAAGAAAAAAAATGGTTGTGTGGTTGCTCTCTGTTCTTCTCCTTCCTCTTCTTCGAAAAGCTCAAACAATTGTGCATGTGAAAACTAATCGGATGAATGGATTGCTCTTGTGATGAGGATCGAGGCTGCATAACATGCATGGACTATTTTGTGATTTTGGTGGTGATTGAAGGAGAGAAGGTGGATGAGATGAACATGTACAAAAATTGGGAACATGACTAGAAGTGATGTTCTTTTGGAGAGAAGAGAGATGGCATGAGAGACTAAGTGGTGTGTGAGTGCTTCATTGATAAATGAAATGGCAAGTGGTACACAAGATGAAGCTGTGTAAGATGGGTTTGGAGAGCTAAGAAAAGAAATGGCGGTGAGGTGGGAGAAAATAAATAGCCGGAGAAAGGTGGATCACGTACATGTTTCGTTTGTGGTCGGTCGAACGAAAAAGAGAAGCAGTACTAATGCATGCATCATGATTTTTGTAATGCATGCTAAAACAAGAAATCAAAGTAATTCAATTTTAAATGCAGATTTTCAATTCGATTTGATTTTAAGAAGCAACATTTTAATTAAGCATGTGAAAATTTTAAAACATTGCCAAATTTTTATTAGATCGCCAAATTAAATATTAGCATCCCGATTCTGAAAATCAGGATGTTACAATGCTAGTCTTGCTTAAGTATCAGGGTATTATCTACCCCACTCATCATCTTTTAAAAATGAACATGATTTTAGACAGTTATTGGGTGTAAATGACTGAGATGGTTGTGTTGATGTATTTTTCTACCTCTCAAAAACCCTAAAAATTGCTTATCACATCTGGGCGGATGACATGATGGATGGTATGTTGGTGAGCGCTAATGTAGCCCAAGAAATGTTGGTTGTGGATGGTATGTGGTATGAACCGCCCAGATGGCCTCTAAGGACTTAATCCTGCGATGACCTCCTAATGTAAAACAGTACAACCACATGTCTATAATGGTGTCGACCTGGCTAAATAATTTGTATCCGTTAGTATGAGTTGCATTAGACAGATAACCCGCTACGCCATAAGCCTTTGTGGTTATGGGTTGGGGTGTAACGACTTCATTGGTCTATGTGAGCAAGCCGTTGTAACATCCCCAATTTAATTAATGAGAATTAGTATGCATCTTATCAACATGCATGACATTTTGGACTCATTTACAACATTTATTGCACTTGGAAAATCTAAATCAAAGATTAAACATACACTTCAAATTTAAAACTCCAAATAAAAATAGGAAGAAAAACATTTGATCATCATCTGAAAAATAATTTATTAAAATACTAGAATAATTATCATGAATTTATATATATTTTTCCAAATTTTTGGAGCTCAAATCAACCCCCAGAAAATTCAAACACAATTCAAAGATCAACATCGAGTTTGATTATAAACTATACAAATTATATCTTGAACAATGAGGTTTAACATTTTATTTGAGAACTAGACCTTCCCAGGAACCTCTATAAAATTTTTCATAATTTGTAGAATTTTATTTATATTTGTAAAGCCTCAATCAAACCTGTTGTTTAATTTGTCAAATCTGGATTTCTAAAAACCCAACACAGTTGCATTGACTCGAGCCCACCACTGTTTCGACTCGACCCGAGCCAACTTGACTGCACCGCACCGTCTGCACATTCGGCTGTTCGATTTGAAATCAACCGTCGGATTTAAGTGGGCCATTCGGACCTTTCGAAGTCACCATGAATCTGGACCGTTCGCTCGTGATCGTGTGGTCCAACTGCACCCCTTCACTGAGCCGCTGACAAAGCGGGCCCGATCGTCAGACCTTTCTTCTTCGTTGGGCAGGAGCCGTGCGCCATGCGCAGGACATGCTCGCCTCCTCCGTTAGCACATGCGACGCCAGAGCCCACCGCCCTTTCTCTCTATCCTGGGCTTCCGCGGTGGCGTCGTGTCCATTCCCTCTTCGTCTCGTGTTAAAACTCACTCCATGCCCGTTGTCTCCTTTCACTTCTCCTCTGGCCGAGGAGAGGGAGGCTTCTTTGAGCTCGTTCCTTCAAGAAAGTCCGTGTAACCAAGTCCTTGAGCTCTTAATTTCCATGCCATTTCCATTTTTAGTAATGTCGACCCTTGCCTTTGGGTGTAGATCTCGGGACAAGGACGTGTCATTTTGGCTCTAGAGCGCCCGCGACTAATCCTTGTTGCCATCTTCATCTCGGTGAGATCCTCTCCTTTTCTTGCGTCACAATGTGCCATAGGGTCTAATTAAGTTTTCCCCACAACTTATTGCTTGCTTGCTTCACAGAACATCCGAATTTTGAAGTTCCCTTTGTTGGCCGACAACCCTTATTACGGTCATTTGTCAATCGGATGAGTTGATTTCCAATTCCTTTCTTGGACACTCTCTAGGTTCCACCAAGCCCCGTGACCATTTTTTCGTACTTCCACCACCGCTTTTCCTTCTCTCGTCGAACCGACATGCCACCGACACCATTATCGGCATTGAGCCGTTACCAAGCACCTCCGCCCTCTACCACTTTGGTAAGCCTCGGTGACCCTCTTTTAGCTTAAGCACGCGATGTTTAGTTCAAAGTTGCACCGCGTCCGTCGCATGCACCGAGCGTAAAACCACCGCCGCTCATCGGCGTTGCGCCGCGCTATGGGCCACCGAGAGGTCGCCATCGGTGCGATGAAGCGCGCAGCTATTGTGCTCCGATCCGTGCTCTGGATCACGCGGACGTGGACCACCGCGCGCAAGCCGCCGTGCTTAACGGAGCGGAGCTCGCTTGTCGGACGCGCCGACCGCCACTGTAGCGGCGTAATTAAGAATTAAATACGATGATTAGCATTTAAGAACGTATCTATGTCGGAATCAATAGTTATCTGAGTTAATGTTTAGCTTAATAGATCTAGAGTCTATTACATGTGGGCCCGTATAGCCACTTAAGTGGATGTGTACGCTTCTGTCAGGACCCGGGATTAACATCCCAGATCCTCTGTGCATTTCTGAACTAGTCTTGTAAGTTAGTTTTGTAAACAAAAACCAGGATAAGGTAAAGAATCATATTAAGATGGGTAAGGAATAAAATATACTCCTAACTTAACTTTCCGAAAATAATTTTGATAATTTTGAAAAATAATTTGACCAAAGGCTTGCTAAACTTAACGCCCATGCTATCTCTAATCTACAAAAGTATGGCTCGATACTAACGTGGGGACCCTGAGTTATCTCCGTAAGACCGAGACTAATCAAGGTCTTAGGACATAACTCTCGATCTCCAGAATGGATTCCAACTTAACCTGGGCCTAAATGAGAGGCTTAACTATAAACTGGAGCCCCGACGATCATGCACGCCGCTCCCCTGCGAGCACCACATGATTGTCGGTTCCTCAACCAGTTAAGCACAACACTTAGCGAGTTAAATAGGAAGCCATGAACAACGAGTATGACTTATATTGGCTCCCAAGATCACCGGCCAATATAATCATACCCTCATACAACGTTGGTCATATCCATACAACCATCATACATAAATAGTGCAAAAGTTACCACACAGTTCCAAGTATACAAATACATAAGGGCCGACCGGCCAAATTTAACAAGTTTATAGCGGAAGCGAGTAAATAAACCAAAAAGGCCAGCAGTGGTATGCCCACAACCCATTGGCAACCGACTGGGAGTTAGAAGATAGCATACTACTCGTCGGTGTCCCCTAAATCGACACCGGCGAACTCATCAGTCTCGATATCGTCCTCACCTGTAAAAGCCAGCAAACATCTGGCTGAGTACCAAAGAGTACTCGCAAGTCTTACACAAATAAAAATAGTTATGCATAAGGTCATTCAAAGGAAGGGCTCATATTGGCTTAGTTTTGTGAAAGAGACGCAACAATGTACAACCTACACATACTAGTTTCTCAAGTGCCATTTCAAAATCAGTTTTGAAGTAGAAGTAAAGCATGTGAATAAGTAACGAACTGAGTAACAAATAAAGCATACAAATAGCAAAGTGGCTGCCCACTTTGATACAACAACAAGCATGAACATCCCATTCATGCTAATTACCAAGTTCACCCACAATTTTAATTCCAAGTCTAACAATAAGCAGCCACAAATTTCAAGCGGTCGTCCATAACTGTGGACACGACTATTCGAATAGATTTATACCCGCAGGTGTACTACTTTACCCACACGACTCGATTAGTCTGTAAGCCTCCTGATGCCTCCGAACAATGACACACTTCCTTTGGTATGCCGGTCGGGAGAATCGAGATACTGGTGCTTTCAAAGAAGAAAACCCTATTGAGCTAAGTCCCCATGTGAGATGTTTCCGGTCTTAGTACAAGCAGCGTATAGCACTTGCTAAGGGGCTCACAAGTTATATTGGAAATACCGACGCAACATAAAGGGTAATTGGTGCTACCATGCACACTATAGAATATTACATCGGCTCCTAAGGATAAATGATCAAACACAAATGCCCCTACACCACCATGGGACTTAACACAATAGAACCTTCCCCCTACTTAACCATACGGCACCCATATACCGCGTGTGATAGCATGAGTGTTGCTTGAACAAAGAGTACCCAAAGTTCGGTCCTTAATTGTCCGCACAAGCCAACCACATACCCAAATCTCGTGCACAAAGCACCATCACTAACCAACACTTGTCCGACCAAAAGCTCATTTAAAATGACAAAATTTTAACTCATAAAACAGATACGTAAGATCTGAACCAAAAGTATATAAAGAGAGTTGTGTTTATCCCATAATTGCGGGTTATTCCGACAATCAAACTACTGTTCTAGACTTGCATGGCTAAGCAAACCTGACAATATAAATTCACACATCCTATCTTAAGCATTTCAGATCGAATAATTCATGGGTAGCCACAATGACAAGATAATAGGGGTGTCTAACTATTCATCACAAAAATAGCGACATTATCAAAATAACATGCAAGCAATTATCATTGCATCTATCCAAACAAAACGGGATCAAATATGATGCAAAAGAAAGTTCAAAGGATGCTTGCCTTGCAGGTAGCTAAGTTGTTGCTCTCCTCGCCATGTAGAGTCGATATCAATAAGCTCGGATTCAGATAAATACAATACCGAATAAACATCGAAATACCACGAAATTCAAAGTGCTAAAAATGCATGATTTTTCTACAGTATCTAAGTCATGATTTTAGATGATTTTTGGTGAAATAATCATTTCATTTTGATTTAGTATGTGAAAGTTATGGTGGTTTGAATTTCAGATTTCAATATGTCTTTACTCAAGCAATTTAATTATGAAGTGAATTTTTGTAGAGCAGTGGTGAATACAAGGGTTACATGAGTAAATGGGCAATATTATCACAAGTTCAAAACAGTTGAGTTTGCTTCATTTGGGGTTTCCAAGATTTAGTTATTGATTTCTAAAGTTATCAGCATTAATAGTGTAAAAATAATACCTTCTAAGATCATTTTCTCAAACTATAGTTTCTGAGACAGAGGTAAGTTTGAAACCTACTCTATAAATTAGTTCACTAAAATGAAAATATCAAAAATGGTTTCACTGTTTTTGGAGTTAATATGAATTAGTTATGTATTTTTGAAGTTATAATCCTTTTCTATGGTGCAAATAATAGAGTTATAGTTAATCTTCCCAAAATAATACTCTCTGTACTCTCTGTCACAGAACATGTTTGAAAACAATTTTAATATAAAGTTCATTCAAAATTAAAATTTTCGTATGGTTTCACTCATTTTGGAGTTAAAAGATTTAGTTATGCATTTTAGAAGTTATACATATTTTTCAATGTGCAAAATAACAGATTTCGAATTTCATAAAGTATTTTACTACTTTTCCAACTGCCATGCGCTACTCCGCATGATCACCACCGGTGGGGTCCAGTGAAAAGTCCATTTTCCAATTAACTTCAGATTTTAGTTTTCAACCGACAGGTGGGACTCGCGTGTCATAGATACGGTCCAGGGCATAGTGCATGGACCGTAAGTCACTACTGGTTTATAAGGTCTATGACTATGCACTTAAATCTCGGGCCACATGTCAAACACTCACCGTATACACTTAACTTTTCTCGATTTACTCTCGGTCCCACGTAATAGTCACACTAGCACTTTAAGACATCCATTTAATGGCCTAAACCAATGATTAGCACTAAATGACACAGATTTGCCCTAACCCCCGAGCAACAAGATCGGTCGGAAGCGCCACGCCTGCTCGCCGGAGATGGCTCTGGCGGCTCGCCTGCGTCAGGGGACTCGGACGACGCGAATTAAAGGTCGGGATGGAAAGCTAGAATCCGTGTGCACCTAAAGGTGGCGACGGCAGCAACTAGAGCGTCTCGGCGCGCTAGCCGACGGCGAAGCGGTGGCACCTTTACGCGACAAGAGGATAAACGACCCGCGACGATCGAGCAAAATAGCGCGCGCAAAAACATCTACAAGGTCCAGGGAACCTTACCAGAAGGATGGAGGGGCCGGGGAAGCTTGGCGTTGAGCTGGCCACGGCAATGGTGACGGCGGCGGCAAGGCTCACAAGGAGGGGACTATCTGCTCAAGGAGATCGAAGGTTACCGATTGAGAAAACTTGAGTGAGACGAGGAGATGGTCACCAAGCATGGAATCGATGAATGGCTCACCACGATGACAATGTGATGATGAATAGTGCTCTCGGCCGAAAAGAGGAGCAAGGTCCAAATTCCAGTGATCCTATCAAGCATCGATGCAACAAATTGAGGGGAAAGCTTGATCATGTCCTAAGACACAGAGTGACGCGCAAAAGAGAGGTCAATACTCACCGGAGGTACGAATGGCACGGTGGAGCGTTTCGGACCGCGCTCTAGAGCCGGTGAGGACACGATGGTGCCCTGGAATCTACAAGCAACGACAAGAGCTCAAATGAGCTAAAATGGATACGGCATGTAAAGTAGGAGGAGAGGATTTGGGTTCGAGGACTTCACCAAGAACGAGCTCGTAGCTTCCTCTCCTCGGCCGAGGAGAAGTGAGGGGAGAACTGGTCTGGAGGGGTAATATGCTCGGGTGTTGACGGGATGGAGGCGGTGTGAGACGGAGAAGCTCCAGAGTGGTTGCATGCGCGGTGGCTAACGGAGGTGACGGAGCTCCAACGGGCCGAGCAGAGCGTCGCGGCGCGTGGCAGCGCGCCGGGCGCTGAGCGCGCCGCCAAGGAAGGGGACGACTCGACGCTGGGGCGAAGTGCGATGGTGGCTCGGTGGCGCGCTCGGCAAAAACGTAGATTAAATCGGGACCATTGGATGGCGAAGGACGGAGGAGATTTAAAGCATTGTTTTGAACTGCCCCAACAGTGGCGAGATCTGGATCGTCGATCCAAGATCCAAGGGTTGCATGCGATGGTGCAATTAGGCGGTTGGGCTGAGCCGCCTCGCCGAGTCGGACTCAAGCCCGAGGAATAGTGCGGCTGGTTTGGGTTTAGGGATTTGACTGAGAATTAAAATAGTTACTCCACTTTGACCAGAGGCTTAAAAATAGAAATAAAATTCCTAAAATTATGAAATAATTTTTGGGGGTTCCTGGGATATCCTAGTGTCCATAAAAAGTATTAAACCCTACTGTTCATGACACATTTTGTAATTTATAAAATCAAACTTAGGCTAGGTCTTTTAATGGCGTTTGAATTTTTATAGGGTTCAAACCAGTCCCAAAAATTTTGGAAAAATTATATTAATTCATGATAAGTAATATAGTATTTGAATTAATTATTTTCATAGGATCTTCAGTAGCATTTATTTCGGTTTTTAGTTTGGAGTTCAAATTAAAGTGAATGTTTCAATTGAATTTTGAGATTTTCCAAGTACAATATTGAAATAAAAAGTTTCCAAACATGATGCATGCTAATGTGATGCATAATAAGCTCTTTATTAATTTGGGGATGTGATGATAACATTCACACATGAATGGTGAAGGATACCTCCTATCACATGGCTTCCTACCCAAGTCCCATTTGGATAAACCAATTTGAAAGGAGTCTTTTCAAACAAAACCAAAATCTAACTTTGAGTGGTTCTGCTAGCATGTCCGTAACCGTGGACACGGCTATTCGAATAGTTTTACACTCTGTAGAGGTTGTACAACTTTACCCACAAGAGATAATCAACTTGTACTGTCCGCATCACACACTTCTGTAGGTGTGCGACTAGGTGATTATCATGAGGCCTTTACAATGTTCTGTCTTAATGTATTTATGCTCGCTAAGGTTTCGCTACCATTGGACTAACCATCCTCCGGAAGCCCCCTCTTGCGCCAGGTGGGACTACTGTCCGACCGACACCCACACCAACAATGTAGCACGAATGACACTAAGACATCACAAATTATTTAGCCAAATCTGTCCCATTCCAGACTTGTGGTGGTACGGTAAGGCATAGCATCATGCGCTCGAAGATCGGTCCTTAACTGACTTGGGCGTCTCCCAAATAAAACCCTGGGCCTTAACCCTAACTAGATTAAGCCAGTGCATAAACCTGCACCCACCCATCATCCATTTCGCCCAAGTCCAAACCCATTTTCATTTTATTTTCTAAGTAAAACCTTCTATGGTAAAACAATACCACAGATCTAATTTAATTCAAATTTGAATGATTTGGCTAAAAACTTTCCAAATACAAGATTTGATCTAAACATTGGCTAGGCATATGGTTAATTTTAGTATCAATTTGCCTAATGGTGATAAGGTATTCACATTCAATATTCAAATTGGCTATACAAGGAAGATTGGAATAACTAGGCAATTAAAACAGGGGATTAAAATAATTGTATAAACATATGCATGCAGTAATAATTTAAAACAGAATATAAATAATTTGAAATAGTGGGATCAATATTATCAAGGGTATAACTTGCCTTCGTTGAAGTCTTGATACTCTAAATCGTCAGAAGGATCTAACTCTCCGGAATCGTTGAAGTCTAAACGTGGAAATACGACAAATTCAATTCAAATTCAAATAAATTCAAAAATACAGATCAAACTAACTCAAAATCAAATTTTTTTGTTTAGTTAGCTAGATAATAATTTTATACAAATTTGGCAACTTAAATCACCCAAATTGGAGTTTGGATGCAAACAATGTGAATTTTCGAAGTTTGAATTTACATGAAATAATAATTTAGGGTTTAAAGGAATTATTGGTCAAATGAACTCAAAATTAAATAATTTTGGTTTAGATGGCTAGATCTTGATTTTATAAGAATTTAGGAATTTGAATCGACGAAATCGAAGTTCGTATGAAGGAGAACGAACCCCGGGAAGTTCTAAATCTAAATAAAACCCTAAAACAGATTTTATTGATTTTCTTGATTTATTTTCCTAAAGGAAAATCAAATTATTGCGCAAGGCTAACGTCAGCGAGGGAAATTCTTTTCCCGGCCGAATTCTTTTTCTAAAGGAAATTCTTTTGAGATACTGACAGGTGGGCCCGAGAGATAATAGACTGGGTCCACGGCTTGGCCCAAGTCCACGATGAGACTTCGGCCCACCGCACATGCAGCGTGAAGTCTTTGGCGTTATGATGACATGGCGCCACGTAGGCTTTAGAGCCGATGTGGTGCTTGACGAGGATTAAAACCTCTATATATTATCTTTAATATATAAAAGACCATACGTCTTCGTGGTCGAACCTCGAGTGCACGACCACCGGTCGTAGAAATTCCGGAGGTTACATAATGGGTACCGGTCGACGAAGGCCTAAGCCAAGCTTCCACTGTGGAATTGCTCGTAGAAGGTATGAATCGATACTGGAATAAATCCCAAGGTATATTCTCTACCATATGATGAATGGAGCACGTGTATATTCCATACCATACGACGTATCTTATCCAGACACACCAGTGAATAACCTCCATGCGGTTATATGTTTCATAGACATAACCGCCGAACGGTTGATTCCGCATCAACCGTCACTTGACTCCGACCAGACGTAACGCTTCGCATCAGACGTCTTCTCCGGAAGTAACTGCCACCTCTTCGAGTGCTATTTAAAGATGGAACCTGGACGGATCAAGGAGGGGGGGAGACAAGACAACAAAAGAAGGAAGGAACACAAACCATAGTTTCGTGTGATAGACCTGAGATGGCAAGAGAGCAAGCAGAGTTCTTAGTACATACCTTGTAAATTCCAGTTCATATTAATAAAGAGCAGCCCCATCATTCCCTGAGATTTCCCACGTCACTTTCTCCTTTTTATTTTCGTAAGATCGACGTCTTGATCGTCGACAGCTGGCGCCGACCGTGGGGATCGCGGCGTGTAATCTCAGAAGAATTTCTCTGCTCATCAAATCTTTGTCCATTCCCCGTTTGTGACCGCCGATGCGGTTATGGCGGGAAGTTGGGATGAAGAAAATTGGTTCGACTTGGCGGACTACGCCGACCTCGACATGGTTGCATGCATGCGCACCATGGAGGAAAACGGAATCTCTTCATCATCCTCCTCTGCTGGCTCGCCCAGGGCAGAAATCGGTGAAGACGACCAGATGGATGAAGACACACCGCTACAATCAGTGGCGGTTTCAAAGGAAGTGCTTCCGACCAGTTCGGAACACCCCAAAGCCTCAGCAAGCCCGGACCTTTCGACCGGCAAAAAAGGTGACGAAAATTCAACATCGCAACCCGAGGTTGAATATACCTTTGATGCGATCATGGTTGATAGGTACTCACCGACGGCTTCTAGCAATTCCAGAAGCCAACCGACACCTGGTGACGGTGTCAATGAAACCTCCATTGGTCGTAAACCAAGTGGGGATGATAAAGCTCGCATTCGACGGCACCACGGATCGCCGATGCCCTTCCAAAACCTCAGAGGTGCCGATCACCGATCGCTCTCCGTCGTGGAAGCTTCGCAGAAGCTCGAAGGCTCTCCATCGATTACGGCGAAGCTCATCGGAGGATCACTGCTGGAAGCATGAGGTCAATGCGATCGAGATACGGATCATAATGCCGCCGTACGGTCCTCCATACGTTGCCTCGCCACCACGCCATAATGGAGATGGTACGCGCGGTCAAGCACCAAATGCGGAGGTGACGAACCGTGGACGTTCACGGTTAATCGCCGATCCTCCCCAACCAATGTAAGGGACCAGCAAGATCGACCGGAAGGTCGGAGGATGCAAGCCATCAAACACCTTCTTCTCGCGAAATCCTCGAGACCTTGGTAACAATACAAAACTGCTGAGTCGTGATATGTTAAATGCCGACCGCTCTAGCAGAGACTCGTGTTTTGCCCAACTCGCAGTCAAGTATCGGAGATTATTCAAGCACGATGCAACGCACGTACATATCGAAGCGAAGGCACCGCAAAGTCGCACCATGACTTCATCACAAAGATTCTTCTGGCTGGGGCCCGCATGGTGCGTGTTGAAGATCAATTGACACCGCGACCACGCGACGATTCCGACCAACAAGTCATGAGGAGGAGACTATTCCAGAATCCTCACCTCACTTCGCCGAGGAGCGATCGCTTGGACCTCGTGATCTTCGACATCACCAAAACCAGGCAAGCGGTCGGAGGCGTTCTACTAATGTCCACGACCGAATTGAGACATTGGAGCACCGACAATCCGTTCCTAGAAATTGGTCTCCAACCGATTACAATCCGGCGCCTTTTCAAATAAGGCACCACGAAACTATCACAGGTCGCCGAGCTTTCTCGTGAGGGCTCAGTGTCACACGTTGGCCAAATAGGTTCCGACCGGCCAACATGGATAAATTCAATGGGACTCAAAATCTCTTAGAATTTCTCCAGATATAGACCACCGCTATCAGAGCTGCTGGTGGTGATGAAAATGTAATGGCAAACTATCTTCCTACAGTATTAGAAGGATCAGCTCGATCATGGTTGCTTAACCTTCCGGTCGGGTTCGTATATACTTGGGAGGAACTCTGCGACCTTTTGATTTCAAATTTTCAGGGTACGTATGATCGCCCTGGAAAAGAAGACGATCTCCATAGAATACGGCAAAAATCAAACGAGACTCTCCGGCAGTACATCAAAAGATTTAGCCAAGTTCGTAACTCAATACCGGAGGTTGCAGAATCTTCCGTTATCCAAGCCTTTAAAGCGGGATTAAGAAATCGAAGGTTTACGGAGGATTTAGCTATACATCCCCCACGAACAGCCATCGAGCTCTTCGACACGGCAGACAAGTATGCTACGGCCAGTGAAGCGGTCGAGTGGAACGAAGTTGTGGATCGAAAAGATAAAATTCCCCAACCTGGCTTAGATAGGACGGACAAGAAACAAAAGAAGACTCTCAAGAAAAAGAAGCATGGCAAAGCCAACGTCAAAGAGGTTCTTGTTGTTCCTGAAAAATTTTCCAAAGGAAGAAAAGATTATTCTGGTCGTGGCAAGGCTAAGGCTCCAACCAATGATTACAAGAAAAATAAAAAATGGTGTCCTCTTCACTAGCAAGCAGGACACGATTTGCGCAATTATCGCGCTTGGCAAAAGAAGCTGGAAGATTATTATGCAGGTAAAGGACCACTTCCGTCGATTCAAGAGCTCGGGGAAACAAGCTCCAAGAAGGACAAAGATGGTGACGAAGAGATGGAGTACCAAGAACCCCAGCACACCGTTGATGTGATTTTCGGCGGATCTTCTTCATACGAGTCCAGACGTCACCTGAAAGCCATGGAGCGAGAGGTCAACCTTACCGAATCTTCGATCGCCGTTAAACCTTCAAGGTGGTCGGATACAATAATCTCTTTCAGCAAAGAAGACTGCCCCATTCCTTCAACTCGACCAGGTAGGTTTCCGATTGTCGTTGAGCCTACTATTAATAACTGCAAGGTTAATCGGGTTTTGATAGATGGGGGTAGTTCTTTGAATATTTTATTTGCAAGTGCTTTGGAAGACATGCAGATTCCCAAATCCAAGGTAAAACCAGTGAAATATGCCTTTCATGGCATAGTTCCTGGATCTACCGCTAAGCCAATAGGACACTTGTCCCTACTGGTTACGTTCGGGAAGCCCGACAACTTCCGGACAGAAAAAATTTCATTTGATGTGGTGAACTTCGAGACTGCATACAATGCAATTCTTGGTCGTCCAGCTTTAGCAAAATTCCTGATAGCCACGCACTACGGTTATCAGAGTTTGAAAATGCCGGGACCAAAAGGTGTAATCACGGTCCGAGGCGATCAGAAGATAGCCTACGCATGCGATCGGAAGTGTTTGGAACTGGTCGATGAACTCCCGACCAGGGGAACTAACACCATTAACATGCAGGTTAAAAATTCAAGTCCGAAGATGACACCAAAACCTTCCGACCAAATAAAAGAGGTACAACTCGACGGAAGTTGTCACATCCCCAAATTAATAAAGGGGTTATTATGCATTTCATTATCATGCATCATGTTTTGAAACTTTTTATTTTAATATTGCACTTGGAAAATCTCAAAATGCTTATGAAACATCCATTTTAAATTGAACTCCAATCATAAAACTAAGATAAATGCTACTGAACTATCTCTGGAAATAATTTATTCAAATACTATATTAATTATCATGAATTAATATAATTTTTCCCAAATTTTTGGGACTGTTTTGAACCCTAAGATAATTCAAACACTAATAAAAGATCTAGTTTAAGTTTGAAATTATATATCACAAATTATATCATGAATAGTAGGGTTCAATAATTTTTATGGACACTAGGTTATCCCAGGAACCCCCATGATTTATTTCATGATTTTAGGAATTTTATTTCTATTTTTAAGTCCCTGGTCAAAGTAGGGAAAACAATTAAAATCTCAATCAAACTTGGACTCAAACCGGATCGGCGCATCGTTCTCGGAGCTCGAGCCAACTCGGCGAATGGACTCAGCCTTCCAACCGCCTAATCGCACCGCGACATGCAACCCTTGGATCTCGGATCAACGGCTCGGATCGCCTACCCTTCGACCGTCCGATTGCAATACACCGATCCCATCCGCCCATTCGTGATCCAACGGTTCGATCAAATCGTTCAACTCGCGTTCGCGGCGCCGCATTGTGAGTCACCACGCGTGGGTCCCGCATGTCGTGGTCTTCAACCTCGGGCAAGCGCGAGAGCTCAGCGCCACGCGCCAAGGAGCTCGCGCTGCCCGTCAATGCCGTGACCGCATCGCCCGATTTGACCTATCCCGGAGCCTCGGCATGTCACGCCGCCTCCTCCGTCCGTTGGCCATCTTTAACTAGCACCAAACCTAGCAAATTCCTCACTTCTCCTCTGCTTGACCGAGGAGAGGAAGTTTGTTCTCGCTCTTCACGGTAAGCTTCCTCCTCATGATCCTCCCTGTTCTAGGTTCATTCCCGTGTCCATTTTTGCTTATGCGAGCTCCTATATTTGCTTGTAGCTCATTGCTCATCGTCGTGCTCGGCGACTTCGGAGCGTGCTCTCGGACACCGTCGTGCCATCTTCGTGTCTCGGAGGTATTAACCTCAACTTTGCGCGTCACCTCTCATGCTTTAGTCCACTGAGAGAAACCCCTAAGCTAATTTTGGTAATGCACGGCAGAATCTTGTTGAATTGAAGTTTGCACCATTTCCGACCGTGAAGCAACTTTTCACCTCCCACCTTGATCCGGTAAGCCATTGTCCAATTCCTTGCTCCTATGGCTTGCTCTTGAGCTCCTTGGGCTAACCCAAGCATTCACCTTGCTTCATTTTTACTCAGATCTTCATCTCTTCATTGAACCGTGTTGTTGCCGCCTTCTTCTCGCACCGACCCATTTGCCTAGCTCGAGCCTCCCGAGCACCCTCTCGCCGTAGCCTTCTCATAGTCCTAGAATCTTGGCACACGCTGAATGTCGCCATGCGGCTTTCACCATGTTGTTTTCGTTTTGCCGCTTTGAGTGCCACCGCCAACGCCGGTTAGTCGCCATTCTAAGCGGCAAAGTGCCGCGGAGTGCCTTTAACGTGTACAATACTATTGCGCACCGACATGGCCTTGGCCCGCGCCGTGGCGCATCGCGGCGCGAGACGCCGTGAAAGCGCGGGATCAAAATCCGCTGCCGACGCCGGCGGAAGCGTCAGAGCAAAATGATTAGGGGTTAAGAGGTAATCATTAGCGTTAAATGATGTCTTAACGAGTTAAAACGAGCGCTTACACGGGTCCCGTGCACGAAAACGGCGGGTTAAATCGTAACATAGGGTGGCTGACATGTGGGCCCTAGGCTTTAAGTTCCGTGCGCCGCGCGCGCGCGCGGTGGACCTAGTCCGTGGATCGTGTCACCGCGTGGACCCACTAGTCGAACACGCTTTGAATCGAAGTTAGAATAGAAAACACCCTATTCACCGCCCGCCGTCGCTGATCGCGACTAGGCTAGCGCCGTGAGAAAGGTAATAAAACTTTATGAAATTCGAAATCTGTTATTTTAAACATCGAAGATATGTATAACTTCTAAAATGCATAACTAATTCATTTTAACTCCAAAATGAGTGAAACCATCGGTAATTTTCTTATTTAATGAACTTTATATTAAAATTGGTTTCAACCATGTCTCTGTAACAGGAGCATTATTTTGGAGAATGAGCCTTTAGCACTATTATTTGTACAATAGAAAAGGTCGATAACTTCAAAAATTCATAAGTAATTCTGGAAACTCCAAAACAAAGTGAAATCAGTTTTGATAATTTCTATTTCAAATAACCTTAATTATAAAAATAGTTTCAAACTCACCTCTATCACAGAAACTATAGTTTGAGAAAAATGATCCTAAAAGTCATTATTTTTACATTATTAATGCTGGTAACTTTAGAAATCAATAACTAAATCATGAAAACTTCAATTGGAGCAAACTCAACTGTTTTGAACTTGTAATAATATTGCCTAATTATCCAGGTAATCCATTTACTCACCACTGCTCTACAATTTTTCGTCTCATAATTAAATTACCCGAATAAAGGCGTATTGAAATATGAAAATCGAATCACCATAAATTTCACATACTAAATCAAAATGAAATAATTCTTTCACCAAAAACCACCTTAAATCATGACTTAGCTACTGTAGAAAAATCATGCATTTTTTAGCACCTTGATTTTTGGAGTTTTTCTCGATGTTTATTCGGTATTGTGTTTATCTAGATTCCGAGCTTATTGATATCGACTCCTACGCGACCGAGAGTGAGCAATTACTTTTCCAGCAAGGCAAGCATCCTTTGAACTTTCTTTTGCATCATATTTGATCCCAATTTGCTAGGGTAGATGCAATGATAATTGCTTGCATGATAGTCTTATATTGTCGCTATTTTTGTTATGAATGGTTAGACACATCCTATTATCTTGTCATTGAGGCTATCCATGAATTATTCCTTTATTGAAATGCTATGGTAGGATGAGTGAAGTAATGTTATTCGAGTTTGCTTAGTAGTGCAAGTCTAGAACAGGTAGTTTGATTGACGGAATAGCCCGTCAATTATGGGACAAACATGACTCTCATTATATACTTTTGTTTCAGATCTTCGATTCGTTTAAGAAATGAAATTTTGTCATTTTTAAATAAGCTTGTGGTCTGGACAAGTGTTGGTTAGTGATGGTGCCTTCGTGCACGAGATTGGGTATGTGGTTTGACTTGTCTGGACAATTAAGGACCGGACTTTGGTAACGTCGTTGATTCAAGTACATTCGCTATACCACACGCGGTTGGGAGCCGATGGTTAAGTAGGGGAAGGTTTTATTGTGTTGAGTCCCACGGTGGTGAAATTGTAAGGGCATGGGACCGTGAAATCCCGTGTTCCTTTTGGGCCGATAGGATGGGGCGTTAACATCTTGTGTTTCCTAGGATATATAGGATGGGGCGTTAACGCCTTGTGTTTCCTAGAGCCCGGTTGAGGGACTTAGCTCAATGGGGTCTTCTTGCTAAAACGATCGTATCTTGATTTACCCACCGACATACCATAGGAAGTATGCTATATTCGGAGGCATCCGGAGGCTTACGGGCTAATCAAGTCGTGTGGGTAAAGTAGTACACCGCAGCGGTATAAATCTATTCGAATAGCCGTGTCCGCGGTTATGGACAACCGCTTGAGTTCGGGAGTTACTATTGTTAGACTTGGAATTAAAATTGCGGTTATAACTTGGTATCGTCATGAATGGGATGTTCATGCTTGTTGTTGTATCAAAGTGGACCGCCACCTTGTTGTTAGTATGATTCATTGTTATTGGATTCATTACCTATTCACATGCTTTACTTCTACTTCAAATCTGATTTTGAAATGACATTTGAAAAACTAGTATGTGTAGGTTGTTCAGTAGTGCGTCGTCTTCGCAAAACTAAGCCAATATGAGCCCTTCCTTTGAATGACCTTATGCATAAATATTTTTATTTGTGTAAGACTTATGAGTACTCTTTGTACTCAGCCAGATGTTTCTTGGCTCTTACGGTGAGGAGGATTTAGAGACCGACGAGCTTGTTCGGTGTCCATTTAGGCGACACCGATGAGTAGTTTGCTATCATCTAACTCCCGTTGGTTGTCGATGGGTTATGGGGCATACCATTGCTGGTCTTTTGGTTTATTTATGTGTTTCGCTGCTACTTAATACTCTCTTTAAATTTGGCGGTCGCCACTTGTATTAGTTGTAAACTTGGAACTATGTTGTATGTCTTTTGAACTATCTATGTATGGATGTTGTATGGATGTGAGCAACGTTGTATGAGAGTATGACTTTATTGGTCGCTGATCTTGGGAGCCAATATAGGTCATGCTCGCTGTTCATGGCTTCCTATTTAACTCGCTAAGTGTAGTGCTTGATGATTGGAGAACCGACAATCACGTAGCGCCGCAGGGAGCGCGTGCATGATCGTCGGGCTCTAGATTTTAGTAAAGCCTCTCATTTGACTGAGTTAAGTTGGAATTCATTTATTGGAGATCTAGAGTTATGTCCCTAAGACCTTGATTAGTCGCGGTCTTACGGAGATAACTCCGGGGTCCCCACAGAAGTACTTCTCCAGAGGGTGCCAAGATACTGGTCGGAGCAGGACTCGACCTTAAATAGGAAGAGTCGCTCATCTCCTTCCTCCGAGCTAATCAAGACGATTCGCCGCAAAGCGTCCGATATGCCCGAGTCCCGTGGAGGTGATCAAGCATAGGCTAGCTCTACAGCCTAACAAGAAACTGGTCAAGCAGAAGCTACGGCGTTTCACATCGGATCGAAAAGAAGCAATCCAGTTAGAGATTGACAAGCTTCTCAAAGCTGGGTTCATTCGTGAGGTCAACCACCCAGAGTGGCTCGCCAATCCTGTAATGGTTAGAAAAGTCAATAGGAAATGGCGAATGTGTATTGACTTTACAGATCTTAATAAAGCTTGTCCGAAGGATGACTTTCCCCTTCCTCGCATCGATCAACTTGTAGACTCTACTTCCGGGTGTGAGTTATTAAGTTTTTTAGATGCTTACTCAGGGTACCACCAGATTAATATGAGTAAAGAAGATGAAGATAAAACTTCCTTCATCACTCCATATGGTATTTTCTGCTATGTAAAAATGCCATTTGGTCTCAAGAATGCTGGTGCAACATTCCAAAGGTTGATGCAAAAAACTTTTAGCCCTCAGATAGGTCGGAATCTTGAAGCCTACGTTGATGATCTGGTCGTAAAGAGCATCAACGCTGGCGATCATATTCTAGATCTACAAGAGACTTTCAATAACTTAAGATGTCATAACCTTAAGTTAAATCCAGAGAAATGTGTGTTCGGAGTTTCGTCGGGAAAGCTTCTTGGGTTCCTAGTTTCGGCTAGAGGTATTGAAGCAAATCCAACGAAAATCGCAGCCATCGATCAGATGCGCGATCCAACCACAAAGAAGGAAGTTCAGAAGTTAACCGGTTGTATGGCAGCGTTAAGTCGTTTCATAGCACGGTTAGGCGAAAAAGGACTACCTTTCTTTAAGCTTCTCCGGAAACATGGGAGTTTCGAATGGACTAAAGAAGCAAGAGAATTAAAACGGTACCTTACGAGTCCCCCAATCTTAGTTTCTCCAAAACATGTTCAACGACCAATATACTACGTAAGCAAAGTCTTGCATGGACCAAAAGAAAGGTATCCGCAGGTACAAAAGTTGCTCTATGGTCTCCTTATGGCTTCAAGGAAACTAAGGCATTATTTTCAGGCCCACAAAGTGGTCTTGCCTACGGGGATATCCCCTTGGTCAAGTCCTAGGAAACAAGGAGTCATCAGGACGAATATCGAAATGGGCGGTTGAGCTTGGGGCGTTCGATCTCCATTTTGTCCCACGAACAACAATCAAGTCCCAGGCAATAGCAGAATTCATTGCCGAATAGACAAACCCTGAACCCACCCAAGGGCCCAAGTACGAGCACCACGACGAGTGGATAATGTACTTCGATAGTTCCTTGATGTTGCATGGCTCGGGGGCTGGGGTCGTCTTGATTTCCCCTACTGGCGAACAAATAAAGTACGCTATTCAGTTTAACTTTCATGCTACTAACAATGTAGCAGAATACGAAGGTTTACCGGCAGGACTTCGAGTAGCTCGTTCGCTCGGGATTCGCAGATTGCTAGTGAAAGGCGATTCTCAACTAGTAGTGAATCAAGTAGGGAAAGAGTATCAATGCTCTAGTACCAAGATGTCATCATATCTGGTGGAAGTACGGAAACTCGAAAAGCATTTCTTCGGTTTTCAGATCCAACACATTCATAGAAAAGAAAACTTTTTGGCAGACCAGTTGCCCCGGATGGCTTCCACAAGGACATTCGTCCCGCCCGGAGTTTTTCTCGAGAAACTCGATTCACCCTCGGTAGTCGAGCCTTCCGAGGACATAGATGTTCGCAAAGAGGTTGCACACCATGATTCTGCAAACATGGATGCTCCACAGGTCGATGATGGTTGGCGCCATCACAATCACGGTAGAGATTGGATGACATCGATCTACAATTATCTTCAGCATGACTTAATTCCAGAAGATGATGTAGAGGCTGATCGTATAGCACGAAAAGCCAAATCATACACTCTCATTGAACGTACCTTGTACAAACGAGGATCTCACAGAGTGTTGATGAGATGCATATCTCGCTCGGATGGCATTAAATTGCTAACCGAAATTCATGGAGGAGTCTGTGGAGCTCATCATTCCTACAGAACTTTGGTTGGTAAAGCCTTTAGGCAAGGATACTACTGGCCAACTGCCCTTCATGATGCAAAAGAGCTCGTGGACGGCGCGTGCAATGTCGGGCCACGGTGACAAGTACATCGGCCGTCTCAAGCTTTACAAACAATTCCTCTTTCTTGGCCTTTTGCAACCTTGGGACTAGACATTCTAGGACATTTCCCAAGAGCACCCGGGGGCTTTGAGTTCCTTTTCATCATGATTGACACGTTCACTAAATGGCTCAAGCCGAGCCGTTGTAAAATTACAACTGAAGCCACCAAGAGGTTCCTAACAAAAAGCGTGATTACACGGTTTGTGTACCAAGTCGTATAATCACCGATAACGGTGCCCGATTCTCGAGCAAGCAATTTTCGTGAATTTCGCGAAGACCTAGGTATCAAGATACATTTCGCCTCGTTGCTCATCCACGAGCAATGGAGCGATTGAGCGAGCCAATGGTATCATAATGCAAGGAATCAAACGACGAGTTTCGACCGATTATTTCAACGGTCAGGGGCTTGGGTTCAAGAACTTCCTTCGTATTATGGCCCGCTCGTATCACCACAACTAGTCGTATGCGACCGGTGAAACACCATTCTTTATGGTTTACGAGTGAAGCCATGCTTCCTCCGTAACTTAAAATTGGTTCGCTTTCAAGCGATTGCTTTTCGAAAGTAATCAATGTGAACGACGACTTGACGACATCAATTTCCTTAAAGAACGATTTAAATCAAGCTTTGCTACGATCGGCAATCTACCAACAAGCCATGCGTCGGTACCACGATCGTAAGGTGCAACCTCCTCACCTAGCCGTAGGTGATTTGGTTCTTAGAAAATTCGTAACCAAGCGGTCGCAACAAACTTTCACCTAAATGGGAAGGTCCATACACTGTGGTCGAAGTCACCCGACCAGGATCGGTACGATTAGCTATGTCAGACGGGCAAATTTTGTCTAATTCTTGGAATATTAATCAATTGCGTAAGTTCTTTGTTTAATTTCCTGTATTTATTTCACTTTCATATTTCAATAAAGATGTGTTTCCTTTTTCCAAAACGATAAGTATGGTTGTTTATACTTATTATTCGTTGCATCTGGTTATATGCCATTTTTATTGCTGGTTGGTCGGAGAAGACACTCATTCTCTCCGATATTCCTTTTACAAGGGATCTCACTACTCATGGCTGCTGACTTAAATGTCACCGACCATACTGGTTTTCGTCGTGATCATTACTTCAATAATGCGCACGCACGACCACATATTATTTTCTAAAAGAAAACAAATGAGTATAAGGAGTACCAATCCGCATAGCTTTACTCGGTTTCGTTCTTTCTTGAATTTTGAAGATCATATTTTATTTCAACATTCGTTTCTAATCAAGTTTAGCTATGGTCGGGACACTGAAAGCCTCTGGTCGAAGTCTCTCCTCTCGCACGTGGTCCCGCCTTGCTGGAAGGAGCTTCCTAGTGACGGTCCTTTTCCTACGATCCTCGCCGCCAGTCGGATTTGATCATGAGCACGTCTCGCGAAATATTTTACAAATCTTCAGTTCTTAAGATTCGATACGACCAGATCCGAATATTTTCTAAACAACGGTACTTATCTCTTCATTTCCTTTTTTGCATACATTCTTAATGCATATCTTCTTATCAACAAATCCAGTCTTTGTTATATCTTCTGACTACAAGTGGTATTCGATAATGGACAAGATCTAGGCTAGTCGAAATCATCAGCTGGTTCCGACCACATGATTTCCTAGTATTCGCTGATCGTTGTCATACACATTATCATCACTCCTCCCATGGTCATTGTTATTACTCAATTTCTTGGTCTACTGCTTTCTTTTAGTAAGGTTCATCTACTAACATAAGCAGTCGGGGGCTAGGAGATATATGAGTATTTAACAACATTGATAAGGCAAAGCAAGATCTTCTTTGGTAAAATGTAAGTTTTATTTTACATATTCTAAATATTACATCTATTTACATATTGGGACCACCAGACTGGTCGCTACGTGATGGAGATCCGACTTCCATTTCCTCAACAACTTTCTCTCCGAGAGGTCTTACTTCCTCGAGAAGTTTTGTTGCTTCACTTTCAGAGTAGTCGAAGTCCTCTTCCACAGCTTTAAGATTAACAGACTCCATTTACAATAGCTTCCTTCATTGTCTGCCTATGGTTTTCCCTCATAGTTTTGAGTAGGCTTTTGAGATCTTCCAGAAGTTGACCAAAATAGTTCATCTTTTCCGTTGGATCTCCTAAAGAAGGCAAGCTTGATCCTGATCCCATATCAAAGATCATTTTGTTAAGAGCCATGATTTTCTCATCAAGGTCGAATACAAGGACTGCCTTTTGGGCACGCTCAAACTCGAGAGTCTTCTCCGCTCGTTCAAGTGCTTGGGTTTTTTCTGCACGAGTGGATAAAAAGAAACTAATATACTCTTTACAATTGGAGTTATGGAATACTGGTTAAGTCTACGGCCAGTTACCTTTGATTTTCTTCTCACAGGAGTCGAAAACCTCCTTTTGTCTGGTCATCGCATGCTCGATCGACCGGTCTTTACCCCGATTTTCTTCCTCGGTTTAATTATTATGGCTTCTTTGGCCACAATCTCTTCTTTAATTTTCTAAATCACAAATATGATAGAAAGAGAAGATTAAGCTATAAAGAGAAACAAGATAATAAAACTTAGGAGGTCAGAAAAGAGAAATGTTCTTACTTCTCAGATCGGAGTGTTTTTGCTCCAAAGTTTTTATTCGCTGGGTTAGTCCTCTGAACACAGCATATTTCTCGACCATATGCTACAAAAACAAAAATCCCTTTCTTTGATAAGCTTTCAAAGCAACTTCAAAAGAAAGAGTTGTAAGGATGGTCGTAGAACTCTTACCCGAATTGCCATATCGTTATATTCGGAAAAGATTGTATCTGGACCAATCTCGGCTTGATGGTCCGATATCTTTCCCCAGGCTTCATCAAGTTCCTTATCCTCGATAAATCGGGGAGAAAAAGGGAATTTGTTAACCTAAGAAGCATTTCCAGGAGGAGGTGGAACCTGTTGAGGATCTCTGGAGATGACTACCTCCGGAGAAGGAGTAAAGATTACTAGAGGATCCTGAGCAGATGTTGAAACCTGCTCGGGGGCTTCTTTTACTACTTCATCCTCGGCAGTTTTAGCTTTAGGAGTATCTTGATCGGGAACCTCCACGACCACCTCTTCCTCAGGAACCTTTTCCTGAGGGGTGCTCTGGTCGGACACGACCAGAACACCAGAAGATCTAAAAAGGAGAGAGAGAGAGAAGGTAAGTAAGATCCAAGGTATGTATATATACGACCTCTTCATTTAATACATGTACCTTGTCGATTTTCTGAATTTACCCTTGTAACGCATCGAAGCAAAGTTCGTTGCGCTTGCCTTCCTCTTCTTCTCAACCGATTTCACCGGTTCTAAACCGGTAGGGATGATTAGATCTTGCACATCCACTGATCGAAAATCAGAAGCGATATCCGCGACCATTTGGTCGAGGTCCCTGATCGCTAGATCAGTAGATGTAGATTCGTCGACCTCCAAAACAGTAGCCTCAGTAGACACTAGTGGGTTCTTAATGACCTTCCTGGAAGGTATGACAACCGCCTAAATACATCATCAAGGATAATTAGGCGATGAACATCACTTGTCCAAAATATTATTTATGTTCGGTCTCCTACCTCTGGAAGGTTGACATCCTGTATAGTCGAAGGGGTGGTCGGATCATCAATCGGCTCACATCTTTCAGTGACCTTGTTGATTCTCAACCCAACCAACTACACATCAAAGAGGATTTATGGTATACCGATCAGAAATAATATGTACGACAACAAAACAACGGTTGATATCTTTACCTTAAGTCTTTCAATCCTTTCTTCAGCGGAAACATCCGCTAAGATCCGAGGGAAACTAGCCTTGTCGCCAGGCTCTCCGGCGCAGATCATCTTGATCCGGCTTCTAATCTCATCAGAAGATAGAGCTGTAAAGGTAAAATAAAAGATTTAAGGATACGGAAATAATCAACTGAGATAGGTAAACTGGTCGAAATCATTAATGGCTTACCATCTTTGGAATCTCTGGTCATATCATCACGACCAATGTACCAGAGCATCTTATGTGCTCGGGCCTTCAAAGGACTAACCCGGCGTGTAGAAAAATCTTTTACTACATGCCAAGATGTCAGACCCTTGACACTAAGAAGCTTGATTGCTTCGGCCCATTTCTTTACATTTCCCACTTTTTCTGTAGAGGAGCGCCATCTCGGATTCTCGACCGCCTTCTTACTAGAATAATAAAGGCTGTCTTTCTTCGTGATTTTCATATAGAACCAGCTCTTCTTCCACGACGACCACGAAGATTTCGAGTACATAAAAATGTACTCATCAGCTTTTCCGTCATGGAGGCGCAAGGTGCATTCTCCAGGCGTCCCAATCGTCTTCCCGGACTTTGTCATTCTGTAGTAGTACCTGAATAGATCCAGATCTGCTGGAATCCCAAGTACGCTTCGCAGAGATAGATAAAAATACTGAGATTGGCGATAGCATTAGGAGCAAGATTCACCAATTCAACTCCATAATACTCCAAAACTTTGGGAAGGAAGGAGTGAAATGGTAGCCGAAATCCGCATTCAATATATGCAAGAAAAACATGAATTTCTCCATCTTCACTACTCGGGGAATGTTCCCCAACTGCAGATCTCCAAGAAATCAGGTCTTTGTTGGGAAGCATCCCGATCTTCTCTAGGTTCTCTAACTTCTTCTCACTCAAGTCGGAAATCGACCAGTTGGTGATTTGGTCCGACATGATCAGATTGCTTTTTTGGGTGAAGAAAGCAAAGGAAGTCGGAGGTAGTTTTTACTCGGGAGATGGAGAAGGAAAGGAAGAAGTGAAAAAACCCTAAGTGTACAAAGGGTTTTATAAGCTTCAGAATTTCTAACCGTAATAAGGAGTTACCCAAAAGAAGTCCAACGGACACAAAAACTTTTCAATTCCCAAGGCAAAGTTCTCAACTTTAAAGTGAATACAAACCGCTTCAAATGCCCTTGCATTTAAATGAGCGTCAGCCCGATACGATTTCATCGGAAGGAAAGTGTTCACACGACTTATTCATTTAAAGTTCGGGGGCTAGCTGACGAGGATTAAAACCTCTATATATTATCTTTAATATATAAACGACCATACGTCTTCGTGATCGTAACCTGAGGTGCACGACCTCGCTGGTTGTAGAAATTCCAGAGGTTACATAATGGGTACCCTGGTCGGACGAAGGGCTAAGCCAAGCTTCCGACCAGGGGAACTGCTCGTAGAAGGTATGAACTGATACTCGGAATAAATCCCAAGGTATATTCTCTACTGTATGATGAATGGAGCACTTGTATATTCCATGCCATACGATGTATCTTATCCAGACACACCAGCGAACAACCTCCATGCGGTTATATGTTTCATAAAAAAAAACCTTTGTGGTTATGGGTTGGGGTGTACGACTTACGGGTCTATGTGAGCGTAAGCCGTGTGGCGCAAGAGGGGGTCTGGGTAAGGGTTGACGGGTCTATGTGAGCATAACCCTTCTCAGGTGAAACCTTAGCGGGTGTAACAAATACTAGGGGATGCATTGTAAAGGCCTTGTGACGATCTCCCCTTGACTCACATGTCTACGGAAACATGTGTACATGTCAAGATGATTGTCTCTTGTGGGTAAAGTGTACAACCTCTGCAAAGTGTAATAAATGTTTGAATAGCTGTGCCCACGGTCAAGGGTGGACATGGGAACTTACATGAGTTAGTTCTATTTATAAAGCCTTTGTGGGTGGGATAAAATGTGATGGGTCGCTGTGACCCTGGTTTTGGATTTTTCCTAGGTAGTCGTACCCAGTGTTGCTAATAGGTGGGTTGTAACACCCTGGCTATTCGGAAGCCAAGATGTCACCTAAAACATCTAACATACATCCATATTGCGGAAGAATTCGAATAAAATCAACTAATGATAGTATCGAAACAACCAAGACATGATGAAGGTATCCTTCCTTCACCATCTAATCTATTTATTTCAGTTCATTGATAATGAAAGTTCATATAAAGTAATAAATCAACCTCAATGTGGAGAACGTATCCTTCCTTCACCAATTATAATTTAATTATTACAGTTCATCATTAACGAATGTAAGATAGAACTAAATTTAATCTTGAACATGAATAGGATGATGTGAACGAGTAGTGCGTGTCTACTCCCTCCCAAGTGAGCCAACATCAGGGGTTACCTAAAATAAACAAACAACGCAAGAGTGAGTCCATGACTCAGCAAGTACATATATCAATAAGATAATCATTCAATATGAATAAGACAAACTCATCATCGAGTTCGATCACTTCACAACCGACTACATATGAAGACATGATATGAATGCTCAAAATCAAAGGAATGGACTGCACACATGCATATATGCAGTATAGCGGTGAAACACCCGTCGGTGTTCACTCAAGCCCGCATCTTAACAAAAATGCGGGATCCACTTCCCGTATGAAGAACGTTTCATACGGTGTCCAACATTGCCCATCTTGGAGTTAATGGGTCTTACATGTCCATTCGGAATTAATGGGTCTTTCAAATCCACTCCGTGGGACGGACATGACAATGTCCAACACCGCCCACACCGAATGGTGGGACTTGCAATCCACTTTGTGGATGAAACATGCATAATGAATGCATAGAATGAAATACGAATATTGAAAGACATGATAACAAAACATGGATTCAACACATATGAAAGAACATAGACAATCCATCTTCTCTCGTATCATACAAAATCACAAGCATGACCATATAAACATTCATCAATCACAATTATTAAGGGTGGCAATGTACTTGCCTTCGCGATGCGACGCGTTAGTCGGCAAAGGTGATACTCCTAAACCCGAGGCTTCACCTCCTAAACAAGTAAAATAATTTCAATAAGGACATAATATACCCAACACTACTAATCGGCGTTCTACCGCTTTCTCGATGACTCAAGTCATTCTTACAAAGCCTAAACTGAAAACAACGATTTCTGCCATAAACTGTATCTGGACAGCAGCACGGAAATTAACATAACTCAATGTCTGGAAGTCGAAAAATGGTAAACCCAATTGCTGTAGCTTCTTAACTGACTAATCTACAATACTCTAGTTGACGTGATAAACCAATTTGGCCAATTTAATGGGTTAATAAATGCTTGAACTTTCAGTACAGAAACTGTCAACAGAATGAACAGCAAAATTAAAAAGATCATAACTTTCATTAGGTAACTCCAAATTGAACGTTCTTTACCAATCTGAAAAGGTCATCGAATCCTCTACAATAACCTAGTTGGGTGAACTTTCAGTTTCGACCAATTTCCCTTTCAAAATTTAGGAAATAACCAGACAGTTTATTCTCGTCAGATTTCTGGCAGCAGGTACTAAAACATCCATAACTTTTGACTCAGACCTCGGAATCAAGTAAACTTGGTGGCCACTGAAACTTAAGAACGAGGCCTACATATCTCTAGGAGACCAAACCTTCAGATTCTGCCTAAAAATAACCGAAACAACCCCTCCAACATACTGGACAGAACTGAACGAAACGCGGACAGCATGGAATTTAACAAAACTACTCGCTCACTTAACGAAAGACTTCTAGAAATCCCAAGAACACATCGTTACCCTTGACGACGTGGGAGATGACGCTGAGTGAGCCTCGAAGAAGAAGTTGGTGGTGATTTCCTCTTCTTGTTCCACAGCCCACGATCGTCGTCCCCGATCCTCGCAAGACCGGCAACGGAAGGAGACCAACACCGCAGCGGGAAGAAGTCTTGAGGGCAGCACCATGGAGGAAAGACCAGGGAGGGAGGAGGCAAGGCGCATGTGAGGGGGAGGCCAAAAGGCGGCTGCCAAAGGGGAGAGGGAGAAGTGGGGAAAATTAGGGTTTCCCACCTTTAAGTTGGTGGCCACTAGATGGGCCTATGGGCCTCTAGCCCAGCCCAGTTGTCAAAAACACAGAAAACCCCTTCTAATCTCCCGATTAAACGTTTTCCAAAAGAAACCTTCTACCGATTAATTATTCTCTCCCGAAAATTAATTCTAGCACTATCGGAGAATTACACTAATTCTCTCTCAATTTGTATTGCACTCTCAAATGAAACTCGGGATATTACATTCTACCCCCCTTAAAAGGATTCGACCCCGAATCTAAACACCGAATCTACACGAAAGAAAACTGTGACTGGAATGAAACAACGACAAACAAGCACCCGTTTCGAACGAATCCGGATATCGATCACGCAAACGAAACTCCATCTTCCAAGTGGCCTCACTCTCGAACTGATGGGACCACAACATAAGGACGTAAACGACGCGTGCAGACTAACCCTCAACTCGACATTTCTAGGTACACTCATTGACAAGACTCAAGGTAAGATCCTACTCGCTGGTCCACGGCGCAAACGAAATCTCAAACTCTGGATCTCCCAGGAACTCACTCAACACGAGAACATACAAGACGTTACGTACTCCGCGCATGTACTCGAGACAGTCCTGGCGATACGCCAACTAGCGAAAACAACCCAATGTACCTTGGGTTAACCTTCCCATTGAAACCGAACCACACGACAAGCACGAAGAACACGAAACTCATGTTCCACCTTTCAATCGAACTCTTCACTAAAGCAAGGATCACCTCCTTTAACCGGAAACATACAATCGAATTCTTTTTAAGCAAACTCTTTTACCAGAAAAACCATCTGAATAAGAAAGATTCACGTCACAACTAGATGTTACCAACTGGGTACTGAAGAGTAAAATCCAGAAATCAGAATTTCATCACGAAAACCTTTCCACCCTCCAAGTGGCAGTTTGCGAATAAACGTCACGAAAACCAAAGGAGGAATCATTTTAAATGCCCAAATCGAACTTCCTTATTCTTCTGAACCGATAAGAACCACACATACCAAAATCGAGTCAAACTCGACTTACGAAAGACATTGGTCAACAAAGACAAAGCTCAGCGAGAATTAAGAAAATGCTTCACTAATCAAGAAGACATTTTTTCCCTTAGTTTCACTTTTTGAATAAAACATCTCTCCAACCTTGGAATTGAATTCATCGATACCACACGGTCTCAACCATCTTCATTTAACATCCTCAAGTTAGGTTTAAATCAAATACATCTTCCACACCGTTGTAGAGAGACCCTATTGATTCCATCGAATACTCTAGACAACTCATTCAACTGATGACATTAATTTGATAGAAGGCACCAAACACATAAAAACCCATACAATCTCATCACCTCCAACTTTCAAGAATATCACATCGAATTTTCAGACACCCGCTCATGAACTACATCAAAAGGGTTCTATCGCCAATCATTCCACTACTCGAGAATACTCCAGTTTTCTATCTCCTCTACACACAAATCTTTGGGCGACCAAAAGTTTAGCATGAAAATGGAAAGCCCAAATTTAACCTCTGAGACCTCTACAACGAATTCCTCTTATAACAAATAATGAAATCATCGGATTAAATCTCTAAGATTCCCCCAATTCCGACATACTCACTCATTGACATCATCAGGAATCATTCATACAATATCACGATACTTTCAATAGAGTTACTCTATAAAATTGATTACGGTTTCCATACATTTGATAATCCCCAACATTCCAACATGAACCAAGGTTCTGAACTACACTATACCATAGGTCCTACTTAGTCGAACAATATACAATTTTACTTCGAAACCATACATTCCATCTGAATCAACTTCCCTCCAAGAGGTTCAGTCAAAACCAACTCATCTTCTATTACTTCTCCAATAGTCGGGTAGCAAAATCTCACCCCTACAATCACTTAACCACCACCAAACAATTAACAACTCACGATTTGTAAAACTTTATAGCACAAAACGGTTGATCCTTTCTCAAAAGAAAGAGGCGAACAAGAACAACTTTCACCACACAGAAAATGTTGCTGCTCACAAGTGAGCACGAGACCAAAAGAAATAACTGTAATGAAGATCAGGAAAACGAAAATTGAGTTCACAATGAGGGCACGCATCACCTCAAAATGGAAATAGCAAATAACAACCAATAAGAAAATGACATTGCGATTGAAACTCGACAACTCTTGAGTGAAAAGAGCAAAAGTTTATGAACAATTCAAATAACCACGAGTTACAAAACTTGACTCAAATTCTCAAATATTCCTCTGCACTCTTTCCTTTAACATCAAATTAATTCTTTGACTAACAACGCTTTGCCACAATGAACAAGATAAGGTCTTTAGTCCAAACCACACGGACTAAATAAGAACCAATAAAATTCCTCAATACGTCCTATTTGTTCGAACAATTCAACTACACACGAAACATGAGATCCAAATAATCTCACCACCAAACTCAAACATTTCCAATTACGGATTTCATGAAAAGCAAGCGATTATTCTCCTCTTAAAGGAACCAACATAACTTCTTTGATTGCAACCTTACGTTGTCAACTCGGACCAAAGAGCTTTTAAAATTAAATCACACAAATCTCTTAAGAAGCAACAGACAATCCAATACCTTAATTTATTTTAAAAAAATTCAGCTACGGATGATTCAATAGCTCAAAGAAAATATCACAAAAGCTAAACTTGAATTATTCTCATCTGAACGATATCACCAAGGCGATCAAATTACTATGGGTATTAACATCAATTTCACAACAACAATTAGAAAACACTTCAAAAGACCCACGTGAAAAGAATGAGTTGATTCTTTCTCAAAAGAAGAGACAAATGGAAACGATTTTCACCAACTAGAAAACTCATCCACCACTCGCACTGAACATGTGACCAAGATAAGAAACCAATTAAGCAATGAACTCACAGAACATAAGTGGAGTCCACAGTTGAACGCATAAGCCTCGCAAGAAGAGAATATCGAACCTTAACGAGATAAGAACAAATAAGTATTCAAAATCAAGCACTTGCATCATCAAGAACCATTGCAACTTTGTAACATATCGTTACTCGATAAGCTTCATTTACCACATAAAGCTCGAACCCCAAAAGATCAAGAACACAAAACTTGAAACTTGATCATTTAGAAAATATCACCATGGGTGATCAAATTACTACGAGAATTAACCTCATTCTCACATTTTGACTATTTAATAACATCGACAACATACACTAGTACCAAGAGTCATCAAACTTTATTACTCCATGCTAAAACTTCCCAAAGGGAACACAAACCACAAGGTTGAAACAAATTTATCATAACAAGATTATGCTAAGCAATAACGATATCACAAGGCACGCTATCAAAGACTACTTACGAAATTCGTCTACTCCACTTGTGGGTGTTGCTCAACACCTTCTTTAGCGCTCAATAACAAATGATGATTGTATTAATCATGTATGAACATACGGTACTAATTCCATTTGCAAACACATAACCATATATAAACATAGACTCACATTTCACCTTTGTTGAAATCATTTCAAAACATGATTAAAGATTCACTAACATAATTTTCTATAAACAAGGTTTCACGAATCGATACACCGCACCCATCCGGTCCTTTATACAAGTTTCAACAATTTTAGCATACCATGAAATAGATAAATCTAGCTCTTATGTAAGATCTATAGGTTTTCAACAGATATGGACAGTCTTTATTTAACATACTGACATGTATCAAATACAAGGATATTTCAAATTAATCAATTTCACTTTCATAGATGGTAGTTAAGAATAGTTGATTTGCACCATGCTAATAACCCAACTTGGTAACTCATATCGTAACAATTTATTCGCTTAGTTATAAATTCTCAATTTAAGCATGGCAAGACATCACAAAAGGATTCTAACACCTTACTACAAAGAAAAGAGAGACTTCAAACCTCAACGCTCAAGTAATCTAAAAGAAACGCATAAAGCCAAAGCTTTCCCATGCAAACGAACTTACAATGAAAACTCTTCACTAACCAAGTTATCAAACGAGTAAATGAGTCATTCTTTTCCAATGAGAAAGAAGGAGCAACCAAGAAAACATCAATCTTGCCAATTGACAACGATCACAAGTAGTAGAAACAACTCAACAGTCGAAAAGCAATAATTGTTTCAGAGAACCAAGAGGATCTATGGAAAACCATAACTATCATGGACCACAAACCCGGAGAAGTTCATCAACCACCACAGACAAGAATTGCCAAATTCAAATCAAGAAAGAGAACAACTTTCTAAAGCAACTCACGCTTAACACCTGAAACTATGGTACTCGGGGTAACTACTCCTCTAACCACGTTCTGCGAACAATAGTGTAACCTGGTGAATCCCAGAGTAACAACCACGACCTCCACTTCTTATCATCTGATAACATCACGCTTCACCGAAATACTCAATTATGAATATACAGATCATCTCATGACAATCATAGTATTAGTTTATAGATATTGAATATCATAGCACATCATAGATTAACAACAAGAATAACAAAGATGTAGCAATTCAACATTTGCTCAACAAATGAAACATTACAAATGTATAATGCGGAAGCAATGTAATTTCCAACCCCACCATCGTACGCAGTGTGTCATTTTAATGTTCTTCTATTAACCACGGACCTAAAGCCCGCTCTGATACCAACTGTAACACCCTGGCTATTCGGAAGCCAAGATGTCACCTAAAACATCTAACATACATCCATATTGCGGAAGAATTCGAATAAAATCAACTAATGATAGTATCGAAACAACCAAGACATGATGAAGGTATCCTTCCTTCACCATCTAATCTATTTATTTCAGTTCATTGATAATGAAAGTTCATATGCAGTAATAAATCAACCTCAATGTGGAGAAGGTATCCTTCCTTCACCAATTATAATTTAATTATTACAGTTCATCATTAACGAATGTAAGATAGAACTAAATTTAATCTTGAACATGAATAGGATGATGTGAACGAGTAGTGCGTGTCTACTCCCTCCCAAGTGAGCCAACATCAGGGGTTACCTAAAATAAACAAACAACGCAAGAGTGAGTCCATGACTCGGCAAGTACATATATCAATAAGATAATCATTCAATATGAATAAGACAAACTCATCATCGAGTTCGATCACTTCACAACCGACTACATATGAAGACATGATATGAATGCTCAAAATCAAAGGAATGGATGCACACATGCATATCATCAGTATAGCCGTGAAACACCCGGTGTTCACTCAAGCCCGCATCTTAACAAAAATGCGGGATCCACTTCCGTATGAAGAACGTTTCATACGGGTGTCCAACATTGCCCATCTTGGAGTTAATGGGTCTTACATGCCCATTCGGAATTAATGGGTCTTTCAAATCCACTCCCGTGGACGGACATGACAATGTCAACACGCCCACACCGGAATGGTGGGACTTGCAATCCACTTTCGTGGATGAAACATGCATAATGAATGCATAGAATGAAATACGAATATTGAAAGACATGATAACAAAACAT
Organism: Ampelocalamus luodianensis; assembly: GCA_036346255.1. Classification (NCBI taxonomy): domain Eukaryota; kingdom Viridiplantae; phylum Streptophyta; class Magnoliopsida; order Poales; family Poaceae; genus Ampelocalamus; species Ampelocalamus luodianensis. The sequence continues at coordinate 5,743,204 of CM070638.1, forward strand.
GGATTCAACACATATGAAAGAACATAGACAATCCATCTTCTCTCGTATCATACAAAATCACAGCATGACCATATAAACATTCATCAATCACAATCATTAAGGGTGGCAATGTACTTGCCTTCGCGATGCGACGCGTTAGTCGGCAAAGGTGATACTCCTAAACCCGAGGCTTCACCTCCTAAACAAGTAAAATAATTTCAATAAGGACATAATATACCCAACACTACTAATCGGCGTTCTACCCGCTTTCCCGATGACTCAAGTCATTCTTACAAAGCCTAAACTGAAAACAACGATTTCTGCCATAAACTGTATCTGGACAGCAGCACGGAAATTAACATAACTCAATGTCTGGAAGTCGAAAATGGTAAACCCAATTGCTGTAGCTTCTTAACTGACTAATCTACAATACTCTAGTTGACGTGATAAACCAATTTGGCCAATTTAATGGGTTAATAAATGCTTGAACTTTCAGTACAGAAACTGTCAACAGAATGAACAGCAGAATTAAAAGATCATAACTTTCATTAGGTAACTCCAAATTGAACGTTCTTTACCAATCTGAAAAGGTCATCGAATCCTCTACAATAACCTAGTTGGGTGAACTTTCAGTTTCGACCAATTTCCTTTCAAAATTTAGGAAATAACCAGACAGTTTATTCTCGTCAGATTTCTGGCAGCAGGTACTAAAACATCCATAACTTTTGACTCAGACCTCGGAATCAAGTAAACTTGGTGGCCACGGAAACTTAAGAACGAGGCCTACATATCTCTAGGAGACCAAACCTTCAGATTCTGCCTAAAAATAACCGAAACAACCCTCCAACATACTGGACAGAACTGAACGAAACGCGGACAGACTGGAATTTAACAAAACTACTCGCTCACTTAACGAAAGACTTCTAGAAATCCCAAGAACACATCGTTACCCTTGACGACGTGGGAGATGACGCTGAGTGAGCCTCGAAGAAGAAGTTGGTGGTGATTTCCTCTTCTTGTTCCACAGCCCACGATCGCCGCCCCGATCCTCGCGAAGACCGCAACGGAAGGAGACCAACACCGCAGCGGGAAGAAGTCTTGAGGAAGCACCATGGAGGAAAGACCAGGGAGGGAGGAGGCAAGGCGCACGGGAGGAGGCCAAAGGGGGCGGCCAAAGGGGAGAGGGAGAGGAGAAGTGGGGAAAATTAGGGTTTCCCCACCCTTTAAGTTGGTGGCCACTAGATGGGCCTATGGGCCTCTAGCCCGAGCCCAGTTGTCCAAAAACACAGAAAACCCTTCTAATCTCCCGATTAAACGTTTTCCAAAAGAAACCTTCTACCGATTAATTATTCTCTCCCGAAAATTAATTCTAGCACTATCGGAGAATTACACTAATTCTCTCTCAATTTGTATTGCACTCTCAAATGAAACTCGGGATATTACATGGGTGTCCCACCATCAAAAATAAGCATGAGGTGGAGGTAGCCTCTACTGTTATAAATATTGCACAAAGTAATATCTTTAGCAAAAATGCAATTTGGTTCAAATGCTAAGTGATAGGACTTTCTAATATTGGTATTTAAAAATATTGCTTTGCGCAAATAAAAGAACCCGAGCCATCCTTGTTAAGCCTTGATGTATATTATTGCATTTTGTGTGTTGGCTCGCGAGCACGGAAGTTGTGCTCATCCTCGCTCTTTCCCCCAACCCTCAGAACCCGTGGATCATGGAGACTACACCTACTACGAGGACCCGGACGTCGAGGAGCAAGGAAATGAGGAAGAGTAGCATAGTTCTTTAGTCTGGGTCTTGCCTCAGTCTAGTTGGCTCCGTCGGTACTTGCGTACAACCTATATTACCCACGCAATGGTTAATATCGGTCGTACATAGGATACCCCAGTCGCTTGCCTGTGGAGAGACTTGCTCTACCCTTTTGCTTCCGCTATCATACTCGATGTTTTGTAATGAACTCATTTGGCCTGGTCGGCCCTATTGTAAACTCGACCCAACGTGGTCTATTTGAACTCTGATGCTTGTATTAATGAATGGTTCAGTCTACGCGATGTATGAAATGATTCAGCAATGTATCCTGTGAGCGCTATCTACTGATCCAAGGAATAGCGCAGTATTTTCACAGAGGATTCTGGATTACGAAATCCGGGTCCGACACCAAGCACATTGTCAATGGGGATTTAGTTAGCTAGCACATTGTCATTTGGTTATGTTGGACCACTAGAGGGGGCGAATAGGAGCCTCTATCTTTTTCACCACCTTGGTATTCAACTTCTTTATCATTCCAGTAGTCATGAAAGTTATGAAGATTAAAGCACAAGAACACAACAAAAGTCTTGCATTGAAACTGAAAAACCCCGAGTTCAAAGGCTCACGGCTGGTCTAACCGCCAACTGCAAGGACAACAACCCGAGATGATCTTAAATAGACCTAACTTTTAATTTTGAGATCCAAATCCCCTAAGATTTCAGACATAGCTCACCAAAAAGGTTAGAAACCTATTTTAATCGACGATCAGGATGATCAAAGCCAAGGTTCCACGAATTTCTTGATCAAGATCAAGAAGGCACGAAAACCAAGGAAAATCAAACCTTCATCCCAAAGCTTGCTTTTGGGTGGAAGATCATCAAGATGACCTTACATCAGATCCCATAAGTCCTAGCAAACTAGATCATAACAAATAACCCAACCAAAACCCCTGAAACATAAAAATTTCAAAAGCATCAAAGAGATAGCAAGAACAAGATAGTATTCATCTTGGGGCAAACTTGCTTGGATTGATTTTAGGGATTGTAGGTTTACAGCCACTCCACCATAGAGGATAAAAGTCTAACACTTGAGCACTCAATCAATCCATCTCGACTCCTTTTGTGGGGACCCCGAAATTGAATCTGTTTCAAGCCAGTGATTGAGCAGAAGGCACAACCCTAAACATGAAACGAAATCGATTTCAAGATTCCCAGATATGCATCTCATGTTAGTTCCCAAGGATCAGTGACTAACATGTACGTATCCAAACAACATGGATCACAACCATGGTCAAACATGCAAAAATATTAGAAGCATTAGTATTCCAATCTCAACAAATAGGACCTAATGGCCCAATTTTCGTGTAAGGGCCAACCGGCCAAACTGATCAGAAGACAATAAATTGCAGCGGAAGAAAACATGAAAATAAAAGTAAATTACCAGGTTGGCATGCCCAAAACCCACAAGCAACCAACTAGAGTTAAAGCCGATGCATTTGCTGCTATCGCCCAGAACTAGTGCGATAGTTAAAACCATTTCGTGCGACGTTCTCTCCTGCAACAAGTGGTGAAAGCACCTGAGTACAAAAGATACTCGCAAGACTTACACAAACTAATAAAAGAAAGTGTATGGGAGGTGTTATACAAAGGATATGAGATTATACATGATAAGGTTGTCCAAAGAAAAGTTATAATGGCATAAGTTTTGCATAAAGCAACTTGGTTTGTTCCTACCCATTCTAGTTTTCAAAAGCCATTAAGTAAACCAAATTTTTGGACTACAAAAGTTTTGAGTGATAAACAGGTAGACATATATCAAACAATACCAAAGTGGCCAACCCACTCTGATAAACTATCAATGCATGACAAACCGGTCATGCCGATACCAAATTGTTCCCATGTCAAGTTTTAAATTTCCAGTCTACAATGGTGACAATTAAAGCCAAGTCGTCCGTAACCGTGGACACGGCTATTCGAATAGTTTATCCCTGCAGGGGTCTACATCTTTATCCACATGACTTGACCAGCCCGTAGCCTCATGAATAACGACACACTTCCCTTGCTATGTCGGCGGGAAGTCAAGACTCGGTATTTTTAGCAAGTTGACATTATTGAGTTGAATCACCCATACGAGACCCGATCCGCTTAGTACAAGTTTCGATAAAACACGCTAACCTGGGCACGCAAGTTGTACCGGAATGCCGACCAATCGACATAAATTAAAATTGTGCTCACTTTGCACATAATAGATTGCGATCGGAGCCCTTAAGAACAACATGATCATACACATGTGTCCTTACCCTTAAGAACATATGATATAGATACGAAATCAAACACATATATCCTTATCCACCTGTTTTCCAATTCAATAGCATCATCCCCTTACTTAACCAAGCGGCGCCCATAATATCGCATGTGGAAGTACGATTGATACTTGGAATAACTTCCCAAAAGCTTCGGTCCTTATTGATTCGGACAAGACTACCACAAACCCGACTCTTGTGCACGGAGGCACCCACACTATCCACCACTTGTCCAAATCTAAATCATGTTTTCAAGATCAAAATTTATACTAAAACATCATATTCAAAGCTGCACAAAACTTAGAAACATAAAATGTTCAGTGTTTCCCTTGATTGACGAGGTAAGCCCGTCAACCGAACTAACGTATCTAATGACTTGCAGGGCTAAGCAAGTATACAAATCATAAGTACGATCACAATACATCTAACTTAATCTCAACTGTATGGAATGATTAAAGATAAACTACAAGCATTAGGATATAGCTAATCTAAACTCACAAGTTAAAAATATGGCAAAAATAGCATGCAAGCAATTATTATTGCAATTTAAAATACTAAAGTACAAACACTGGGATCAAGATGATGCAAGAGGATGCTTGCCTTGTTAGAAGTCCACTTGTTCACTCTCGACCACGTATTTGCTCACGTCGACACTTGTAATCTAAAGAGAACAATATCGATTAAACATCGAAAACACCGAGAAAATCCAAAGTGCTCAAAATGCCTAAGCGATGTTGTTTTCCTTAACAAGACACCAAGTACTCACAAGCACTCTCTCCAGTATTCCATGTATACATCCACGATGATCATACAGTCAAAATCAATCCTCTTATATGCTCTCCTCTTTGTGGACTTTGATGGTGATTGTGTGCTGGCTGTTTGAACTAACGTGCTATTTCACTCGGACTTCAACTTTTAGATTATCTAATTCAATTGAGTGACCTAGTGAACTCCTACAATATTTGATAGTAGAAAACAAAGGTGGGTCTTGCAAGGTTTATTGACATTTCAAGTTCTCTGCTAATACTCAATTTATCTCTGGTGGTCACTTCATCAAAAGAGAGTTGATTAACCTCTATTGGTTTTAGACAATCCACATTTATATTGGTTTTGTCGAGTTTGGTTCTTCTTGGTAGAAACTTGCCAAAAGACTCATGAAGACAAACTCTAACCACTTGAGTTAGACTTACTATTAGCATACTAACAATTTTATCATCTTCTTTCTGCTCAACTACCTAACAAAAGAACTCATCCTTCAAATCTGAATGCTACGACAACTAATTGACCAACCGACTAACAAAGATTAAGGAAGACTTTAACTACTTAAGGTTCATCGTTAGTGTTAACTGTTCGATCAAACTTGTTTTCGGATTAGGTCTCCTCCGATAGACAATTGCTCAAAGACTAAATGAATCAAGGAAAACTCTAATTACTAGAGTTAGACATTCTATTAATCCAATGCCATTTTCGATTACCTAAGATCATCTTCCTATCCAAAACTTACAACTAGACATCTTTCTTAACCAAAAGCTACCGATCGACTTCATATAAATTTCATATTCATAAGGATTTTCGTGTTTGATTGGTGCTGCTAGATAGTTGCCAAATTACTAATGGAATTAATACAACTCTACTTGTCACAGCCCCAACTAATTAAATTGGATTAATTTGTATTTCACTAACATGCACTATCAAATTCAAAACATTTCCATAATATATTGTACTTGGAAAATCTAATTTGAGGTGAACATACACATCAAAATTCGCATTTCAATTCAAATCAGTGATAAAAAGTTGTTATCATCATCTGAAACCAATTTATTTAAATACTACATCAATTATCATGAATTAATATAATTTTTACTAAATTTTTGGGACTAGTTTGAACCTCATTAAAATTCAAACAACATTTATAGACATACAACATGTTTGAATTTAAATATCACAAACTATATTATGAACAGTAGGGTTTTATAATTTTTATGGGAACTATATACTCCCAGGAACCCCCACAAATTATTTGAGGATTTTATGAAATTTATTTCTATTTATAAAGCTCTGGTCAAAGTAGTAACTCTAATTTAATTCTCAGTCAAAACACTAAACCAAACCGGCCGATACTGTTCCTCGGGCTCGAGTCTAACTCGGTGAAGTGACTCGGTCGAGTCCACTAAGTGCACCGCACGTGAGCCGCCGGATGAAAGATCAACGGCCCAGAATTCATACCGCTTCACCAACCGAACCACTTAACTCTTTTGAACCTCAGCCCTTGGATCTAGATCTAGCGGTCCACGATGGGCCACGTTTCCAACCCGCGCACAAACGAGGAGACATCGACTGTGGCCGTCGCCGCCGCGATCGTCGTCTTCCTCCCGTCGTGTCTGCTCAGGCATCCAGTGCCACGCGGCCGCGACGCTCTGTGGTGCTCCGTCGACGCCGTCAATCCGCCGCATCCGTTGGCCACTCCGGAACCACCTCCTCTTCACGCCGCCTCCATTGCCGTCATCGCCCGGGCATAACACCCCCTCGAAGCCCTTCCTTCTCCCTCACTTCTCCTCGGTTGACAGAGGAGAGGGAAGCTAGCTTGAGCTCATTTCTCTGGTAAGCTTCCCACCTCCGGTACCCTCGGCTCCTCCTTTGCATGCCTTGTCCATTTTTCCTAATGCGAGCCTCTCTCGTTGCTTGTAGTTCTTGTTCCCACATCGTGCTCTCGGCGGCTCTAGAGCGCGCACCCGCAGACATCTTCAAGCTTTCTTCGTTGTCAAGAGGTATTATCCTCCAACCACCGCGTCACCTTGAATGCTTTAGCTCACCGATCAAAACCCTCACCTTGTTTCAAAGAATGCACGCATGCACTTAGTGCAATTTGAAGATTTGATCATTTTCGACCTAAGGACACCGTTCATCTCCCACTTCAAATCGGTAAGCCTTTCTTCAATTCTTTGCTCGACAAACATGCCCTTGAGATCTTGAAGCTATTCCAAGCATTCACCGGTCTTGGTTTTGCTCAGATCCCCTCGTCGCTAAGCCGTTTTGTCACCGTTCTTCTTCTCCGCGCCAACGCACTCAGGCATCTCCAAGCTTCCCGAGCACTCTTCCTTGCTCGGGTAGCCTTCTCATAGTCCCTAGGACCACGGCACTCGTTTGTTTGTCATTTGCGAGCTTCCTTATGCCGCTTGCACTTTGTCGTAGCATCGCCGCCGCTCCACTCGGCCAGCCGCGGTGCAGCCGCTTAGCCGTCGAGACCACTTCCATTGGGAGTGCGACATTGTGCACCTAAGCATACTCTTGGTTCACGCCGCCGTGGCCGGAATCGCCGGCAAGCCGTCGGTTAAACGCGCGGGGACGAAACCCCGTTGTCGTACTCCGACCGGCACTGTAGCTGGGAGGTTACGGCAAATGACGGCTTTAATTACCTAATGATTGGCTTAGCCGTTAATGGATGTCTTAGCATTGATTGATGTTTCACTTACGCGCGGGCCCCACGCACAGTAAACCGAAACGTTTTGGTTAAAACCACAGTGGCTGACATGTGGACCCTAAGACCCTAAACACGTGCTTAGAAACTAAATGTACTCGAGTTAATCTGGACCGTCGGATGCGAAAGGAACGGCCTGGATTTGTGAGACATTCGGACCGTCCTAATGCACCTCGAATATGGACCGTTGGATCTTGATCCAACACCGCAATCGTCGCCTCTAGACGCACACGCGCGCTGCGCCCGCGCGATGGGCGCGGACGGCGGCCCGGCTGGTCGATGACCGTGGCTAGCTGAGCCTCGGTGAGAAAAGTAACAAATAGTTTATAAAGTCCGAAAATCATTTACACATACCTTTCAAAAATATGAATAACTTCTAAAATGCATAACTAAATCATTTTAACTCCAAATCGCATGAAACCACTTCTGGAAATTTTCACTTTTAGTAAACTTTATATTAAAATTAGTTTCAAACCTGTCTCTGTAGCAGAGAGATTTATTTGGAGATTAATCCATTTAAAACCATTATTTTACAATAGAAAAGGGTGATAACTTCAAAAATACATAAGTAATTATTGGAACCTCCAAAAACAGTGAGACCACTTCTAATAATTTTTATTTTCAGTGAACTTAATTCTAAAAATGGTCTCCACATTACCTCTGTCACAGAAACTATATTCGGGAGAATATACCCCTTAACTCCATTATTTTTATACTATAAAAGGCTGATAACTTTGAAAATCAATAACTAAATCATAAGAACTCCAAATGGGACAAACTCAACTATTCTGAACTTGTATTAATATTACCTATTTATCTATGTAATCCTTTACCCCACCACTGTTCTACAAATTTTGGCCAAATAATTAAATTACATGATTTAAGGTTTAATGAAACCTGAAATTCAAAATAGCATAACTTCCAATTCATAACTCCAAATGGAATAATTCTTTTACCTAAATCCAATTAAAATCATGATCTAACTACTGTAGAAAAATCATGTATTTTTGAGTATTTTGGTTTTTGAGTTGTTTTCTCGGTATTTATTTGATGTTATAATTATATAGATCCCGAGCATATTGGCATCGACACTTACGCTACTGAGAGCGAGCAGCTACTATACCAGCAAGGCAAGCATCATTTGAACTTTCTTTTGCATCATATTTGATCCCAGTTTTGGTTAAGATAGTGCAATGATAATTGCTTGCATGCTATTTTGATTATGTCAATATTTTTGTGATGCGTAGTTTAGTTATGTCCTATGCTTGAGGTTAATCTTGAATTATGCCAGCTCCTATATGCTTAAGATAGGATGTGTGAATTATGGGTAGTAGAATTGCTTAGCCATGCAAGTCTAGATACGGTAGTTCGATCGTCGGGAATAACCCGGCGGTTTTAGGATACACACAACTCTTACTTTATGTTTTTACTTCAGATCTTTGTAGCTGTTTTATGAGTAAAATTTTGTCATTTTTAAGTGAGATTTGGTCCGGACAAGTGTTGGTTAGTGATGGTGCTTTGTGCACGAGCATTGGGTAAGTGGAAGGACTTGTCTGGACAATTGAGGACCGAACTTTGGGTACCTACTGTTCAAGCAACACTCGTGCTGCCCCACGCGGGTTGGGAGCCGTATGGTTAAGTAGGGGGAGGGTTTTATTGTGTTAAGTCCTTGGTGGTGTAAGGGCATAGCGACCGTGAAATCCTATGTTCTTTGAGGAGCCGATGTAATCCTTTATAGTGTGCAAGGAGCACCAATTCTTTTGTTTTGATTGCATCGGTATTTCCAATATAACTTGTGAGCCCCTAGCAAGTGCTATCGGACGCTTGTACTAGGCAAGGAACCATCTCACAAGGGGACTTAGCTCAATAGGGCTTTCTTGCTGAAAATGAGTGTATCTTGATTTACACCGCATACCATAGGAAGTGTGCTATTTGAGAGGCCTCCGGAGGCTTACGGGCTAATCAAGTCGTGTGGGTAAGTAGTACACCCTGCAGGTATTAATCTATTCGAATAGCCGTGTCCACGGTTATGGACGACCGCTTGAAATTTGTGGTCGCTTATTGTTAGACTTTTAATTAAAATTGTGGTTAAACTTGGGATTCGTCATGAGCGGCTGTTCATGTGTTTAGTATATCAAAGTGGGCTGCCACTTTGGTCTTTGTATGATTCAATTTGTTTATTACTGAAATGTTTTACTACATGTTTTACTTCTACTTCAAATCTGATTTTTAAATGGGCACATGAAAAACTAGTATGTGTAGGATGTTAATTGTTGCGTCTCTTCCGCAAAACTAAACCAATATGAGCCATCCTTTGAATGACCCTTATGCATAACTATTTTTATTTGTGTAAGACTTGCGAGTACACTTGTACTCAGCCAGATGTTTGCTGGCCTTTTCAGGTGAGGACGGTTATGATTATGATGATCTCGCTAGTGTTGACTTGGGTGACACTAATGAGTAGGGTGCTACCATTTAACCTGATCGATTTTCGATGGGTGATGGGCATACCACTCGCTGGTCTTTTGCTTTATCTATTTAATTCATTGCTACTTGATACTCTACTTTAAATTTGGCCGGTCGGCCGTTTGTAATAAGCTGTAGACCTTAACTATTATGCAGTATGTCTTTTATCTCTTGTTGTATGCGTTGTATGGATGTAATCAACGTTGGATGAGAGTATGAGTATATTGGTCGTTGATCTTGGGAGCCAATATATGTCATACTCGTTGTTGATGAATTCCCATTTAACTCACCAAGGGTAGTGCTTCGAATCGAGGGAGAATCGACAATCATGTAGCGCTCGCAAGGGAGCAGCGCGCATGATCGTTGAGGCTCCAGTATTCAGCTAAGCCTCCCACTTGGATAGAGTTAAATTGGAATTCATTTACCGGAAACCCGTAATTATGTCCCTAAGACCTTGTCTAATCTCGGTCTTATGGAGATAATTACTGGGGTCCCCACACTACTACTACCTTATCCAGATAATTAGCCCAATGGCAAAACTTATGTTTTTCAGTTTACTATGTAGACACCAACAACAGAACAACTATCAAACTAAAGTGCTAAACTAGACTCCCTTCAATTTAAACTTCCAAGTACTAATTCAAACTACAAGTTTTTGTCAGATCAATTGAGTGGTTTGAATCATCAGTCACTAGGTTAGTTAGCACTAAGTGAGTGATTTATTCACTAGTCTCTTGTCTCTCATACATACATATACCAAGGTTCACACGAGAATAGAAGATCACTAACACCATTGGATTATACCCACTGACAATACATCTAGTCATCTAACACCTTTCCTTCTCTATCTGTTTTCTGAAAATTCCCTTTTTATTGTAGATTTTCAGATTTCATCATTTCTGTTAAATGATTGACCGAAGACTAAACGAGTCAAGACATTTCTATCGACTGCAATATCCAATCCATCAACTTATTGACAATATTAACTTCAGACTATTATTCAGATACCTACAACAGAACACCTTCTGAAACTAAGGTGTTATCAACACATTTTCTTCCTAGACTCATTTATTCAATTGTCAATTAAGTTGAGTAATTCCACCAGTCATTCAAAGGATTTATACTCATTTGTATTAGGGCTCCTACATAACATGAAAGATTTTACAGAGAGGAAGCTACAGGATGAACAGGGGAGGCTCGGTTGTGGCAATCATCGCCGGTGGTTGGACGGCGATGAGGCGGCGGCAACCAGCAAAAATGGATTGCCAGTGAACTAATGAAACTAGAGGGGGTGGCTTTGGGACTCTAGCGGCACTGTGGCGGCGCGACCAAGGCGAGCGGCGGCCGGTCGTGGGGACCAATCATGGCGGCAGTGTTTGACTGGAGTAGGGGCTAAAGTAGGAGAAGAATGAACACCGGCGGGTTACCTGGAGTACGCCGAAGAGGTCGAAGAAGGCAGAGGGTGGCCGAGGTGATCCGGCAACGGGAGCATGCGGCGGTGCAGCCGGTTCAACGTGGTGACGACGCTGTGGAGGAAAAGAGAGCGGATGAGTGGTTGGGGATGGTAGAGAGAAGTCCGATGATGCTCACGGAGGAATTAATTGAGAGAGGGTGCTTGAATGGTGGTCGGCGGCACTTCACTGTGGTCGGAGAAGAACGATTGGTGCGCCCTCGAGACAACACGAAATTCAAATTAACTTCGCCCAAAGAATCAGTGGAACACGGAGATCATAAAGGACAAGATGGCTTAGATGATAACTCACCATAGTGCCCAAGAGAATAGCGGCCATGGCTACCGGCCGTGAAGACGAAGGCCACCCGCTCGGCGATTCAGTGCACGAGAGGGACCCGGATTAGCGAAAATGGGTGTGGCGCGAAGAATGGAGTTCGGTGGTGGTGACGCGGATTCATGGGAGGCTTCCACGCGGTAGTGCTCTACTCGTCGTCTTCCTCGGCCAAACGAAAGAAATGGCCATTGAGCTCGAAAGAGAAGGAGAGGAGAAGAGTGGGTTGGCTCGGGGAGATGATGATGCCCAGGCGACACCTTAGAGATGGACACGTACGCACTACGTGGCGTTTGGAAGCTCGGCGGCACGCATGCACAGCACTAGCGCGCCCGGTGACACCGACGAAGAAGATGACCACCGCTCGGACGTGGGGCCCGCTCGTTAGAGGAAGAAAAGAGACTACGTAATCAGTTGGGTTTGGGTCAAACAGTGCTTGGCCCGGTGCGGTTTAATTCGGACCACCCGATCACGAATGGACGGTCGAGATTGCGCAGGATATCCAGACGGTCCGAACGGCTCTGGCGATGTGAACCGTTCGATCCACATCAGACGGTCAGCACAGAGTGGTCCGGTGAAGAGGTTCGATTGAACCAAGTCAAATGGACTGGCTCGGTCGCTACAGTGCACGGTGCGGTCTGAGTCCGATAGTTGACCTGGTTTTAAATTCCAAACTTCTAGTTTGACCGGGATGTTAAAAATAGCAATTAAATTTGTAAAATTCTAAAATTTTTACTATGTGTTTATGGGACAACATAGAACCCATATAAATTTTCTAAAACTACTGTTAATGATTTATTTACTGATTTTAAATTCATTTATAGATGATGTTTATTAATTGGTCATTGATTTTTCTCCAGATCAAGTTGAGCTCTAAAAATTTAGTAAAAATCATATTAATTTAGGATAATTATTCTAGTATTTGATTAAATTATTTTATTGGGTTCTTTACAAGCATTAACTTCAGTTTTCTTTTGGGAGTTCCATTTCAAGTTTTAAATTTGAATTGAATTTGAGGTTTTAAATTGTACAATTTATGCACATGCTCCAAAATGAAATGAAAAGTATATGATATGCATATAAATCCCATTTAGTAAAAAAAATGGGGCTGTGACACCTTTATCTCTCCACTTTCCTTAAATCACAAACTACGGTACTACAGTTTCCTAGGCTTGAGTGGATGAGTGCAAATCCTACACCCCTCTCTTTTGTAGTAGAGGCTAGGTCTAGAGAGAAAACGTTATCGAGCACCCATTAATCCCACACACAAACGGGTCTATACTCACGCGCTCTTCTCAAAGCGGATGATGAACCGGATCTCCATAATCTGTCTCTTTGTGATCTCTGTCTTTTCTTGATGACCTAAACCACCTCTCCTTTGCAGTCCCAGTATGATTTCTCCAAAGTCATCAACCCGGTATTTTGGTGAAGATACCAAAATACCCCTTCTTAATCCTTCTCCAAAGGTCGAGTCCAATCAACATGAAGTAATCTCATGATTCACCACGTGTAGGTTCATTAATTTCTCTCTCTATGATGGCAGGCCTCTCCCATCTGGCTCCCACCGGATCCACCATGGCACTTGCACCGACCCCAAGCCACTTGATGTAACCCGTTGCACCAAACTTCTCGTTCCGTCGTTCTTATCCATCTCGCGTCATGCTTGAGTCTAACCACTTCACTTGGTATCCTCAATCGTTCTGGACCTCAACTCTCCTAGCTTAGTCCTGATCATCCTCGCCGTTGATCGTAGTTGACTCCAAGTACTACAACAAGACCAATCTAATGTAACACACTCTTTAGAACACATGCCAAGTGTTATAGGAAAACTCCATTGTAACACACATTCTTAGTGTTGCTACGTGTCGGACCCAGATTTAACGAATCCAGAATCCTCTGTGAATCCACTACACTATTCTCTGGATCAGTAGATAGTGTCACAGATACATCACTGAATCATTTCATACAAGATGTAAAACGTACCATATATTTACTACAAACATCAGAGTTCACATAGACCGTATCGGGTCAAGTTTTACAATAGGGCCGATCATGCCAAATGGATACATTACAAAAAAAAAATGAAAGTGGTAGCGGAAGTAAAAGGGGAAGGCACATCTCGCCATAGGCAAGCGACTGGGTAACCTATGTGCGGTCGATATTACCTAAAGACTTGGATAATATTGGTGCGAGCGAGCACCGACTTAGCCGACTAGACTGATGTGAGTCCTAGGCTACAAGAGACTAATCTACTCTCCACCGTCTTCTTGCCCATCAACTTTTGGATCCTCGTAGTATGCGTAATACCCTTGGTCCACAGCTTTTGAGGGATTTGGGGAAGAGCGACGAAGAGCGAGGGTGAGAACAAGCAAAAGTGCTCCGCGAGCCAACACACAGAATACAGTAATTATACATGCAACGTTTAACAAGGATGGCTCAGGTTCTTTTATTTGCTAAAAGCAAAGTTTGTAATTACCATAATTAGAATCTCTTATGACTTAGCATTTTAACCAAACCATATTTTATTAAAGAGAGAAGTTCTGCAATATTTATAATGGTGCGGTTCCATCCACCTATTACATAGGTCCATCCACAATATGCTTAGTTTTGATTACTAGGGTTACATCCACCCAATTAACAACACTGGGTTACATCCACCCAGAAAAACCAAATTCAGGGTTACATCCACCCGACGAGTTTTTATCCCACCCACAAAGGTTTTTAGAAATAGAAACTAACTTGAGTAAGTTCCCATGCCCGCCCTTGACCGTGGACATGACTGTTCAAACAGTTTATACTCTGCAGAGACTATACACTTTACCCACAAGAGATAATCAACTTGATGTATTCCACACGTTTCCTTAGACATGTGAATCAACGAGATCACCACAAGGCCTTTACAATACACCCCGGTGTAAGTTACACCTCCTAAGGTTTCACACGAGGCGTGGTTACATCTACCACACCGATGTTGCGGTACCAAGTAGCATTGTTACGGATTTGGCCAAGAGTGGGCGGTGCAAGCGAGCCAAAGGAACGAGGTCCACGACGGTTCACGAGGTCCACGACCGGATCCACAAGGTCTACGACTAGTTACGGAGGATCTATGACCACTTTCGCAAGGTTCACGATCACTTCCACAGGTCTACAACCGATTCTCCGCGGAAGGAGTACTTGTATTAAGCGAGACTCGTCACGGGAGCACTTGTCGAGAATAGTACTCTACGAGGGCGGTACTAGCGAGAGGAGCACTCGGAAGGCAAGACTCGCCGACTCACGGTATTTGGTGGGAATAGCCTCGACCACTACGGTGGTCTCGACCACGTCGGATGGTCTCGACCACCACCGGTTGGCCTACAACCACATCTAGATGGTCTATGACCATGTTCGGAGGCCGGCTACCACATCCCGAAGGATTCGACCACGACAGTGCTGCGTCGAGGTCTTCGACGAGTCCACGACGGTGGTCCAAAACCAATATGGCAAGTGAAGAAGATGGAAAAATCGGAAGCGGAGATGGGCGGGAATAGAAGATCATACGGTTTCACGGATCGGATACATACAGATTGGTTCCATACCAATTCAAATTAGTTTATTAGGAAACTAAGAGTTCATTTTGGATGTTTATTCTATTTCTTAGGATAGAGTCCGTAAATCACGCTTCTTAGTTTGTTTGACTTCAAGCGTGCGTGTTTGTGTTTGACCGCACCCTTAGGTGCCAATATAAGGCGAGCATAGCCCATTGAAAAGGTAGAGTTTAGATTTTGGAGTTATTTGGCGTGTCACCATGACGATCTACCCCTGTTATCGCGTGTGTGCGAGTTCTTGAGAGTTTTCCATTCATGATATCTCTGATTGCTACTCAGGTTTAATCTTGATGATTGAATTTGTGTCTTGATCTTATTTGATATCTGCTCGTTAGTGTGGTGTGGTGTCTTGTGGTGTGAGATTTATCTATCATAGTGCGAATTGCATCTTGTAATTCGTGCTCCATATATTTGTTCGAAGTTTCCACCATGAAAGATCGGGCAACCATGGGTTTAATCTCATCTCGAGGTTGATCCGTGTCGTGGTATCGAGCGCAAGGTTGTTCATAGTGTTGTTTTGTTGCTATTCAAGATGGTGAATTGGTGGCGGTGTGCATGGTTCACATCATGGTGCTTATGAAGAAGTCTTTGCAAGTCGAGGAGATGCCAGCCGCATGCGCACGAACTTTGAGATACGATCAATCGACACTTTACAGGCAAGTGTAACGTGCTACAAGAAATCATTGACAACATGCGTGACGAGTTGGTGGAGCGCATTGATCGAGTGGAGAATCATATTAATGCGTCATTCATTGAACAAAGGTAGGCCAATGATATTTGGTTCGCTGCTATAACCGACTCACTGCAACGTTTGGAGCAAGCCTTAAGACCGAGGGGTGGTGCTGCTTCACCTGTACAACTGCTACCACACCATTGGCACCACGACAATTATCATATCGGGGGTAAGTTATTCAATGATAATTTTGATGAGTTCCATTCAGATGGTGCTTTTGGTGGCAACTACTACAACCAGGGACCCAGACGTGACTACAACAATCATCGTGGTGCTGGTCGTGCGCCCAATTTTTGAACGCAATGGTGGTGGTGCGGGTTGTAACGCATGACGGCGAAGGCATTGGGAGATTGAAAATTTCCATCTGACATTCAATGGGTATACAGATCGGATGTGTACCTAGAGTGGGAGATGCGGGTGGATCAAATTTTTGTTAGCCACAATTTCACTAAGGAGAAGAAGGTATGTTCTGCATCAATTGAGTTCGTTGAATATGCTCTTGTTTGGTGGAACCAATTGTGCCATCTTTGGAGGACGACCCGACACATGGGAACACATAAAGAAAATCATAAAGTGGCAGTTTGTGCGGCGCACTACACTCGAACCTTGCACACGGTTGCGGCAACCGTCAAGGTTCCTTGTGCGTGGATGACTACTACAAGGAGATGGAGATTCTCATGATTCATACGGCGTGAGCGAACTCGAGGAAGCGACCATGGCTCCCTTCTTTGAGGGTTTGAATGATGATGTGCAAGAAAAGACGAAGTCGTCAGACTACAACAATCTACAAAACCTTGTGCATCATGCGGTGCGATCTAAACAACGTCTTTTGCAACACCAAGCCCATGGCAGTCGCACTACCCACAACAGTACGTGGAGGCGTCCACAACAGCAAGGAGATGGTATTGGCGCAAGCTCCAAGGTGGCATCATCACATTGGACAGCGGGGGCTATGTCCATGGAGGTGTCAAAAGCTACGAGTAATGGAGGTAAAGAAGCCTCTAAAGCTGATTCTAGTGCATTTTCTTTGGATCGTACAAGTAATACTGAGTGCTTCAAGTGCAAAGGAAGAGGACACATGATGCGTGATTGTCCCAATCCGCGAAAAGTGTTACTCACTGGGGAAGGTTATGTTATGAAGAGTTCTAGTAGCGAGTCTGAACACGGCAAGTCAGAAAAAATAGAGACCGTTGTTTGTTCTCCTGAAAAAGGAATATCCATTGATGCTTTGTCTTTTCAAAGTGGTTTGAACATGCTAGTTCGAAAGGTGCAAAGTGCTGAAATTAAAGATAAAGGGCAATGATGGAGTGTTTTCCAAATGGAGTGTCAGATCAAGGAGAAAGCGTGGAAGCTGATCATTACCGGTGGGAGTTTTATCAATGTGATTAGCAAAGATTTGGTGTACACTTTGGGCCTGTCACGTGGAGGCATCTGCAGCCACACTACATGGAATGGTTGTATAACTCTGGGAGGTTGAAAATAATTCATAAGGTACGTGTTCCGTTCGTCATTGGTGACTATGTTGACAAGGTGGATTGCGATGTCGTGCCAATGGATGCTTGTGGATTGCTATTAGGTAGGCCGTGGCAATATGATCATAATGCTACACATAATAGACAGTCTAACACATATTCTTTTGTACATCACGGAAAGCAACATGTGCTTAACCCAATGATGGAGAGTGTAATCAAAGTGGTGAAAATTTTAGCAAAGAAGAAGGCTTTGAAGATTACCCCAAAGGCGAGGACGACTTTGTTTGAAGGGGGAGGGGATGATACGACACCAAGTAGCATTGTTACTGATTTGGCTAAGAGTGGGCCAGGTGCAAGCAGAGCCAGAATGGAGCATGGTCCCCGACCAGTTCCTGATGGTCTACGACCAGTTCTTGAGGGTCCACGACCAAATCCACAAGGTCTACGACTAGTTCTGGAGGATCTAGGACCACTTCCGCATGGTTCACGATCACTTCCACAGGGTCTACGACTAGTTCTCGGGAAGCGATGCTCGTAATGCGATTCGGCGGCAGGAGTACTCGTCGAGAACGAGACTCTCTGAGGATGGTACTAGTAGGGAGGAGCACTCGAAAGAGCGATGCTCGTGGACTATACTATTTGGTAGGAACGACATAGGACCACTACCAAGTGGTCTCGACCACCACCGGTTGTACTACGACCATGTTAAGGAGGCGGCTACCACATCCCGAAGGTTACGATCACGACAGTGCGTCCGGTCTTCGACCAGTCCACGCCGGATGGTCCAAAACCAATATGGCAAGTGAAGAAGATAGAAAGATCGGAAGCCAGAGATGGGCCAGAAATAGAAGATCATACGGTTTAGCAGATCAGATACATACGGATTGGTTCCATACCAATTCAAATCAGTTTATTAGGAAAGTAAGAGTCTGTTTTGGATGTTTATTCTGTTTCTTAGGGATAGAGTCCAGGTAGATCACACTTCTTAGTTTATTTCGCCAGTGTCGTGCGTGTTTGTATTTGGTTTGCACCCTTAGGTGCCAATATAAGGCGAGCATAGCCCATTGAAAAGGTAGAGTTTAGATTTTGGAGTTATTTGGCATGTCGCCATGAGGTCTACCCCTGTTATCACGTGTGTGCGAGTTCTTGAGAGTTTTCCATCCATGATATATCTGATTGCTACTCAGGTTTAATCTTGTTGATTGAATTTGTGTGCTGGTCTCGTTTGTTCTCTGCTCTCGTTCGTGTGTTGTGGTGTGCGTGGGTGTGAGATTTATTTATCATAGTGCAAATAACATCTTGTAATTCGTGCTCCATATATTTGTTCAAAATTTTCCACCGTGAAATATCACGTAACCCACGGGTTTAATCTCATCTCGAGGTTGATCTGCATCAGGTGGTATCAGAGCGCCAAGTTGTTCACAGTGTTGTTTTTGTTGCTATTTAACATGGTGAATTCGGCTGGCAGTGTGCATGATTCACATCATGGTGCTTATGAAGAAGTTCTACAAGTCGAGGGGGAGATGCCAACTGTTGTCCGCATGAACTTTGAGACAATCAATCGACACTTTACAGGCAAGTGTAACGCGCTACAAGAAATCATTAACAACATGCATGACGAGTTGGTGGAGCGCATTGATCGAGTGGAGAATCGTAATGCGCGATTCATTGAACAAAGGCAAGCCAATGATATTGATTCAACGCTATAAACGACTCACTGCAACGTTTGGAGCAAGCCTTAGGACCGAGGGGTGGAGCTGCTGCACCTGTACAACTGCTACCACATCATTGGCACCACGACAATCATCATATCGGGGGTAAGTTATTCAATAAAATTTTTGATGAGGTCCGTTCGGATGGTGCTATTGGTGGCAACTACTACAACCAGGGACCCAGACGTGACTACAACAATCGTCGTGGTCTTTGGTCGTGCGCCCAATTTTTTTGAACGCAATGGTGGTGGTGCGGGTCGTAACCGCGATGACAAAGGCATTGGGAGACTGAAAATTTCCATGCCGACATTGAATGGGCGTACAGATCCAAATGTGTACCTAGAGTGAGAGATGCGGGTGGATCAAATTTTTGATAGCCACAATTTCACCGAGGAGAAGAAGGTATGTTTTGCATCAATTGAGTTCGTTGAATATGCTCTTGTTTGGTGGAACCAATTGTGCCATACTGGAGGATGACCAGACACATGGTAACACATAAAGAAAATCATAAAGTGGCAGTTTGTGCGGGCGCACTACACTCAAACCTTGCACATGAAGTTGCAGCGATTTCGTCAAGGTTCCTTGTCTGTGGATGACTACTACAAGGAGATGCAGATTCTCATGATTCGTATGGGTGTGAATGCACCTGAGGAGGCGACCATGACTCGCTTCTTTGAGGGTTTGAATGATGATGTGCAAGAAAAGACGGAGTCGTCGGACTACAACAATCTACAAGACCTTGTGCATCATGCAGTGCGATCTAAACGTCTTTTGCAACACCAAGCCCGTGGCAGTCGTACTACCCACAACAGTACGTGGAGGCGTCCACAATAGTAAGGAGATGGTATTGGCGCAAGCTCCAAGGTGGCATCATCACGTAGGACAACCGGGGCTATGTCCACGGAGGTGTCAAAAGCTGCAAGTAATGGAGGTAAAGAAGCCTCTAAAGCTGATTCTAGGGCATTTTCTTCGGCTCGTACTAGTAATATTGAGTGCTTCAAGTGCAAAGGAAGAGGACACATGATGCGTGATTGTCCAAATCCGCGAAAAGTATTACTCACTGGGGAAGGTTATGTCACGGAGAGTTCTAGTAGCGAGTCTGAACACGGTGAGTCAAAAAAAATAGAGACCATTGTTTGTTCTCCTAAAAAAGGAATATCCATTGATGCTTTGTCTTTTCAAAGTGGTTTGAACATGCTAGTTCGAAAGGTGCAAAGTGCTGAAATTGAAGATAAAGGGCAATGATGGAGTGTTTTTCAAACGGAGTGTCACATCAAGGAGAAAGCGTGCAAGCTGATCATTGACGGTGGGAGTTTTACCAATGTGATTAGCAAAGATTTGGTGTACACTTTGGGGCTGTCTGTAATACCCCGAATGTTTCTACGGAAGGAGAGTAAACGAAAAAGGGGTTTTTCTGTAATACTCCAACTTATTGTAATGAAGGAAGCAGTGAAAAGAGAAATTAAACTTTAGACGAGGAAAATCTGCAATTCTTTGACAACCTGGGCTTGGGCTTTGGCCTAGGAGGCCCATGAGGGGTCGGCCACTAATAAAGGAGGAAAACCCTAGCCCACCACTGTACGCATTGCTACGGTGTTCGCCCGCCCTTCTGGTCGCACCCTCCTTGCACTCCGTTGCTCTCTCTTGGTGGTGCTCTCCCATTCTTTGTCGGCCAAGGAGAAAGGTGGAGGAGAGAGGAGAAGAAGAGGAGATGAGCATCTAGCGGGGTATTTCAGCGGCACGCGTGTCTCCAAGGGTAACGATTGCGGTTGTTGTTGTTTGATTAGTCGTAGAAGTGAAACCGATTAAATTTGATTAGATCAAAGTCTGTCTGTTGGAAATTCAATTCTGTCCAGTAGTTTGCGCGGCTGTTTTCGCAATCTTAGAGGCCGAATCAGAGGATCCCATCTCCTAGAGTATTGTAGGTTTTGTTCTTAGCTTTCGGTGGCCGCCAAGAACACTAAATTCCGACTTTCGAGTCAAAAGTTATGATAGATTTATTATCTGCTGTCCAGAATCCTGACGAGAATTAGCAGTCTCTGTATAGGTTGATATATGGCCTAGTTAGAGGGTGATTCAGAGGTCTTTCCCATAACAAATTTTGAAGGTGATATCACTAGCTTTCAGGATTGATAAAGAACACCTCATTTGGATTTATAGATCAAAAGTTATGCACTTTTCATTGTGACTGTCCAGATTGTAGGTCAGTCTGTCCAGATTGTATGTCAGTTTCTATCTTTAGTTTTGACCCGTGTGCCACTTTTTGTTAAAGGCAAAATATGAATGTCGTGCCAACTAGGTTATTGTAGGTAATTTCATAACCTTTTCAGATTGTAAAAAAACACTCAATTCGGAGTTGTAGTTTAAAAGTTATGGACGTTTTAGTTCTGCTGTTCTAATTGCTCAGTCAGATTCTGTTCTGCTGTTTCGTTTGACAGTTAGCAATTTAGTTTGGCCGAATTGGGTTATCTCGTCAACTACAAAGTTGTAGATATATTTGTTAAGCTCGTGTAGGATCTGGGCTCATCTCTTTTGGAGTCCCAGATCATTAGTTTCTGTCTTTACCGTGCTGCTGTCCTGATGGGATTCCATGTTGCTGCTGGAATTTCAGATTCGGGTTATGACTATGTTTTGGGTGTGCAAGAGGGTAGTGTAGAATATTAATTCATGATGGGCTCTATGTTGTTCTTATTTCGGTTATTTAATTGTTTAGGCTGCGAGTCACGGGTTTGGGAGCGCCATCGTTGTCGCTAACGCTTCACGCATAGCGTGGAAGGCAAGTACTTTGTTGGTTTTAAGTCTTTGTGATTGTGAATGTTTACATGAATATGATGTGACATCTTGTGATACCGAAATGCTGAATTGGTTATGTTCTATCAATATGTGGAGTAAATGCCGAAAGATGATATTAGCATTGTTCATGTTCATATCATGCATCCTTTTATTCATGCTATGTCCACGGAGTGGGCTGTAAGTCCCACCATTCCAATGTGGGCGAGTTTGGACATTGTCATGTCCCGTCCACGGAGTGGATTGAAAGACCCATCAATTCCGGTATGGGCACGTAAGACCCATCAATTCCAGTATGGGCAGCTTTGGACACCTATATGAAACGTTCTTCATATAGGACTTGGATCCCCGCACTTTTGTTAAGGTGCGGGCTTAAGTGAACACCGACGGTGTGTCACTCGCTATACCAGTATAAGCATGTGTGCGATCCATCCTTGAGTACATTCATTCATGCCATGCATTCCTAAGTTTTCATTCGATGTATGCTCATATTCTCTTATGATGATGACTTGTTCATATGTGTGTTATGTCCCTTTTATTTGTACTTGGCGAGTCGTGGACTCACTCTTGCGTTGTTTGTTTATTTTAGGTAACCCCGATGTTGGCTCACTTGGGAGGGAGTAGACACGCACTACTTGTTCACATCATCCAATTCATGTTCAAGATTAAATTTAGTTCTATCTTACATTCGTAAATGATGAACTGTAATAATAAATTTATAATTGGTGAAGGAAGGATACCTTCTCCACATTGATGTTGAATTATTACTGCATGTGAACTTTCATTATCAATGAACTGAAATAAATAGATTAGATGGTGAAGGAAGGATACCTTCATCATGTCTTGGTTGTTTTGATACTATCATTAGTTGATTTTATTCAAATTCTTCCGCATTATGGATGTATGTTAGATGTTTTAGGTGACATCTTGGCTTCCGAATAGCCAGGGTGTTACACTGTCCACGTGGAGGCATCTGCAGCCACAGTACGTGGAATGGTTGCATAACTCCGGGAGGTTGAAAATAACTCATAAGGTACGTGTTCCGTTCGTCGTTGGTGACTATGTTGACAAGGTGGATTGCGATGTCGTGCCAATGGATGCATGTGGATTGCTATTAGGCAGGCCGTGGCAATATGATCATAATGCTACACATAATAGACAATCTAACACAAATTCTTTTGTACATCACGGAAAGCAACATAAGCTTAACCCAATGATGGAGAGTGCAATCAAAGTGGCAAAAATTTCAGCAAAGAAGAAAGCTTTGAAGATTACCCCAAAGGCTAGGGCGGCTTTGCTTGAAGGGGAGGATGATACGGCACCAAGTAGCATTGTTAATGATTTGGCCAAGTGGGCAGTGCAAGCGAGCGAAGGAGCAAAGTCCATGACCGGTTCACGAGGGTCCACGACCAGATCCACAAGGTCTACGACGATTCACGGAGGATCTACGACCACTTCCGCAAGGTTCACGATCACTTCCACAGGATCTACGACTAGTTCTCAGTGGAAGGAGTACTCATAGTAAACAGTACTCAACGGCAGGAGTACTCGTGAGAACGATACTCTCTGAGGATGGTACTAGTAGGGAGGAGCACTCGGAAGGAACAATGACAAATGCGACTACGATATTTTGTGGGAACAGCCTAGGGCCACTACCAGGTTGTCTACGACCACCACCAGTTGGCTTACGACCACATCCAGATGTTCTACGACCATGTTTAGGAGACCGGCTACCACATCCCGAAGGGTTACGACCGCGACCAGGTCTACGTCTAGGTCTTCGACCAGGTCCACAACCAGGTGGTCCAAAAACAATATGGCAAGTGAAGAAGAAGGAAAGATCAAAAGCGAGAGATGGGCCAGGAATAGGAGATCATATGATTTCGCACATCAGATACATACGGATTGGTTCCATACCAATTCAAATCAGTTTATTAGGAAAGTAAGAGTCCGTTTTGGATGTTTATTCTGTTTCTTAGGGATAGAGTCTAGGTAGATCACGCTTCTTAGTTTGTTTCGGCTTCAGGCCGTGCGTGTTTGTATTTGGCTGCACCCTTAGGTGCCAATATAAGGCCAGAGCATAGCCCATTGAAAAGGTAGAGTTTAGATTTTGGAGTTATTTGGCGTGTCGCCATGAGGGTCTACCCCTGTTATCGCGTGTGTGCGAGTTCTTGAGAGTTTTCCATCCATGATATATCTGATTGCTACTCAGGTTTAATCTTGTTGATTGAATTAGTGTGCTAATCTCGTTTGTTGTCCGCTCGTTAGTGTGTTGTGGTGTGTGCAGTGTGAGATTTATCTACATAGTATGAATTGCATCTTGTAATTCGTGCTCCATATATTTGTTCGAATTTTTCACCGTAAAAGATCAGGCAACCCACGAGTTTAAACTCATCTCGAGGTTGATCCGCATCACCTGACCCCTCTTGCGCCAAGCGGTGACTTACACACGACGACGACCGTGTCCATGATGGCTTAAAACCAACGACACGACTGTGTCTCACGACGGCTTAAAACTAGTGACACGACTTGTGGGTCACTCTAATGGTGCAACTCGCCTTTGGTGGATACAAATTATTTAGCCAGATCGACACCATTATAGACTTGTGATTGCACTATTTTACATTGAGAGGTCATCACAGGATTAAGTCCTTAAAGTTATCTAGGCGGTGCATACCACATAGCAGCATTTCTCATGCTACATCCGCACCATCCATCATACTATCCGTCCAGATGTGGTAACAGCAAGTTATTAGGGTTTTAAAAAGTATAAACTAAATTATCTCAAACATATCAGTCATTTCCCTCAATGACTACCCAAAACAAGTTTTGTGATTAAAAGATGATGATTAGGGCAATTAATGCCCTAGTAATTAAGTGAGACTAGAATGACGCTTAAGTACGACCTATAGCTAGTAAGGTTACCACATAATTATCTAGCACGATAAGGATTAAGTGATTCAATTGTCAAAGGATGGTACAATTAATAATACTAAAATATCAAATTGGTATTTAACTACCTTAAGATTTGACATACATTTGCATAATGAATTTAGCATGCAATTTGATATTTTAAAAGAATATAAATTTGTATAAAATGTAGGTTCAATATGATCAAAGTATTGACTTGCTTGGGTCAAAAGCAAGTGGGTCTTGAAAGTCTTGAGCTTACTCGAACTGTGGCTCTCCTGCGTCTTCGAACTCTACTCGGACGATCACATTGGAAAAAGGAACAAACAGACGAGCAGAGCAAATAAATACAAAGAAAATATCAAATGAACTCTAAATTGAACAAAACCACTGCCATCAGAAATATCTTGAATTTAGAAAATTTTAGAAATAAATTTCATTAAATTTGGAGTTAAAACGAGGGAGAACGGGCTTTTTGAAGTTCAATTTGGAATTAAATCTAGAAAAAAATAGAGGAGAGGGAAACTATCTCACTGACAGGTGGGGTCTAGCTGTCATAGACTAGGTCCAAGTGAACCGTGCATCAGAAAGATCTTGATTCAGTTCTTTACTTATTGTCCTGTAATTACTTTTTCTTAAACTGCTCTATTAAATTCCGTTCCAAGTTATTACTTATGATTGTTGCAAACAAATATGGCTTTAAGCAAAATAACTTGTAGAATAGTACCATCTCTTGATAGCCTTGCATTTACTAAAATTTTGCGATACACTACAAGTCTTGCTGAGTACGCATTGTACTCAATCTTGGTGTTGTTGTTGGTTTAGAGTTTGCAGAGGAGCCGATGCCAGACGACGAGTTCTTTGCTCCCGGCACTGAAGGTTTCGGTGACAGGTCTACCTAGGCCTTGATCCTTGTTGGTTGCCTGCAGGATCGGATGTGCATGCCGCTGGACTATTGCTACTACTATATGTCTTCCGCTGCTATATTTTACTCTGATTATTGCTTTTAATTGGCCGGTCGGCCGAGAATGTAATAATATGTTGTAATAGCTTAAGTAGAATATTCCTTTTGCTTTATTTTAGTATGAGATTGTATGGATGTGATCGCCAAATGTTGTGAATGTGTATGCTAGCCTTTAATCTTGGGACTAGCACACTATACACATAGGGTCTTTGAGTATTCCACGCCCGGGGATCCGACACCTTCTCCTTGTGCACTGCCATCAAGCACACAGGTTGTGCCGACTGTAGGTTCAGCACATACAACTGGTTGCTAGACCTTCTCACTTTCGCCAACAATCGACGCTCCTGATCATAGACATTCAAGGTCCCATCTTCTAGTACAGTTTTGCAACCATTTTCATCGAGTTGTCCCAGGCTTACAATATTGCTTCACAACTAAGAAATATAATACACATCAGTTAGTACCTTATGCTCCTCGGTTTGGCTTTGGAATAAAACAGTCCCACACCCACGGATCTCTACGATGGACCCATCACCAAACTTCACCATGCCTGTCACCATCGTGTCCAGCTCCATGAACACATCACGACACCCGGACATATGGTTACTTGCTCCTGTGTCAAGGTACCATGTGAGATTCTTACAATTGTCTTCATCTCCAAGCCTGGGAGCCATTCTTTCTTCATTGAGAAGTGCCATTTCAGCAGCCAGGTTCTGAGCTATGCAGGCTCACTCATCTGGACCATCAACAAGGCTGGTTCATCATCGTTCTTCTCGACAAGGTGCGCCATCTCCTCCTCCTTCTTTGAACAACACTCAGATGCGTAATGGCCGTAGTTTTGACAGTTATAGCAGCGCACCTTTGTCTTATCGAACTTGAACTCCTTGTCATTACCGTGCTCGCCGTCGCCACGACCACTCCCACCTTTGTTGGTGCTGATCCCGGACGCCTCGCCTCCCTTCTTCTCCTCCTTGGCTTTCCACTAAGTCTGAGTAAGCAATACATGCTCATCGTCCTCACTGTTGGCATTACGCAGACGCTCCTCAAGCGCTTTGAGGCGTCCGATGAGCTCCTCCACCATCCTGCTCTTGAGATCTGCAAACTGCTCGATGGAACTGACAATCTGCAGAAATTTGTTAGGGAGTGATCAGAGCATCCTCTTGACGACGTACGAGTCCTCCATGTTCTCGCCAAGTTCACGTATTTTGTTGACAATGGTGCCAACCTTGAACGCATAATCCTCGATGGTCTCGGTGCTCTTCATCTTGAGCCCGTCGAGCTCCTCCTTGAGGGATTGCACCCTCGCTTCCTGAACACGTTCGACCCCAAGAAACGTGGTTTTCAGGGCTGTCCATACCTCCCTGGCATTCCTCTTCTTCGCAACGAGGAAGAGTACATCTTCAGAAATGGCGCTGAGGATGGCTGCTCGTGACACTTTGTTCAGCTTCGCGTCGATCGGCTCCTTCAGGTCTGTAGGATCTACCGCGTCCCACAGATCATTCGCCTCCATCACGGCCTGCATCTTGTTAGACCAAGCCGAGAAATTTGTTCGCGTCAGCACGGAATACAACAGCCCGGCCGACGTCTCCTTCCTTGACCCTTGGTTGCTCCCCATGACGTCCGCCGGTGGTCGCAGCTTCACCGGGGCCTGTGCTCTGATACCACGTGAAAAGGATCGAGAACACCCAAATCTTCCACACACACGATGGCTGGACACACGTGAGCACCTAGGATACAGTGAAGAAACGTGGAGAACAACGAATGCACATTCAAGTTGTTGCGCTCTCTCCTTGCGCAGTTTTCTGCTGCTCTGTTATTGACTCTGTTTTCAGACTCGCTACAGTGTACGGACGAAAAACAAACAACCCACTGAACCAAACGCACACACTCCAGACTTCAACCTCCAGTCCGGATTCTAAGCCACTAAACAGCCTAAGACTCGGCCACGATCCTTACAGTACTGATCATGGACCAACAACTCGAAATCGAGACAATTTTACCCACGAACTCATATTCTGCACCAAGTCTGAACTTCAGAACTAGTGACAGTTCTGAATTTCAGACTAGTGCCGAGCTTCAGACTAGTGCCAGAACCCAAACCAAACCAAAGCTAACACAAACACAACAAGACTAACACCTACATTCAGCGCCTCCCTGCCCACCAAGCCCTTCGGCAGCGACAGCTGTTGCGGCGCAGGTGCCTTCTGCGAGCCCTTCGCGGCCGGCGACGCCACACTAGTACTGCGGGTCTGGTGCTGCAGCGTGTGGCATGCCTGCCATGAGAGAATGTACGACTGGCCCGAGCACCGGCGCATGCTGGCCTCCATCTCCTCCATCTCCTCAGCAAGCCCCGAGATCAGGCACGCCGCGCCGGCCTCCCTGCCGTACTCGGACTCCTTGACGCGGATCCACTGCTCGCGCAGCTCGTGCACGGCATCGACGAGCCCCTTCCCGTTGTCCTTGTACTTGTGCAGGATGTCGCCGACGATCCTGACCGCCTCGACGCGGACCATCTCCGCCGCCACCTCCTTTGACCCGTCAATGCCCTTCCTGACGACGACCACCTGCCCGTCGAGACTGTCCTCCACCCTGCTCGCTGCAGTATGCAGCTGGTGCTGGTACTTGACACGGACAGTGAGCAGCCTCGGCAACTCGTTGTACTCGTCCTCGCGGACGTTGTCCACATAGACGATGAAATTCCTGACTACGCCGGCTTGGAGGTCGCCGGCCTTGATGAAGCCTTCCTTCCTGTTGTCCTCGATGTGCCAGTTGAACCTGCCGGACTCGATGGCCGACAGCGTCGCCGTGGAGGAGTTGGCGCATGCGATGTCGACCTCAGTTTGGAGGGCGACGATGGAGGTCATCTTGTTGACGCTGGCCGTGAAGGCCTCGGTGATCCGGTCGTGCTCGTCGTTGAGGATGCCGTAGGTGCCGGTGGAGCTGTTGGCAATGTAGTGCATGGCCCTGGCGTTGTGCGCGTCGCGGAAGCCGAAGGCGTGGACCGAGTAGGTGGGGATCATCGTCTCCCTGAAGATGGAGCTGTCGTCTCCGTCGGAGATGAGGATGATGAAGCCCGCGCTCTTCTTCTCCTCCTCTGTTCGTCCTTCCAGTATCTGCACGCACGAAACCAACATATATAAGGACTGACCGAAATGCCAAAAAAATTCATGAGATAGATGTATAGCAAATCCGTAGATATATTCTATGCAATGCATATATAGTTCGGATTTGCTATGAAATGCATCTATCTTGGTCTCTCTAGGCATCGGTTGCCTAATTCTTTCTTATCCATCGGTCACCTTTTCTCACCTTTCGAGAAACATTCTATAGGTCAGATTTTCTCTCTCTAACTAATATAAACCTAGATAATAAATAAATAAATTTGGCGAGCCCTACAAACTACAAATACAAAAAAAAAATCTAAACTAGACAAAAGTAAACTTACGTGAACACTACAAATAAAAAAATAGAACTAAAAATAACAGTAAAGATGTGCTAAAAAGTAATACAATTTTATATTTAGTATCGTGCAATTATAGATAACTGATATATAAAAAAAATTTAAACAACTGAAAATTAACAAACCCGCGTCTATATAGTTTGGTCACAAAGTTGTAGGCATATATACCTCTACGGCCTTCTTCAAGGCCACGGGCAGCTTGTTGTCGCCCTTGACCACCAGCGACTCCACCCTCGCGGCGGCCTCTTTCCGGCCGTAGGCGTTCATCTTTATGAGGCCATCTTTCTCGAGGACGGCGGAGGACTGGACGGGGACGACGGCGAGGCGGTCCTGGCTGCTAAGTTTGTCGATGACGTACTCCATGGCCCTCTTGAGCAGATCCATCCTGTTCGTCGGAGCCAGGCCGCCGCAGCTGACGTCAAGCACCGCGACTAGGTCGATGGGCGCGCGCTCCGCCTTCCCCGGCGGCGCGACGACGCGCACCAGCACGGGGAGGCCGGGGTGACTATTCGGCCAGCTGCCACGGATGGCATCGACCTTCGCGTAGGCTGTCAGTTGCGCCTTGTTCTCAGAAGGAGCAGTCTGCAACTGCAATCGTGAGTGTGCAAAACCCGAATTATAAAGCACCAACAAGTTTAGCTTCATATTTAACCATGCTCATTTTACATCCATGGACGGAATGATTGATGGAGCTGACAGTTACATGTGTATTCAAGTATACCCCCTAATTAATAAAGTAATGATCGATCATGATAAAATATGATTAAACCAAAAGCAAAACAAGCATTATGATCATTTTTTTTACTCATGTTTAATCATGCTCACTTTACATGCATGCAAGCCCTTGATTAATAAAGAATTCGTGCAAAGAAAAAAATTACCTGAGACTGCTGTTGCGGCGCCGCCGACTGCTGTTGCGGCGCCGGCGATTTCTGTTGCGGCGCCGGCGCCTGCTGCGAGCCCTTCGCGGCCGGCGACGCCACACTAGTACTGCACGTCTGGTGCTGCAGCGTGTGGCATGCCTGCCACGAGAGCATGTACGACAGGCCCGAGCACCGGCGCATGCTGGCCTCCATCTCCTCCATCTCCGCGGCGAGCCCCGAGATCAGGCACGCCGCGCCGGCCTCCCTGCCGCACTCGGACTCCTTGACGTGGATCCACTGCTCGCGCAGCTCGTGCACGGCATCGACGAGCCCCTTCTCGTTGTCCTTGTACTTGTGCAGGATGCCGCCGACGATCCTGACCGCCTCGACGCGGACGATCTCCGCCGCCACCTCCTTTGACCTGTCAATGCCCTTCCTGACGACGACCACCTGCCCGTCGAGCCTGTCCTCCACCCTGCTCGCCGCAGTATGCAGCTGGTGCTGGTACATGACACGGACAGTGAGCAGCCTCGGCAACTCGTCGTACTCGTCCTCGCGGACGTTGTCCACGTAGACGATGAAATTCCTGACTGCGCCGGCATGGAGGTCGCCGGCCTTGATGAAGCCTGCCTTCCTGTGGTCCTCGATGTGCCAGTTGAACCTGCCGGACTCGATGGCCGACAGCGTCGCCGTGGAGTCGTCGGCGCACGCGATGTCGACCTCCGTTTGGACGGCGACGATGGAGGTCATCTTGTTGACGCTGGCCGTGAAGGCCTCGGTGATCCGGTCGTGCTCGTCGTTGAGGATGCCGTAGGTGCCGGTGGAGCTGTTGGCAATGTAGTGCATGGCCCTGGCGTTGTGCTCGTCGCGGAAGCCGAAGGCGTGGACCGAGTAGGTGGGGATCATCGTCTCCCTGAAGATGGAGCTGTCGTCGCCGTCGGAGATGAGGATGATGAAGCTCGCGCTCTTCTTCTCCTCCTCTGTTCGTCCTTCCAGTATCTGCACGCATGAAACCAACATACATAAGGACTGACCGAAATGCCAAAAAGATTCATGAGACAGATGTATAGCAAATTCGTAGATATATTCTATGCAATGCATATATAGTTCGGATTTGCTATGAAATGCATCTATCTTGGTCTCTCTAGGCATCGGTTGCCTAATTCTTTCTTATCCATCAGTCACCTTTTCTCACCCCTTTCGATTAACATTCTATAGGTCAGATTTTCTCTCTCTAACTAATATAAACCTAGATAATAAATAAATAAATTTGGCAAGCCCTACAAACTAGAAAGACAAAAAAAAATAATAACTAGATAAAAGTAAATCTATGTGAACCCTACAAATACACAAAAAAAAAAAAAATCTAAACTAGACAAAAGTAAACCCACGTGAACACTACAAATAAAAAAAATAGAACTAAAAATTACAGTAAAGATGTGCTAAAAAGTAATATAATTTTATATTTAATATCGTACAATTATAGATAACTGAGAGATAAAAAAATTTCAAGCAACTAAAAATTAACAAACCCGCGTCTATATAGTTTGATCACAAAGTTGTAGGCATATATACCTCTACGGCCTTCTTCAAGGCCACGGGCAGCTTGATGTCGCCCTTGACCACCAGCGACTCCACCCTCGCGGCGGCCTCTTTCCGGCCGTAGGCGTTCATCTTTATGAGGCCATCTTTCTCGAGGACGGCGGAGGACTGGACGGGGACGACGGCGAGGCGGTCCTGGCTGCTAAGCTTGTCGATGACGTACTCCATGGCCCTCTTGAGCAGATCCATCCTGTTCGTCGGAGCCAGGCCGCCGCAGCTGACGTCAAGCACCGCGACTAGGTCGATGGGCGCGCGCTCCGCCTTCCCCGGCGGCGCGACGACGCGCACCAGCACGGGGAGGCCGGGGTGACTATTTGGCCAGCTGCCACGGATGGCATCGACCTTCGCGTAGGCTGTCAGTTGCGCCTTGTTCTCAGAAGGAGCAGTCTGCAACTGCAATCGTGAGTGTGCAAAACCCGAATTATAAAGCACCAACAAGTTTAGCCTTGACCATGCTCATTTTACATCCATGGATGGAATGATCGATGGAGCTGACAATTACATGTGTATTCATGTATACCCCTAATTAATAAAGTAATGATCGATCATGATAAAATATGATTAAACCAAAAGCAAAACAAGCATTATGATCATTTTCCATTAGCAAAACAAGCATTATGATCATTTTTTTACTCATGTTTGACCATGCTCACTTTACATGCATGTAAGCCCTTGATTAATAAAGAATTCGTGCAAAGAAAAAAATTACCTGAGACTGCTGTTGCGGCGCCGGCGACTGCTGTTCCGGCGCCGGCGACTGCTGTTGCGGTGCCGGCGATTTCCGTTGCGGCGCCGGCGACTGCTGTTGCGGCGCCGGCGATTTCCGTTGCGGGGCCGGCGACAGCTGTTGCGGCGCCGGCGACTGCTGTTGAGGCGCCGGCGACAGTTGTTCAGGCGCCGGCGACAGCTGTTGCGGCGCCGGCGACTGCTGTTGCGGCGCCGGCGACTGCTGTTGCGGCGCCGGCGCCTGCTGCGAGCCCTTCGCGGCTGGCGACGCCACACTAGTACTGCGCGTCTGGTGCTGCAGCGTGTGGCATGCCTGCCACGAGAGCATGTACGACAGGCCCGAGCACCGGCGCATGCTGGCCTCCATCTCCTCCATCTCCGCGGCGAGCCCCGAGATCAGGCACGCCGCGCCGGCCTCCCTGCCGCACTCGGACTCCTTGACGCGGATCCACTGCTCGCGCAGCTCGTGCACGGCATCGACGAGCCCCTTCCCGTTGTCCTTGTACTTGTGCAGGATGTCGCCGACGATCCTAACCGCCTCGACGCGGACGATCTCCGCCGCCACCTCCTTTGACCCGTCAATGCCCTTCCTGACGACGACCACCTGCCCGTCGAGACTGTCCTCCACCCTGCTCGCCGCAGTATGCAGCCCGTTGGCTCCGTTCTGGTCCTTGACACGGACAGTGAGCAGCCTCGGCAATTCGTTGTACTCGTCCTCGCGGACGTTGTCCACGTAGACGATGAAATTCCTGACTGCGCCTGCTTGTAGGTCGCCGGCCTTGATGAAGCCTTCCTTCCTGTTGTCCTCGATGTGCGAGTTGAACCGGCCGGACTCGATGGCCGACAGCGTCGCCATGGAGGATTTGGCGCACGCGATGTCGACATCCGTTTGGACGGCGACGATGGAGGTCATGTTGTTGACGCTGGCCTTGAAGGCCTCGGTGATCAGGTCGTGCTCGTCGTTGAGGATGCCGTAGGTGCCGGTGGAGCTGTTGGCAATGTAGTGCAGGGCCCTGACGTTGTGCGCGTCGCGGAAGCCGAAGGCGTGGACCGAGTAGGTGGGGATCATCGTCTCCCTGAAGATGGAGCTGTCGTCGCCGTCGGAGATGAGGATGATGAAGCTCGCGCTCTTCTTCTCCTCCTCTGTTCGTCCTTCCAGTATCTGCACGCACGAAACCAACATACATAAGGACTGACCGAAATGCCAAAAAGATTCATGAGACAGATGTATAGCAAATTCGTAGATATATTCTATGCAATACATATATAGTTTGGATTTGCTATGAAATGCATCTATCTCGGTCTCTCTAGGCATCAGTTCCCTAATTCTTTATTATCCATCAGTCACCTTCACTCACCGTTCAATTAACATTCTATAGGCCAGATTTTCTCCCTCTTACTAATATAAACCTAGATAATAAATAAATAAATTTGGCGAGCCCTACAAACTAGAAAGACAAAAAAATTAAACTAAATAAAAGTAAATTTAGGTGAATCCTACAAATACAAAAAAAATAATCTAAACTAACAAAAGTAAACCTACATGAACCTACAAATAAAAAAAAATAGAACTAAAAGTTACAGTAAAGTTGTGCTAAAAAGTAATACAATTTTAGATTTAGTACCGTACAATTATAGATGAGTGACGAATAAAAAAATTTCAGACAACTGAAAATTAGCAAACCCGCGTCTATATAGTTTGGTCACAAAGTTGTAGGCATATATACCCCTACGGCCTTCTTCAAGGCCACGGGCAGCTTGTTGTCGTCCTTGACCACCAGCGACTCCACCCTCGCGGCGGCCTCTTTCCAGCCGTAGGCGTTCATCTTTATGAGGTCATCTTTCTCGAGGACAGCGGAGGACTGGACGGGGACGACGGCGAGGCGATCCTGGCTGCTAAGCTTGTCGATGACGTGCTCCATGGCCTTCTTGAGCAGATCCATCCTGTTCGTCGGAGCCAGGCCGCCGCAGCTGACGTCGAGCACCGCGACTAGGTCGATGGGCGCGCGCTTCGCCTTCCCGGCGGCGCGACGACGCGCACCAGCACGGGGAGGCCGGGGTGCTTATCCGGCCAGCTGCCACGGATGGCGTCGACCTTCGCGTAGGCTGTCAGTTGCACCTTGTTCTCACAAGGATCAGTCTGCAACTACATTCGTGAGTGTGCAAAGCCCGAATTATAAAGCAACTCGATCTATTATAGCTAGCCAGGAAGAAATAAATGGCTGATTAAGTGCACCAACATGTTTAGCTTGATTTCCTTTTGGTTTCGTCATATTTAACCATGCTCATTTTACATCCCTCGATGGAATGATCGATGGAGACAGTTACATGTGTATTCATGTATTACCCCCTTAATTAATAAAGTAATGATCGGTCATGATCAAATATGATTAAACCAAAAGCAAAACATGCATTATGATCATTTTCCATAAGCAAAACAAGTTTTATGATCGTTTTTTACTCATGTTTAATCATGCTCACGTACTTTACATGCATGCAAACCCTTGATTAATAAAGAATTCGTGCAAAGAAAAAAAAATTACCTGAGACATCTCTGGTACCTCGAAAAGTGTATAATCTAACAATATGATAAGAGAATGCAGTGTGTTCTTATGGATTGGTGCTATATATAGAGAGAGAGCACGCTTTCTTTGTTTAAAAAAAAATAGCACGCTTTCACTGCAGCACACTGCTCGTTGCTGAGATTACTGAATGGCCCTTGCATGTATGAGTGATCTATTTCTGCATCGCATTGTTTCTTGAGAGGATACAAATGTCTTTATGCCAATTTTGATGCCTTTTTGTATCTTTATTCTCGATCGAGGGTGCTTTGCTCCATCGCTACTTCTCTCGATCGGAATATTTAGGTCGACAAGGGAGAATAAGGTGATCAGAGAGCAAAGCATCGAGTTGTCATCGAACGTTTCCCTGCCTACGTTATTTTCCTTCCGTTGGCTAGGATGTAGGAAAGGCACGCTGATCTGCTCGCTTGCCTTTCGAATAGGTGGGGATCATCTCCTCCCTGAAGATGGAGCTGTCGTCGCCGTCGGAGATGAGGATGATGATGCCCGCGCTCTTCTTCTCCTCCTCTGTTCGTCCTTCCAGTATCTGCACGCACGAAACCAACATACATAAGGACTGACCGAAATGCCAAAAAGATTCTTGAGACAGATGTATAGCAAATCCGTAGATATGTTCTATGCAATGCATAGATAGTTCAGATTTGCTATGAAGTGCATCTATCTCGGTCTATCTTAGGCATCAGTTGCTCGATCAGGGTGCTATATATAGAGAGAGGACGCTTTCTTTGTTTGATGCCTTCTTGTATCTTTATTCTCGATCGAGGGTGCTTTGCTCCATCGCTACTTCTCTCGATCGGAATATTTAGGTCGACAAGCGAAAATAAGGTGATCAGAGAGCAAAGCATCGAGTTCTCATCGAACGTTTCCTTGCCTACGTTATTTTTCTTCCGTTGGCTAGGAATCCTAGGATGAAGGAAAGGCACACTGATCTGCTCGCTTGCCTTTCGAATGGAAAGTTAAAAGTGATCATCATTAGTGAATGAATGGGCAAGAGGCCGAGATAAGCTAATTGATTAGGAGGAGCAAAACAACCACGCACTCCTGATTAATTAGGAGGCCAAGCACATTGTCAATGGGGATTTAGTTAGCTAGCTCCTCCTGATTAATTGGTTATGTTGGACTAAACCTGTTCACGGGCAGCCCAGCCCGTCGGCTCGGCCCGAGCCCGCCCCTTTCCGGGCCAAGCTTGGGACTATATTTTTGGCCCGAAGGAAGCCCGGCCCGGACCAAAATTCGGAATAAACACAATAAAATATGAAAATATGTTTTTTAATCCTGAAAATAAATTAAATAATACTTTTTTATTCTGAAAAATGATTTAAATAATATATTTAAACAAAAAAAACAAAATTTCGAGCTAGGTCAAATTGGTCGGCCTGCCCGTTTGCGATCAGGCTTTTCAAGCTCGGCTCGAAGCCCGACCCGGCTCGACGTTTGAACAGGTCTATGTTGGACTGAATACAGCGACTAGAGGGGGCGAATAGGAGCCCATATCTTTTTCACCACCTCGGTATTCAACTTCTTTATCATTCCAAGAGCTATAAAAGCTATGAAGATCAAAGCACAAAAAACAATAGAAGTCTTGCGTTAAAACCGAAAACCCTCCGAGTCAAAGAGTCATGCACATCGATAACCGTTGTTTGGTCGGTCGATGGCTACAAGGACAAAGAGCCCTAGATGATCTCAAATCAATCTAACTTTTGATTTGAGATCCAAAACCCTAAGATTTGGACATAGCTCATCAAGAAAGTTAGGAACATATTCCAATCGACAATCATGACGATCTAATCCAAGGTTCCACGAATTTCTTGATTAAGATCAAGAAGACACAAAAACCAAAGAAAATCAAACCTTCATCCAAAAGCTTGCTCGTGGGTAGACGATCGTCAAGATGGCCTTATATCAGATCCCACAAGTCCTAGCAAACTAGATCACAACAAAAGACCCAACCAAAACCCCCGGAGCACAAAAATCCTAAAAGCATCAAAGAGATAGCAAGAACAAAAAAGAATTCATCTTGGGGCAAACTTGATTAGATTGATTTGAGGGATTACAAGTTTGCAGTCACTCCACCGTGGAGGACAAAAGTCCAACACTTAAGTACTCAATCAATTCATCTCCCTCAAACCCTAGACTCCTTTATCTCTCCACTTTCCTTAAATCACAAATTAGGGTTTCCTAGGCTCGAGTGGATGAGTGCAAATTCTGCACCCCTCTCTTTTATAGTTGAGGCTAGGTCTAGAGATAAAACCTTATTGGGCACTCGTTAATCCCACACACAAACAGGTCTACACTCACACACTCTTCTCAAAGCGAAAAGAACCAAGTCTCCCGAATCTGTCTCTTTGTGATCTCCGTCTTCTCTTGACCTAAGCCACCTCTCCTTTGCACCGTCTAGCGCTGCAGTTCTCCAAGGTCACTGTCGATGATCCAGTCACCGATCTTACAAAATAAAATAGAGGAAAATGGCAAGCAGTTCTTAGAAGAGAATGAAACTGCTCTATTACTATGAACTGGCTATTACAGGTTGTGCCTTCGACAAGGTAGAGGACTAGCCCTAATTATACTTGGTGTATTGTCTATTATGTTATTGCTTCAAATGAAATCCAATTGTCTGTTGATCTTCCGAATTGGATTGATCCCCCTTTTGCCACTTTTATTCTTCTTTAAATAGTTGACGAAGTGGTGGCAGTAACTCCTTGAAGAGGCATCCTTTGGAGGTGTCGCGACTGGTCGGAGGGAGACGGCTGTTGGTGAAGTATCAACCGTTCGGCAGTTGATATCAATGAAAGACATAACCATATGGTGGTTATTCGTCTTCTCTTGACCTAAACTGCCTCTCCTTTGCATCTTTCAACACCGCAATTTCTCCAAAGTCACCAACCCGGTATTTCCTTCTCCATAGGCCGAGTCCAAGCAACGTGAAGTAATCTCATGATTCACCACGCGTAGGTTCATTGATGGCTCTCTCTATGTTGGCAGGTCTCTCCCATCTGGCTCCCACCAGATCCACCATGGCACTTGCACCGACCCTAAGCCACTTGATGTAACCCGTTACACTGAACTTCTCATTCCATCATTTTTGTCCATCTTGCGTCATGCTTGAGTCCAACCACTTCACCCGGCATCCTCGATCGTTCTGGACCTCGCCTCTCCTAGCCTAGTCCCGATCATCCTCGCCGTTGTTCGTAGTTGACTTAGCCACCTCCACAACAATAGACCAAAAAATCGATTGTGGGCACAAGTCCTCACAACTTGACCTACGTTAACCAAAACATATATCATGCAACACTTATGCACTAACACCTATGACTTTTGTCAATTCCACAAGATTATCGCATCTCACTGTGCATGATCGCACCCTAGCTGGTCTGACCGCCAACCTTTGGCCGATCAAACCACTCCGAAAATTTTCCCAAGTCCTGGAAAACACCCTCTCTGGATATTTCAGAAAAACTCTACGTAGTTTTGCCTCGAAACTTCATTTTTCATGAGACTAGATGCAAACACACCTCCAAACACTCCCACATAAGTGTTTGATAGCATTCCCTAAAATTCCACTTTTCATCCCCCAGTTGGTCTGAGTGTCGGGCCTTAGCCGATCTGATCGCCACCCTAGGGCCGGCCAGACCGCCAGCCTCTAGCTAGTCAGACCACCCACAGAGCCGATCAGGCCGCCAACAACCTTACAACCAGCAAGAACTCCACTAAACCGAGAGTTTCTCCTAAACACCTTGACACCATTACCAATTGACCATCTATTTATTGAGTTCTCATGACTATTTTTATTGGTTTGCTTTGCAATTTTGAAACCTCACTATGATCAAAGGTCAAATTGAACAAATTGTTCTTTCATATGGACTTTGAGTGAATTATTGATGTCATCTCTGGATGTGAAGCTTTCTGCACTTCATTGTCTCCACTTGTTTGCTTCTGCATTCCTCAAGCCAACTTGGTCACTTTCATAGCTTTCTCTTGCTTATGAATCAAGTTGAGGCTTTACACAAAACCGAGTGAGTTGCTTCCAAAACTACCTCCATTTTGTAGATGCAAACACACCTCCAAACACTCCCACATAAGTGTTTGATCGCATTCCCTAAAATTCCACTTTTCATCCCCCAGTTGGTCTGAGCGTTGGGCCTTAGCCGATCTGATCGCCACCCTAGGGCCGGTCAGACCGCCAGCCTCTGGCTAGTCAGACCACCCACAGAGCCGATTAGGCCACCAGCAACCTTAGAATCAACAGGAACTCCACTAAACCGAGAGTTTCTCCTAAACACCTCGACACTATTACCAATTGTTCAACACACTAATATTAGGATCACATACACATGATCTCCGCAATCTCCCCCTTGATGAAGACATTGACAATCTCCCAAAAATACAAAATGGAGGTAGTTTTGGAAGCAACTCACTCGGTTTTGTGTAAAGCCTCAACTTGATTCGTAAGCAAGAGAAAGCTATGAAA
The DNA here is from genome assembly GCA_036346255.1 of Ampelocalamus luodianensis. Taxonomy (NCBI): domain Eukaryota; kingdom Viridiplantae; phylum Streptophyta; class Magnoliopsida; order Poales; family Poaceae; genus Ampelocalamus; species Ampelocalamus luodianensis. The sequence continues at coordinate 5,782,843 of CM070638.1, forward strand.
GTGACCAAGTTAGTTTGAGGAATACAGAAGCAAACTAGTGGAGACAATGAAGTGCAGAAAGCTTCACATCTAGAGATGGCATCAATAATTCACTCAAAGTCCATATGAAAGAACAATTTGTTCAATTTGACCTTTGATCATAGTGAGGTTTCAAAATTGCAAAGCAAACCAATAAATAGTCATGAGAACTCAATAAATAGATGGTATTTCATCGATGTTTTCTGTGTGAGCTAGCTACATGGAGACCAAATTGTTAAAGTTGTTTTATTTTATGCATGTCAGGATATCATGAGTTACTACTTATTCATGATAAAATTTCTTAAGGTTCAATCTTATGGATTATGTCGTAATCACAAGTTTTCCAATACCCTAATCAGAGTACAACTAATGGCTTAAGCACAAACAATGAACTGGTTGCTGGAACGGATCTAGAAACGCATGCAACTGAATATCCACTTCGGAAACACATGCAACTGAATAAACATGAGAAGAACGGATATGTACCTAGATCAAGACGAAAATAATGGAAGCAGGAAACGAAGCTATTCTTTTCTGCAGAACGCCGCCGACGGACGTGTGGAAGAACATCAAATGCTCACGTATACAACTGTTCGTCTATTCGGGCGTCCACGCTTGACGCGCTTCCTCCATGTCGAACCTTTTTTTATTTAATCTTTTTTAATTTTATTTTAAAGTTAACCGCCATAAACTTTATTTCCAATTATGACCTCTTTGGTCACGCCACCACAATGGCGTGACAAAACAAAGACTGTCACGCCACATGATAAGTCCTCAAAATCGCATTTTTGTCACGCCACCGGTGGTGGCGTGACTAAATAATCTTGTCACGCCACCACCGGTGGCGTGACAAGACTTTGACCAGAAATAGGTTGGCGTGACAATGTTGTTTTGTCATGCCATGGGTGATGGCGTGACCAAAGAGGTCAGAATTGGAAATAAAGTTCGCGATAGGTTAACTTTAAAATAAAATTAAATAAAAAGATTAAATAAAAAAAATTCTGTCCGAACTTCCTAGATTTGTGAATTTCGGTCTCACTGCAAATAAAATATTCGGCCATAGTTCGAGTACTACTTGATAAGCTTTAGAAAAGAAAAGAAAAACGATTTGAGGTGGATGATGGCGATGGAGGTGATCTGAGGTGGAGGCAAAAGATGCCGGCGGTTAGGCGTGCGGCGCGAACCGAATATCTCCGGTGAGACAAGCTGTGGCAGAGACGGACAGGATGTCGCGGTGAGGGGAGCTCAGGCGGTGGCGATCGTTTAGGGTTTGGATTTTGGAGAGAAGGGTTTTTTTAAGCACTAAAACGACTTTTGTTCTGAACAGAACAAATAACAGGAACAACAACGAGGTTTCCTTATTTCATTTAATCGTTGTTAGGGTATATATAATAATGTAGACAACGCTGTCTATAAAGTCTTTTATATCATCTATAGACAACACTAAAAACAACTCTTATCTTATCATGCTTTGTTTCTAAGTTTGTTTATAGACCATCTATTAAGGGTGTCCATACAAAAGTAACAAAACGTGTGGAGTATAGATGACATCCATGTAACAGCAAGAACACCGTATGTAAGGGTCTTATTTCGCCTATAGTCCATCCGTGCGTGTAGATTGTATCTTTCTCTCATTCGTATCATCGAAATCTTATATGCATGATAAGAATTATACACGGTGATGTCACCCCATTGTACATGCGAGAGAGCTAACGGAATCACCTCATTGGCGATTCAATGAAAATTGTTGGGCATTTCCGAATTTGCCGGCGTTTTTGTTCCAGCTGTCAGCGACTCCCAAGATTGGTTCTCTCTAAGCGGAAAGGAACATCGAGCATCAATGGTTACTAATCTGATACTGATAGAATGATATAGAATTAACCATGTATGCAAATCTCTCTCTCTCTCTCTCTCTCTCTCTCTCTGTCTAAAAAAACAAAATGTCTGCAAATCAATGCCGTCTCTAATTCTCACTTAATTAGAGCGGGAAATTAAAGAATTTGCTCCCCGCTAGAAGCTGTTGCCGGCACGCACAGGCCTTTGACCATGATGAATACGAGTGGGCCGCTTGATTAATTGACCCATTACCAGGCCCAATACCAAGTCTCTTATCACCTTCCTGTCTCTAAAAAAAAATCACCTTCCTCTCCAAAAAAAAGGGAAAGGAAATAACAACAACAACAACAACAACAAGAAGAAAACAAAGAAAGACAAGATCTTTTAAAAAAAAGGTCTTATCTAAGAAAAAACAAAATGAAACTGCTGAAAACAATATGCATGTGTATCATGTATGTATGCTAACAAGTGGAGATTGACTAGCTGGTTGACCTCACATTTTGTCCCAGTTTTTTAGACCTAGCTACCTCACATCTTTAATTTGTGGCTGCTAGCTGCAGATCAACTCAAGTCCCAATTCTTCCTTTCTTTCTTTCTTTCTCTCTTTCTTTTCCTTTTCCTGAAGCTTTGCTGCACAAAGCCTAACGTTTGAACATGATGCTGCACAAATTAAAGTAGGTGTTGGGTGGAAACCACACTAGTGGTTCGAATTAAATACAGTGTGACATGTTGGCATTTCAGAGACAGACTGACATATATTACTATTTCCACATCTGATCATTCTCTTTTGAATATTAATCATGTTTAAACCTCACTAGTTCAAAACAAACTAATAATAGGCGGTTTTTTTTTTTAATTTTGTCGATAAAAATTGAATGTTCATGGATATATATGAAAAACGGTGGAGATGAACTAGATTTTGAAATACATATGAAACATTCTGAATTTTTTGAAAACAAAATTGAACGTGGGCACATATATGCTCCTAAAACCGGTTGGTTGTGGGGCAACTAGGGGGCGGGCCGGTTCATCTGTTGGTGTTCGTGTACGTGTGGGGTGCACGCGGTGTGCGTTAGATTATCTTCTTAATATTTACTCTCTTTCATGCATGTATGAACCTTTACGTACCTCAATTCCAGTATCTCCCCCCAGCGTGTGTGTATATATATATTTCTAAGTGTGTGTTTCCCAGACTGTTTTGATATTTCTAAGTTGTCTGGTATTTTATTAAAATTGAAGTCATTTTTTATAATCATTGGATTTGCATGGAGATTAGTGCGTCGTATGAATTCATGTTGTATGAATTGATGTGTCAATGGATAAAAAGCTTGACTTACATTTAAGAAAAATAAATCACCTTTCTTAGTGTTGATTAGACTATCCTGGAGATGGGACTATCTATTTATGAAGTGACTGTTTTTTTCTTCATAAATTACATTTTTGATCCATTAAATCAATATCAAATCAAATGCGGGACCGTAAGTCCATAGCATAGTCTAGTGATATGACACCTTATCGCTTTGCCTATATCTAATGACAAGAGTTCGATTCCTACCAAGTACCAACCATGGGTTAGATAGATTATTTATGTTGATTTTCCACTATATATGATTTTCCGGGATTTTCCACCTGTGGGTTATGTGAGCCTTAAGATGCCGCACTCACTAGCCAATTGTCCCTAAAAAAATCAGACGACGGATAGCACACCAATCTCCATGCAAATATGATGATAGCAAAAATTGACATACTAGCCGAGTTACATATCTGTAGCTAGCACGGTCGCTCGGACATACGGCCGGTATGCATATGGCATGCATGCATAAGGAAACTTCACTTGGGATTCCTCTCTCTCTATATATATGTTTTAGGGATTCCTTTATTTCTTGTACGATTGTATAGGACTCGATTGTACATTACCATATACCATTATAACTTACCAACTTTCGCGGCAGCATGATCCCTCTGAATCATCGCCACGCGGCTGATACGATTGGTTGCCTTGTACTGCATGTGCCCTCGATAAATGTCGATCGGCAATGCAACCTCTGATCAATTGGTACGTGTGTGCGGATTGACACTGTTCGTTCAACTCCTGGCCCTCTCCTGTCGCGTAGATCATCGACCTCGATCATGCGTATGTATGGATCCCGGTGCCAGAAAGAGGAGCCAAACGGATCGAAGGTGGTCAGCCTCCTGCTCCGCCTGTCCACGCTGGTGCTGGCGCTCACGTCGGCGGTCATGATGGCGACGGCGAGCAAGTGCACCATCAGCGACCTCGACGGCGTCACCTCACCGTCACGTACAAACACTACCTCGCCTTCGTGTACGTGTATAATCATCGATCACTGGATCACATGATCACCTTCATATGTATATATTAATGGTGTGAGTAGTACTGATCGATGTAGACGCGCGTGCGTACGTGTCATCACGTGTGCATGCAGGTACTTGGTGGGATCCAACATCGTCGCGGCGATCCTGGAGGCGGCGGCGATCTACCTGCAGCTCAGCAGGGCGCCGACGACCACGAGGGCGGGGAGAAAGCTCCCGTGATCCTCCTGGTCGTCATGGACGTCGCGGTGCAGGCGCTGCTCTACTCGTCGACGGGCGCGACGTACGGGGCGGCGTACGCCTACGGCGGGCAGATCAGCGCCTGCTCCGGGGGTGCCGGCCGCTTCCGCGAGCAGGTCAACCGGTCCAAGCTCCTCTCGCTGGCCGCGGGCTTGTCCGTCGGCCTCGCCGCGATCGCCAAGGACGTGCCGCTGTCGTTTTTATGGAAAACTCTATTGTCGAAATTTCGTCGCTAATCGATGGTTATCGATGGTCCGATAAAATTTTGTACCGGATATTTTTTTGGATTTATCTTCTTCTTTTTTTGATGTAGAAAGGTAGAGTCTTCTCTACCTTTATGTGAGACACCCTGTCAAGTTTAGGACTTAAACCTGGATGGACTGCTTGGACAACACCACAGCTAGCCAAGTGAGCAAGCTCACTTTCTCGATTTTATCTAATTTTCATCCAAATTCAAATTTCAATTCAAAAATTAGATAAATTTTATCTTTACATCTGAAAATTTCAAATTTCAATTCAAAATTTATATCCGAAATTTCGTCAAAATATCTGGTAACCAGCGATTATTGGTTTTGTCGGTGGGATCCAATAAAATTTCCGCACCGATATAGTTTTCTGTCACCGTTCTCCGCGTGGCCAAACTAACCGGCTGTGTGATCCAGATGCCGTCTGTTCACTTAATTACTCGGTGGTTTAATTTGCCGTTAGTAATCTGTATTCTGTAGTTCCATACTAATCTTGATACTGCACTGCAAAAATATGAGTTAGTATCAAGCTAGCAGGTGTGTATTAGTTAGTTGTTCGCATTTGGCAACGTTAATTTGATGTTAACGTTGTGAAAAATTATATATAATGAACGATTAATAGATATGGTGTTTTATGCTGAGGATCGGAGCTAGCGTTGCTTGCTATGTATGATGAGGCAACGAAGTGCATAACACTAGGCATCTTCAATCTTCATTGATCAGTAGCGTGTGTGTATATATATATACACACACCATCACCTAAGATTTTGCCTTGACCAGGCAGTCCAATCCATGTTATCTTTATCAACCAATATGCAGGCAGCCATCGTAGAAGAAGATCACCCAAATCTAGTTGCAGAGCATAATTAAAAGAGCACTAGAGCAGAACACACATGCACTTCACAATTAACGTGTGTCGCCTAACTGTATTTCAGCGATGACTATAGATGAATACAATGGGGGCGGAGCTGGCCTGGTCCGAGGCTTAAGATCAAAAGTGTTGTGTTCGGTCCAAAAAAAAAAAACTGGTCCAGCCCGAGGCGTGGTTCGTGCCTGGCTCCACCCCTAATACAATACTATAAATGAAGGATGTAGCATCTCGAGCTTAGGAGCTGCTCCACAGTTAAAGCTGATTTTGTTGATGTCAGCCTTAGACGACCAGGAAATCGAGGTCTTGGAATTCTTCCACCATGAAGGCGAGCTCTGTTTCCACGTAGGACTTGTGGAGAATCTTGAGACAGCTCAGGCCATCAAGCTTGGCAAGGATGCTTAGAGCCTCTTCCTTCAAGTAAGGCTGGCTCAATGCTATCTTTGCAGTCTGATGGAGATCTTTGGTGAAGTGAGGCAACCCACTAGTGATGCCACTGACGTTTAGGCTCTGAAGAAACTGTGGAGCTAAGCGCAAAGCATCTACGGTGCCTGGCTGCCTGCGCTTGCATCTGTGCAATTTCTCAATTTGACTGAACAAATCATTCAGAAACTATACCGAATTCCCTCAGTTGGAGCAACTGAGAAATGCCATTGCCAGCCAACTCATTAGCACTTTCAGAAACTTCGATGTGTGATCGAATAGTGTCTCCAAAATCCAAATGCTTCAGATACGGATGGGCGTGCGCACCGTTGTCGGCCCATTTTTCTGTAGTGAAGGCCTACAAACGGCCCATCTCAGTTCCACCCAATCCGCGGCCGTCGTCGTCAGCTCGGCGTTCTCACTCGCCTGCCGGAGCACTTCTTCGGTTCTTCCTCGCGGAGCCGACCACGCCGCCGCCAGTATGCTCTCCATCGTCACCATCGCCGCCGCCACCGCCTTCTGAGGTGGTAAGCTCTTTTCTCATTACCGTAATTTCTGGAGGTATTAGTGTGGTACTGATCTATATGTTGGTCTAAAAAGTTCAATCGGGAATTGCAGGCATACATCATGTTTGATATGCATGCATTTTGGTTGAGATGTTGTAGCTGTAGGATGGTGATCTAGAGGAATTAGCGTTTCATCTTGCGACAGGATTAGTATTCGATTCGATTAAAAAAAAAACTGGACTATGCGTAACATGGAATTAGCGCTTCGTCTTCCATTGTTTTAGATGTGATGCTGGTGGTGGAGGTCGGTTGGCATCACCGGTGGTGGCCGCAAGTGAATCTTTCTGTTACAAGATCGGGCTTCACAAACGAGAAGAGTGCCTGACAAATGAAGCAGATTAGAAAACATGAGATGGGAGGAGAAGATACGGTAGCAAAATGTAAGGATTGTTAAAGAATGAAAAACAAGTGCTCAGTTTCTTAACTTTGCGTCTAAATTCTGTCCATTGACATATGATTGGGTGCATAGGTACGATTATTTTCTAACCAACCGAAACATATTTTAGGCCTGAAACAACCTTTGCTTTTATCAAAATAATACAATTCAAAGTGCATTATAAATGGATACAGGTCTATAATTTGAAAGTATTTTGAATTTTGCGGCTTTTGTTGTCTACCTCGAACCAACCCATAAGGGTAAACTATGTTTACCCCCCAACTCACTTCTCAAGAAGACAAACTGTGGACACCATGAGAATATGCTTATGATCCTAGGTGATGTTACAATTGACAATTTGGTTGAAGGTTTGTTGGAATTTTTGTTTTTCACAATGTTTCAGCAAGTGTCAGGATTTTCGGTCATACCGGTGTGTAAGGCGCGGTACGACCGTTGTGCGGTGGTACCGGCTTTGAAAGGAAGGTAGTACCGCAGTGCGGTAATACCAAAAGTTGCTTGGCAGTTGCAAATTTCCAGACAGTTTGCTTTTGGGGATTTAGGAAATTCTCCGAGAGCGGTACGATCGAAATGCTGAGAGCGGTACTACCGTGATGTGGTAGTACCGGAAATGTCTTGGCGGTAGTACCGCATTTGCACTGAATGTTGATTCTTTCAGAGAATTGATTATGGGATAGGTTATATCCTTGTTTGTCTTTGCATATGAGTTGCATATTGCATGTTTTGAGTTAACGTGGGTCAAGTTGTGAAGAACTTGCTCCCGAAGACAATTGCTCTGTCTATTGCTGTGTAGGTGGCTTGCAGGTCAACGACGGTCAACGGCGAGGAGGATCGGGACTAAGCTTGGAGAGCTAAGGTCCAGAACGATCATGGATGCCGGGTAAGGTCAAGTGACTCAAGCGTGGCGCAGAATGGACGAGGATGAACGAACGGGCAGTTCAATGCAGCTAGTTGGATCAAGCGGCGCGGGGGTCGGTACAAGTGCCTTGGAGGTTCCAATGGGATTCGAACGGGAGAGACTTGCCGACATGATGAGAGCCGTTGATCAACCTACACGTAGCGAAGCAGGCGATTGCTTCGACAGGATTGGACTCGGTCTGTGGAGAAGGATCGAGAAGGGGTATTTTGGTAATTTCACTAAATACCGGTTTTGTGACTTGTTGGCTAAACCGCGGCGCTTGGAGAAGCGGTTTAGGTCAATCAAGCGAAGCGGTGCTTTAAAATACATGCGTATGTGTCTCGTTTGTGTTGGGCCTTAACGAGCCCATTAGGTTAAACTCTTCTAGAAGTTAGGCTCTCTATAAATAGGAGGTGTGATGGACAACAACCCTCAAGCACTTCATTGAGAAAAACCCTAGTTTGTTTAGGGCTTAGGGAGAAAAAGAGAGGCTAGGGTTCTAGGGATTGATGGATCGTGTGCTCATGTGTTGAGTTGTGTCCTTCAAGATGGAGAGGCTGTAAACATCAATCCATATCTTCAGATCAATCAAATCATGTTTCTGAAAGTGAGTCTTTTTGTTCTTGACTTTTGTTTTGGGAGTTTTGGTGTTTCTTGATGATCCACTGCTTTTCTCTTGATTCCTTTTATTGATCGCGCTTGCTGTGACTTGTGGGAGACCATCTAAGGTCATCTAGATAATTCATAACCCACGAGCAAGCCTAGGATCATGATTTGCTTTTTGCTCGGTTTTGAACTCTCCTTCGGTAAAATGGAAAAAGGTCAAAACTTTGATGTGAATCTTCACGATCGTCGCATGGAATTGGTTCCTAACATCCTTAGGAAGGGTTGTTTCAAGTTTCATTGACTTTGGCCAAGTGAATCAAAAGTTATGCCAATTTTGGTTTTCGTCCGCGCGCTGTTTTGCTGATCTCCAGAAAAAATAGGTAGTACCGCTCCATGCACTGAGGTAGTACCGCGATGAGGTAGTACCGCCCATATAATGACAGTAGTACCGATTTCCCTGAGTTTTTAGCACCACTCTGTGGTTTCTTTTGCCGTGCTTTGGGGGTTGGAGTGGATTCAACATAAGTCTTCCAGTGTGTTTAATTATTGATCTTCATAGATCTCATAGCTATTGGAGTAACATATGTGTTGAATCAGGTTTAGCGTAAAATCGGATCGAGCTCCTATTCACTCCCCTCTAGTCGCCTATTCGGTCCTACAAGTGGTATCAGAGCACGGTTAGCTCTTCTCATAGATCTTAACCGGTCTTTGGAGCCATGACGACTGACAAGTATTCAACCAAACCACATATTTTTGATGGATCGATTTTGCTTTGGAAGGTTCGTATGCAAGCCTACATCAAAGCTCAAGGGCACGCAATTTGGCTTAAGGTCAAAATCCCTATGTTGTGCCACCAATAACGATGTGTTCACTCCACGAGGCTAATAGCCAAACTCGCAACTTCTTGATTCAAGGACTTAGTTGATTCGAGTTTGAGCGCGTTGCTCATTTGAGGTCTACTCACGAGATCCGAAGACCCTTTGTGATTACCATGAGGGCTCTCGCAATCAAGGAAGTGAGACAGAACCAACTCAAGAAAGAATATTCAAAGATCGAGCAAAGGCCTGGTGAATCTTTGGATGAACTGGGGGGGTTCTCCAAGATCCTTCACAATCTTCGAGCTATGGATCTTGTTTTTACTGAGTCTGAGAATGCACGCCAACTCTTGGGTGCTCTGGATGTAAAGGTCTGAGGGATGAAGATCACTTCCATCAATGACAACACTGTCATGAGTGAGCTTACCATGGATAAGCTCTACTCGAGGTTGAAGACGCATGAGATTGATTTCATCTCGCGTCTCCCCAAGATAGAGTCGATAGCTTTAGTTGTCGACCCATATAAGGGTAGCTCGTCTGATTCTTTGGATTTTGGCTCATCTGGTCTTTCTTTGTCCGCCTTGCATTCTTTGAGTGATGAGCGGTGAAGAAGCTACCTGAAGATGATAGCCCTCCTAACCACAAAATTCTCGAGAGTCTACAACAAGGTGAGGAATAGAAGGAGAGGTGGCCCTGTCATATGCTTTGAGTGTGGTGAGCTAAACCACATTTGCTCCAACTGCCCCAAGATGAAGGGCAAAGAGGAGAAAAATCTTGGGCGTCCTCATGTAACACCCGGGACCAACATTACCAGGATATTACTTAACACACTCTGACTAGCCAATAATTTCATAAGAATATAAAATTTAGCGACAACTCTAGGCAAGAAACAATAAGCGGAAGCATAAACCACTAAGGGAATAAAGATAACAGATAACAAGTTCAATAATTAAACAACCTCTAGCAGTTCGGTCAAGTGTAGTCCACAAATGCATCAATAAATAATTCAACAGAACACTCGTGAATAGCTAGTCAATAGGCTAAATTCCTCTCAACTTTATTCTGACATGAAACTATGAATTGAGTGCATTATTGTAGTGCGCTCTACCCATCCAGAATGCTTAAGAATCACACGAAAGGGGAAAGAAACAACAAGAATGAGATAAAATCTCAGCAAGTAAGTTGCATAACGAAGTTAATCAATTGACAAGCAAGCTACAACACAAGTTATAATATTGCATGACCACAACCACGATCCACTATCTCATTCAATAAACCACATGGACTAGCATGAGTCACGCCTCATAAGAATTCAACCATTTGACAAAAGAATGCAGGTTCTCCATCCACAATGCTTAATGCAAATGCATGCCATGCTCCACTGCACTCTTACCCATCAAGGTAAGAGTGTGCATCGTCTCTGACAGTATGTACGATCTTTGACTGCGTCTGATCGCGGCCATAAGCGGCGACATCCACAATGCAATGTAATGGTATGTTATGAATGATATGATAATTATACACCACATGTGTGACATCTCATAAGGGCACCAACAAGATTAACTTGTACAACTACTACATAATCATTATGGAAGAAAATACATCCATGATCCACATTCGGCACATAAAACAACCCTTTCATGCCTACACACGATAACCAATGTAAATCATTAAAATAATAAATACTGTCATCATCTCATATGTAAGTCAACCAACCATGGCATAACACTTCAAAATACGAAAATCATATGGATTGCAAGTAGTAAGAACAACCAATTACTCAGTAGTAACACCTGCTACAATTACTTGCCTTCCACGATGTGACGCGTTAGCCGCCAAGGCGATACTCCTAAACCCGAGGCTTCACCTCCTAAACAAGTAAAAATAAATTCAATAAGGTCATAATACACCCAGCGCTACTAATCGGCATTCTACAACGCTTACTTGACGACTCAACACGAGTTTACAAAGCTGAAACCGAAAGACAACATTTCCTGCCGTAAACTGATTCTGGACAGCAGCACGGTAAAAGACATAACTCAAGATCTGGAAGTCAAAAAGGGGTAAATCCAATTTCTGTATATTCTTAACTGAATAATCTACAATACTCTAGTTGACACAATAAACCAATTCGGCCAAAATAATAGGCTACCCATTGTCTGAACATTCAGTACAGAAACTGTCTACACAAACGAACAGCAAAACTAAAATGGCCATAACTTTTAACAGGTAACTCCGAATTGATCGTTCTTTATCAATCTGAAAAGGTTATCGAATTACCTACAATAACCTAGAAGGGTGAACTTTCAGATTCTACCAAATTCCCTTTCATATTTTAGGAAATAACCAGACAGATTATTCTCGTCAGATTTCTGGCAGCAGATACTAAATCGACCATAACTTTTGACTCAGACCTCGGAATCGAGTGATCTTCGCGGCCACTGAAAGCTAACGAAATAACCCACATATCTCTAGGAGATGGAAACTTAAAATTCAGACTCTAAATACACGAAAATACTCACGCAAGGTTCTGGACAGAACTGCATCTTCTGCAGCCCAACAATTAACCGACATTTCTAATCAAATTCGCATCTACTAAGGATCAAACAGCGGGGAAAACATCTAGTTACCCTTGTAGAACCACTAGAAATCGCTGAACCAAACCCCACGCAAATCTTCTTCTCCTTCTTCTCCTTCTTCTCCTTCTTCTCCTTCTTTTCTTCCTCTCCTTCTTCCTTCTTGCGCAATGGACAGCACCTTGGATGAGGGGAGGTGCAGAGGCAGCACCTTGGGAGAGGGAGGTGCAAGGGGAAAGAGGATTCGGCCAAAGAGGAGGAAGGGGAGTAGGGCGGCTGCCAAGTGGGAGGAGGAAAGGGGAGAGGAGGGGCGGCTAGGGTTTGGGGAGGTGGCCCTCCCCCTTGGCCGGCCACACTAGATGGGCCAAGGCCCAGCCCCAAAGGTAGCGGAAAAGCGCAGAAAAGCCCCTCTCGACGCTGGATTTGATGAAAACTAAAAAAAAAACCTTCCCCGATTAAATTATTCTCTACCGATTAATTTTAATTAATCCGTTTCTTGACTTCTCACATACGGAATATTACATTCTTCCCACCTTAAAAGGATTAGCCTCGAATCCAATTCTCTGAACCACAAAGAAGCAGACCACAAGCAGAACAGCAACCCAAACTAGGTGTACTCACCAGCCTCGAAGAACTCGGGGTACTTCTTTCGCAAAAGATCCTCCAATTCCCACGTAGCCTCTCTCTCAGACTGATTCGTCCAAAGGACCTTCACATACTTGATGGTCTTATTCCTCAAGACCCGCTCAGATGTATCCAAGATACGAATCGGCGACTCTCCACGGTGAGATCTGCTCCTTGTGACTGTTCGAGTCAATTTTATGTTCGGATCCGCGGTATTTCTCGGCATAGACACATGAAAAACATTGTGCACACCACTCAAAGAGTCCAGCGGCTCAAGCGATAAGCCACACTACCCACCCGAGCAACCACGAAAAGGACCGATGTACCGCGGGCTAAGCTTCGGTGGTACCAAAGCGAACAACACCCTTGGTTGGAGACACCGAAGGAGCACAAGGCTACCACGCAAACTCCAACTCTCGGCGCGAACATCCGCATAACTCTTTTGTCGGCTCTGGCGAGCCAATGAGTTCGACGAACCTCTCGCACTTTCTCCACGGTCTGCTTGAACAAGATCCGGACCAAGCAACGACCTCTCGCCTTGCGCATCCCGGCAAAGAGGGAAACACACCTCCGACCATACAAAGCCTCGAAAGGAGGCATCTTGATACTCGCCGATAACTATTGTTATAGCGAACTCGCCAAAGCAGATAATCCTCCCAACTACCCTTCCAAGATAGCACGCAAGCACGAAGCATGTCCTCGAGTTTGAATGGTCCTCTCTCGTGACCATCCGTCACGAGGTGAAAAGTCATCTTGAGAAGCTGCGTGCCCAGCGCACTGAAGACTCTGCGAGAACTTAGAGACGAACTTGGCATCTCGGTCGAAACAATGGACTTGGGTACACCGTGCGGTCTCACCACCTCTCGGATGTACAACGGGGCTAGGTCTGCTTGTTGTGTTGGTCGTTTTATCGGTATGAAGTGTGCGGACTTGTAAGCTTGTCCACCACGACCCATATTGCATCTCGCCCTGGCGGCGCGGCAACCCAACCACAAAGTCCATAGTGATATGCTCCCACTTCCACTCGAGTACCTCCAAGAGTGCAATAAACGGCGGGACGTTTGTGCTCGACCTTTACACGTTGACAAGCGCCAGACGGCGACATATTTAGCAATATCCACCTCATCCGCTTCCACCAAAAGATTTGTTTAAGATCACGATACATCTTGGTCTCTCTGGATGTACCGCATATGGGGTGCGGTGAGCCTCACGAAGAATATCATCCTTCACCGGTGATTTACAGGGTACACACACCGCCTTTGAATCGAACCGCACCGTGTTCATCCACACTAAAATCTCGGAGCGCCCCTCGAGATCCTTTTCCGCACCTCTGAAAGGAGCCGATCAGTGTTGAGCTTCAAGAACGCGCTCGGGGATGGCGATGGATGATCATTTGTGTCTGCTGCGCTTAACCAGTGAAGACAGAAAGAAATACCCATCTTCTCAAACTCCGAGGCCAAGGATAACGCCACCGAGGTACCCTGTCCTACTTAGGGCATCGGCCACCACATTAGCCTTACCGTGGTGATCTTGGATAGTCGAGTCATAATCCTTGATTAACTCCAACCACCTCATTGCCTCAAATTTAGCTCTCATTGTGTGAATATATACTTAAGGCTCTTGTGATCGGTGAAGATATCATGATTGTTCCCCATACAAGTAATGCCTCCAAGACTTGAGCAAACACAGCTGCCGCCAACTCAAGATCATGAGTGGGATAGTTCGCTCATGAGTCTTCAAGCTGTCTAGAAGCATAGCGATTACTCGGCCCTCTTGCATCGATACACAACCGAGTCCAATCCGAGAAGCATCCGTGTACAGTGAAGCGCTTGCCACTCCGGGCAAGGATAGAATAGGTGCATTTACCGGCTTGTTCTTCAAAGTCGAAACCCGCCTCACAGCGTCAGTCCACACAAAGGAACCCCCTTTGCGTGAGTCGGGTCATTGGTTTAGCAATGCTAGAAAAATCGCACAAAGCGCCGGTAATACCGGCAAGACCAAGAAACTCGGATCTCGACACATTGGTTGGCCTCCCATCTGAACCACTGCCGCCACATTCTTGGATCCACCAGAATACCGTCTTTCGATGGTATGACCCAAAAATCCTACTTGAGATAAACGAAAGCACACTTCTTTAGCTTCGCATAGTATTTATTCTTAGAAGAGTATCTAGGACCAGTTAAGGTGCAACTCGTGGTCCTCCTCCGTTTGGAATAAACCGAGGATGTCGTCAATGAAGACCACCACAAAAGAATCTAGGTACTCATGGAGCATCCTGTTCATAGCTTCCATAAAGACAATAGGAGCATTAGTCGGTCAAAAGACATAACAACATACTCATAATGCCCATACCTTGTGCTAAATCTTTGTCTTCTCTATATCTTCCTCCCCGATCCATGATTGATGGTAACGGTATCGCAAATCAATCTTGGAAAATAATTTGGCACCCTCAAGCGATCGAAGAGATCCTCAATGCGAGGCGGGGATACTTATTCTTAATTGTCACCGATTGGCGCTCGATAATCCACACAAAGCCTCTTGGTGCCATCCTTCTTTCCCACAAACAAAACCCGAGCAGCCCGGGGTGGCGTGCTCGGTCTAATGAACCCTTAGCTAAGAGTTCATCCAAGCGCTTCTTTAGCTCCACTGCTCAGCGGTGCCATCCAGACGGGGACTTATAAATAGGCGCGTGCGGGCAGCTCAATGCGAAGATCGACTCGCTCGGTGGCAAGCGGGAGCTCACTGGAAAAACATCCGGATACTTGCGGACTACGGTATGTTCTCTAACCTCAAGGCGCCTCGTGACCCTCCACCAAAGCCCACAACACTTCGACGACTTGCATCGCCGATTAGGAAACAAGCGCACAACAACGAGAGATGCTGCGAGCACTCCTGGAAAACAACTTCACGCCCGCACGAGAACGCAAGGTGACCGTCTTCCGAAACAAGAGATGACGACTTGATACCGCGTGAGCCAATCCATGCCAAGGATCACATCGAAGGGCTCAGGATATAACCACCAAATTCGCCACGAACTCCTCATCGCTAGAACCACCACACAACGGGGCAAACACGGGAGCTGGATATAAGCCCACTAGGAGAACTAACGACCACTGCCCTCCCAATTAACTGCACCGAAAGCCCTGCCCGCTCAACAAAATTCTCCGAGACAAAAGAGAAATCTCCCGAATCAAAAGTACGCAGCATCAAAAGAGTCAACTGATAAGGTACCTGTCACAACATCTCCACGATCCCTGCCATCCGATGTCGGCATGGAGAATGCCGCAGGGACAGCTGAAGAAGAAGGATCTCCCACACTCTGGTAGGTCGGCGCGGTGTCCACCGAGGTGCGGGGTCGATGGGTAGGTCTGAACCCGGTATCCTCCGGATGGGGCGCCAAGACGATCGATGAAGGTGTTGAGGCGCCGGCAGTAACGCGGTGCGTGGACGCGGTAGGGCTGCGGTAGGAGCCACGACCATCATCTCGAACGGTGCCATCGGGACGAGAGAATCCGTCCGAAGGTGTGGCGCCAACTCCCACCGTAGTTTCCCCTGGGATTTACGCACACCACATCCTTGTGGTTTTGACCACAGATAACTGCTTGCCTCCAAGAGCGGTCACTCCGCTGTGCGGATCCCCACAACGAAACACACTAAGCCCATTCGGGCTTCGAGGTGGCACTGCATGCAGAGCTCCCTCGGTGAGAGCTGGTGCGCCTCGCTTCTACGGTAGGGGTGATGACGACGACCCTTTGCCTTCTTAAACATAGGGCCCCAGAATGGCCCCTCCTCTCGCTATGACCTCGAGGTGATCTCCTCCGGAGGCCTTGCGAGTGTCCTCCGTGTCACGCATGCCGCATCTCGATCCCCAAGGCTGCTCCACGGTGAAAATCTGTGATCGGAAGGCACCCCCAGTGGCGGATCGAAGGCCTAAGCCTCGCATTTAAAGCGCTCGGCCTTCTCGCATCATCCCGAGCCACATGTGGGACGGCGGACTATCGATTGAAGCCCACCTCATACTCGCCCTGCATCGCTTATCTTGAGTGTATTTGCCCAAGTCAATTTTCATCTTGTCGAGAAAGGTCTCTGGATAGAACCGCCTCTCAAGCTGCGCCGGACAAACTCCGCCACGATGGGAGTCCATGGGCGGCCGTGCGAGCAGCATCGCACTCCTTTCCACGGATCTGGGCCTCTCCCTTGGCAGATTCGCCACATAGCGCACGCGATCGAAACCACTACCTCAAAAGCCTCCATCTTGTCCTCCACGTGGGACGACCGGTCGTGACACAGACGGGAGTGGCGCCGCGTCGAAGCCGCCGGCCTCAACCCTACCCACTCACGAGTGAGATGCCATGCTTGCCCAGTGCGCAGAACCTCAGCACCGGGCGGCATCGGCACCGAGGCCACTGCCCGCTTCAAAGCCCTCAACTCTTCTTTGCATGGCCCGACCACGACCAACAGCTCCTCTTGGGTACCACCCACTGGTGAGCATCTCGGCCTCCTCAGCTGCCGATTCCGCTGGCGTAGCGAGACGAACACGGCCACTACCCTTAGGTGGCATTCTGCGACCACGCAACCCACAAACAAACAAACAATAATCTCGGACAAGTGAAGCACAAGCAATAAATTAAAGAATTCAACAAGGTATATGCAAGATATGCAAACCCTTCCCCATCCTACATGTGCAAGTGTGTCAATTTCCTTACTTCTCCTAGAACCTAAAGCCTAGGCTCGATACCAAGCTGTAACACCCGGGACCAACATTACCCAGGATATTACTTAACCACTCTGACTAGCCAATAATTTCATAAGAATATAAAATTTCGTGACAACTCTAGGCAAGAAACAATAAGCGGAAGCATAAACCACTAAGGGAATAAAGATAACAGATAACAAGTTCAATAATTAAACAACCTCTAGCGATTCGGTCAAGTGTAGTCCACAAATGCATCAATAAATAATTCAACGGAACACTCGTGAATAGCTAGTCAATAGGCTAAATTCCTCTCAACTTTATTACAAACATGAAACTATGAATTGAGTGCATTATTGTAGTGCCGCTCTACCCATCCCAGAATGCTTAAGAATCACACGAAGGGGAAAGAAACAACAAGAATGAGATAAAATCTCAGCAAGTAAGTTGCATAACAGGTTAATCAATTGACAAGCAAGCTACAACACAGGTTATAATATTGCATGACCACAACCACGATCCACTATCTCATTCAATAAACCACATGGACTAGCATGAGTCCTGCCTCATAAGAATTCAACCATTTGACAAAAGAATGCAGGTTCTCCATCCACAATGCTTAATGCAAATGCATGCCATGCTCCACTGCACTCTTACCCATCAAGGTAAGAGTGTGCATCGTCTCACGACAATATGCGATCTTTGACGGCATCTGATCGCGGCCATAAGCGGCGACATCCACAATGCAATGTAATGGTATGTTATGAATGATATGATAATTATACACCACATGTGTGACATCTCATAAGGGCACCAACAAGATTAACTTGTACAACTACTACATAATCATTATGGAAGAAAATACATCCATGATCCACATTCGGCACATAAAACAACCCTTTCATGCCTACACACACGATAACCAATGTAAATCATTAAAATAATAAATACTGTCATCATCTCATATGTAAGTCAACCAACCATGGCATAACACTTCAAAATACGAAAATCATATGGATTGCAAGTAGTAAGAACAACCAATTACTCAGTAGTAACACTGCTACAATTACTTGCCTTCCACGATGTGACGCGTTAGCCGGCCAAGGCGATACTCCTAAACCCGAGGCTTCACCTCCTAAACAAGTAAAAATAAATTCAATAAGGTCATAATACACCCAGCGCTACTAATCGGCATTCTACAACGCTTACTTGACGACTCAACACGAGTTTACAAAGCTGAAACCGAAAGACAACATTTCCTGCCGTAAACTGATTCTGGACAGCAGCACGGTAAAAGACATAACTCAAGATCTGGAAGTCAAAAAGGGGTAAATCCAATTTCTGTATATTCTTAACTGAATAATCTACAATACTCTAGTTGACACAATAAACCAATTCGGCCAAAATAATAGGCTACCCATTGTCTGAACATTCAGTACAGAAACTGTCTACACAAACGAACAGCAAAACTAAAATGGCCATAACTTTTAACAGGTAACTCCGAATTGATCGTTCTTTATCAATCTGAAAAGGTTATCGAATTACCTACAATAACCTAGAAGGGTGAACTTTCAGATTCTACCAAATTCCTTTCATATTTTAGAAATAACCAGACAGATTATTCTCGTCAGATTTCTGGCAGCAGATACTAAATCGACCATAACTTTTGACTCAGACCTCGGAATCGAGTGATCTTCGCGGCCACTGAAAGCTAACGAAATAACCCACATATCTCTAGGAGATGGAAACTTAAAATTCAGACTCTAAATACACGAAAATACTCACGCAAGGTTCTGGACAGAACTGCATCTTCTGCAGCCCAACAATTAACCGACATTTCTAATCAAATTCGCATCTACTAAGGATCAAACAGCGGGGAAAACATCTCGTTACCCTTGTAGAACCACTAGAAATCGCTGAACCAAACCCACGCAAATCTTCTTCTCCTTCTTCTCCTTCTTCTCCTTCTTCTCCTTCTTTTCTTCCTCTCCTTCTTCCTTCTTGCGCAATGGACAGCACCTTGGATGAGGAGGTGCAGGGGCAGCACCTTGGGAGAGGGAGGTGCAAGGGGAAAGAGGATTCGACCAAGAGGGAGGAAGGGGAGTAGGCGGCTGCCAAGTGGGAGGAGGAAAGGGGAGGGGAGGGGCGGCTAGGGTTTGGGGAGGTGGCCCTCCCCCTTGGCAGCCACACTAGATGGGCCAAGGCCCAGCCCAAAGGTAGCGGAAAAGCGCAGAAAAGCCCCTCTCTCGCTGGATTTGTGAAAACTAAAAAAACCTTCCCGATTAAATTATTCTCTACCGATTAATTTTAATTAATCCGTTTCTTGACTTCTCACACTTCTGGAATATTACACCTCAAGCCAAGGATGCGAAAGCCAAGAAGCCAAACTATCACAAGTTCGTCAGCCAAGTCCTTACCACTCTCGAGAAGGTTGATATGAGTGATGTGGACTCGGAGACGGAGGACGACGAGGACGAATCTCGTGGCAAGAAGAAGACCCAGAACTTCACTGGCATGTGCTTCATGGCCAGGGACAGCCACGATGTCGACTCCTCCAACGACGACAACCCCTTCAACGATCCCGATGAGGTCCGTCGTGCGAGGAAGGAGGACATATAGCTTGTTGACTCTGGATGTTCTCGACATATGACTGGAGATTCTAGATAGTTCTCCTCCCTCACACGTGCATCCGGCAATGAGTTGATCACATTTGGGGATGCTTCTCAGGACCGTGTGACTAAGGGCACTTGTGTGCGTCAACAACAAGTTTATGCTTAAGGGCGTCGCTTTGGTAAGTAAGGCGAGGTATAATCTGCTATCTGTTTCTCGACTTCTTGATGAGGGTCTGGAGGTGAGGTTCAAGAGTGGTGAGTGTAGAGTGTAGAGTTCTAGACTCCTTAGGTGAGCATGTCTTTGGGATCTCTAGGTTTGAGAGGATCTTTAGTGCTGATTTGGTGACTCTTACGCTTCCATCCTAGATGTCTTGTAGCTTCGATTCTCATGATCTAGTCTTATGGCATCGAAGACTTAGACACATAGGTTTTGACCATTTGACTAGAGTCAGTTGCAAGGACTTGATTAGAGGTTTGCCTAGGCTGAAGGCTGTTAGAGACCTAGTTTGTGCACCCTGTAGACATGGTAAGATGGTTTACGCTTCTCATCCACCTCTTACTTTAGTGATGACCGATGGTCTAGGTCGGCTCTTACACTTAAGACACGATTGACCCTCTAGAGTCCGATGCGGGAGGGAAGTGGTATGTGCTTGTTATTGTGGATGACTTCTCCGGTATTCATGGGTTTATTTTCGGTTTCTAAGGACGAGGCTTTTGGATTTTTAGAGAATTGATCCTTAGATTAGTTGTTGATCTTCTGGACCTTTGAGAGTCATTAGGAGTGACAACGGGACAAAATTCAAGAACTCTTCTTTGCCACTTTACTGCACCGATAGGGAATTGAGCACCGTTCTCTTCACCTAGAGTTCCCAGTAGAATGGGGTTGTAGAAAGAAAGAACGAAGCCTTGTAGAGATGGCTAGAACCATGTTAGATGAGCATTCCACACCTAGGAGGTTTTGAGGTGAGGCAATCTCTACCGCTTGTTATGTCTTCAATAGGGTTTTCTTGAGATCTGTGTTCGCAAAACTTCTTTTGAGCTTATATTTGGTCATAGGCCTTAAAGTCTCTCATTTCAAGATTTTTGGTTGCAAATGCTTCATTCTTAAACATGGCAACTTGGATAAATTTGAGTCAAGATGTTCTGATGGCATATTTCTTGGATATCCTGCTCATTCTCGTGGCTATCGTGTATTTAATTTGGATACTAACAAAATTGTTGAGACTTGCGAAGTCACTTTTGTTGAGGCTAGTCCTGGTACTAGACCGATCTTTGCAGTACACAGTTCACGATATTTGAGAAAGCATCTTTGTCGATGATGACTCTGAGGATGAAGACCCAATCCATCCTCTAGTCCTTTCTGAGATGGTTGGAGAGCCTGCTTCTACTTCTCCAGTTTTAGCTGAGCAGCCTCCTCCTACCTTCACCGACGATGTGAGTGGCTCTGCTCCTACCTCCACAGCTCATGAGGTAGAGGCCATACGCACTGGGAGCTCCTCTTCATATCCAGGACGACATCCACCGAGTAGATGATTGGGGATCTCAATGAGCGAGTCACTCGCTCGGGTTTATTTCTCCAGATTCTTATGCGCATTCTGCTTTTGTTGCGTCTTTTGAACCCCGAGATGTCATCCACGCTTTATCTGATTCCTCTTGGGTCAATGCCATGCATGAAGAGTTTGAAAATTTTGAAAGAAACTAAGTCTGGACCTTAGTTGAACCTCCACCTAATCATAATGTAATTGGAACAAAACGGGTTTTCAAAAACAAACAAAGTGAGGATGGGTTGGTAGTTCGCAACAAGGCTAGGCTTGTAGCTCAAGATTATTCCCAGGTAGAAGGCTTAGACTTTGAAGAGACTTTTGCTCCTGTAGCTAGATTAGAAGCCATTTGCATTTTGTTAGCATTTGCGGTTTCTAAGGGCTTTAAGCTTTTTCAAATGGATGTCAAAAGTGCTTTTCTTAATGGTTTCATCGAAGAAGAGATCTATGTCAAGCAACCTCCTGGTTTTGAAAATCCCAAGTTCCCAAACCATGTTTTTAAACTCTCTAAAGCCTTATATGGATTGAAACAAGCCCCTAGAGCTTAGTATGATAGGCTTAAGAGTTTCTTACTTAAAAATAATTTCAAAATAAGAATGGTAGATAAAACCTTGTTCACTCTCAGGCATGGCAGTGACTTTTTATTGGTTCAGATTTATGTGGATGATATCATATTCGGTGGTTCTTCTCATGCTTTGGTGTCCAGTTTTGATTCTATGAGCAGGAGTTCGAGATGAGCATGATGGGTGAATTGACCTTCTTCCTTGGTCTTCAAGTCAAGCAAGCGAAAGAAGGCACCTTCATTCATCAAAGTAAGTATACAAAGGACCTTCTTGGGCGCCGACATGGGAGCGGCGGGCCAATGTCTACTCCCATTGCTACAACCACCGTCTTTGGACCACGATGAGGATGGAGAGCCGTGGACCGGAAGAGTACCGTAGCATGATTGGCTCTCTCCTTTATCTCACGGCTTCGAGGCCGGACATACAATTTGCTGTGTGTCTATGTGCTCGATTTCAGGCTTCCCCTTGTGCTTCTCATCGTCAAGCAGTGCGACGCATATTCAGGTACCTCCAAGACACTCTTGATTTTGGACTCTGGTATTCTTCTGATTCTACTCTCTCTATTCGAGATTTTTCTGGTGCTGATTTTGCGGGGTGTAGAGTGGATAGGAAGAGTACTTCTGGCACTTATCATTTCTTAGGCACATCTCTTATCTCTTGGTCTTCTAGGAAACAGTCCTCTGTTGCACAGTCCACTGCCGAGGCCGAGTATGTAGTCAGAGCTGATGGTTGCTCATGAGTTCTCGGATTTTATCTACTCTTCGGGACTATGGGTTGTCTTTGGGTAGTGTTCCTCTTTCTCGTGACAACACTAGTGCCATAAACATTGCCAAAAACCCAATGCAACACTCTAGGACCAAGCACATTGACATTCGATACCATTTCCTTAGAGACCATGTTGAGAAGGGTGATGTTGTGCTTCACTTTGTTGAGTCTGAGCAGCAGGGTTGTGGATATTTTCACTAAAGCTCTTGATTCTTCTCGTTTTGCTTCTTTGCGGGGAGAGTTAGGGGTTATTAGTCCTCTTGGCCTGTTTTGAGAGGGAGTTTGCTCTTTTGCATTCATTGTATCATAATGCATTTTAAAATCAACAACTTGCATTGTAATATAAATTCATGGAGCTTTGATTATTATCCTTGTATGACATGATTTCATACTTTATACCCTGCCATGTCTTGTGCTAGTTGGCTAGACTTCTTTTATGGCTTTTCATGAATAGCTTAGTTTTTGCCATGCTAGATTTATTATCTGTGAGCAAATTATATCAAAACATGACTTCTTGGATCTTGTGACTAGTTTTGCTATAGTGATCCTCTTATGATTCACACCATGTCATATACGCTTAATTGAGTCTTGAATCTGATATGAGTTTTGAAATGAGCTATGGAAGTTCTTGTAACATCCAAATTTCGGATTTGTACTTCCAAAGCATGAAAATGAGAAAAATTTAAAACTTTTGGACATGTTTTGTTTTTCTGGAGCTTTTGCATGAAATGTTGTCTTTGAAATTTTTGAAATCAATTGGAACATACAACTTGAATTGTAACTCTTAGAGAAAATAGGGACAAAAGATTATGATCATCTTACGAAACAATTTATTTAATTCTTATAATGTTTATCTTGAATAAATATAATTTTTCCAAAATTTTTGGAACTAGTTATCATCCTAGAAAAATTCAAACCCCATTTAATGACCTAGGCTAAGTTTGAATTTATATTATATGATTTATAATTTCAAAAGTGAGTTTTATAATTTTTATAAACACTAGGGTATCCTAGGAACACCTCTGATTAATCTCGAGATTTTAGGAATTTTATCTCTAATTTTAAAGCTTTGGTCAAAGTGGGAAAACAGATTTTAATCTCGGTCAAACTTCCTCTCGTTCCTCGGCCCGAACCCAACTCAGACTCGAGTCCGACCACGCGCCGGCTTGATCGCACCGCCTAACGACACCGCTGAGTCCAATCGCCGCGACCGTCCGATGCGGTCGCGACGGCCCACGCGGCGCCCGAACTAATCGGACTATCCTAACACTCCATCAAATCTCGACCGTCCATCTAAGATCAAGCGGCGGCGTCATCTTGATCGAGTCGGACCAACTCACCGTACCGCACTGACTCGACTCGCTCCATTTTCTCGCTGCCACGACACGCAGACCCACTGTCGGGCTCGCCTCGTCTTCTCCGTCGCGCAGAAGCACCGGCGTTCGCGCATGCGTGCCACGTACCTCGTCGCTGCCACCCCGATGCCCTCGTGTCCGGTGTGAGGCATCGCGTGGCCCCATAAAACCCCGAGCTCACCCACTTTTTCTCCTTGCTTCCTCGTGCTTTCTCGCGCGTTTCTTTGTCTCGGCGGAGTTGAAGCGAAGGTAGCGCCGCCGTGTTGGTGCCTCTCTCGAGCCGAGACCCCACCGCTGTGTTCCTCTCTCTCCGCGTCCATTTTGGTCACCCGAGTCCTTGTCGCCATGGATCGCGGAACGACCGTCGTCCCGCCCCGGCGAGCCTCGCCACAGCGTTCGACACTCTAGTGAGTCTCTAACCTCAGCACCTAGTCCTTTGTGACCGCAATGATTCACTGAGTCTAACAGTGGGTTCGTTTTCGTTTTGGTGCATCGTTGAGGGCGTGCGGCCGGTTCTTCTCCGAGCACGGTGATTCGCGCGCGGCGATTCCGCCGCCTCGAACCTCCTTCGTCGGCGTTATCTTAGGCGTATCGTTCCTGGAACCGAGGCGGAGCTAAGGCGCACCTTCCCCAAGCTTCTCGAAGCCCGTAGCGTCTCCTCCGCGTGA
Source organism: Ampelocalamus luodianensis (assembly GCA_036346255.1). Taxonomy (NCBI): domain Eukaryota; kingdom Viridiplantae; phylum Streptophyta; class Magnoliopsida; order Poales; family Poaceae; genus Ampelocalamus; species Ampelocalamus luodianensis. The sequence goes on from CM070638.1 coordinate 5,807,480, forward strand.
GCCGTACCTCCGTTCGCCGCCAGCTCGCCGCCGGCATCCTCTGGACCCCTCGTCATCGCCATCGTGTTCGTGAGGTTGCTGCGCACCTAGAGGTGTCACTCCCGAACCCAGAGCGTCTCTCCTTCACCAGTTCGCCTACCTCGCCGTCGCGCCCACGCACGGGACCTCCGACGAGCCGCCGGCAGCATTAGGGTATAACCCTTTTTGTTTAGCACTAATCTTTTTCAAACTGTTTCATTGACTTGTGGGCCCTCAGAGATAAACGTGGTTAGAATTTTAAACTGCACCGGTTTAAAATCCTCTTAGTCTTTGACATGTGGGCCCTCTCGGCCGATTAAGATTTGGCGTAAAGTAATGAAATACGTTTTCTTTTAATAGCAAACGTATTTCTCGGTATTGAATAAGGTTCAGTACGTTTAGTAAATAAGAAGACGTACTCGAAATGCGCTTTCGGCGTCGCTGTTGTACGGTGAAGTATCTAGACCCGCCATTATGTGTTAATGGAGTATTTTGGTGATTAATAACAAACCTATTTATGAGACTAACACTCTTATTGTTATACCATGATTAGTCTCAGCTTTGATATAAAAAAAAATCCAAACAGGTATGCATTCAAAATGACAAATCTATTTGTGAGACTAACACTTTTATTGATTACCTATTGTTTAGTCTCATTTGGATATAAAGGTGAAAAACACAAAAGGTATGCATTCTACTTCATATTTATATATATTGTTGCATTCCTCGGATCCAAAATATAGGATGAACTACACCAAAAGTCTAACTTGAATATGTGCATATGTTCTTAACACACATTTGTGTATGCACACATTTAGGGGGAGTTCACTCTATATTTTGTGGTTTCATTAGTATTGATCCATATTCTCTTTCCACACATATTAAGGATCTTTACTTTGAAACATATCCTTTGAATATATTTAACTTACATAATTAATATATTCATATGAGTATATGAGTATATGAGACTTGTGTAGCTCATATATTCTGGAATATATTTAACTTGTGTAGTTAATATATTCATGTGAGTATATAAGACTTGTGTAGTTTATATATACTTATATGTGAGTATAACATAACTTGTGTAGTTCATGTGTACTCACATATCCTTGAATATATATAATTTGTGTAGTTATATATATTCATAAGAGTATATAAGACTTGTGTAGTTTTTATATACTCATGTTTATCTCTATTCAATTACTTGCAATTGAAGTGATTATCATCAATTACCAAAGAGGGAAAGATTGTAGTGTCTTGTCCCAACCATTATGAGTTAATGGTATATTGTGGTAATTAATGACAATCACATTGTGGGACTAACATTTTCCATGAGTTGGATAAATAAGTTATGTTTCATGACGATGAAGACTTTGGATGGCATCATGAGTCGATGGTCATCAAGTCAAGGTTCAAGAAAAGGAAGTTATCATGTGTTGATGATGTTCAAGAAGAGAGATGATCATGGGTTGATCATCAAGTTAAAAGAAGACCCATCGTGTGTTGATGGACATCAAGTGAAGAATGCATCATGTGTTGATACATATCAAGACTCGGGATGAAGGATGTCATCATGTGTTGATGAGCGTCAAGCCAAGATCCCGAAGTAAAGGAAATCATCATATGTTGATGATCATCGAGTCAAGGTCCCAGACTTGAAGTGAAGATGTGCATCATCAAGCTTCAAGAAGATGCTCAAGGCAAAGGTATGACTAGCTAGGGCTAAGGATGTGTTCCTAGTCTTTTACCGGTCTTGGTGTTTGGTTGGAAGACCGGATTACTAGTATAGGTTGCCGTACTATTAAGAGGGGTCTTGTCTAGTAGCTTGAGTCTCATCATATGTTGATAGCTCAATCTTGCTTGCTCTAGCTCACCGTGGCATGATGCTATTATTTGCGAATGTGTTTTGCAAATAGTTGAGGCTCATCGTCTAATCCTTGTAGCATGTGACTATACTTGGCAAATGTATTTTGCAAATGGTTGAAGTCCATGTACCTACTCCTTGTGGCATGATCTAAGTTTGCAAATGTGTTTTGCAAATTGTTGGGATTCATATATTTTCCCTTGACATAGTCTAAGATTGCTTGTTGCTAATTATTTGGACTTAGACCATGATAGTGGCTTTTTTGAATTGTGTTTTTTTATTTTATAAAAAAGATCAAATCAAATAGGTGGGTTGTGTAGCCCTCTGAATAAGCTTTCAATAGAGTCCAAGATCACTCAATTCCGACATCAGAGTCAAAAGTTATGATCGTTTTTCCGAGTGTCGCCTGTGCTGAAATTCAGGTGCGGATTGACCGCAGTTGAAAGCCCGGATGACCGCCCATATACTGTTGGCCGACCGCCCTTGTAAGGTCGGTCACTTTCGAAGAGCATATTTTTGGTTTTCTACCTCGGAAGGCCGGATGACGGAGGTCGGTCGACCGGACCGTGAGGGCGGATCGACCGGAATTGTCTCTAACGGCTATTTTATAGCCGTTAATCATAGCCCGGATCGAACGGCCTGTGCGTCTTGTGGCCAAGGTTTCCCTGTTTCAGCCAGATCTGTTCCAACGGCTAGTTTTTGTGTGTGGGCTATAAATACTCACCTTGGCCGGTTGGGGGGCAACTCTTGGCATCCCATTTCATTCTTTTGAGCTAGTGTGAGCTTCTCCTCTCTATTGTACATGTGTTGCACCTTGTGAGCAAGGGAGAGGGTCTAGTTGCATGTGTTGCAACTAGAATTGGATTGAGCATCCAATTGTGTATGTGTTGCACTTGGTGAGAGTCAAGCAAGGGGCTTGGCTTATTACTCTTGGTGTTTGCCGACACCTAGACGGCGTGGGCGTCGTCGTCGGTGATCTTCTCAAAGAAGGCTTGTGAGAAGACCCGGCGGTTTGTGAGTGGCTTGGTGCTCGCCATCTCGGAGTGGAGTAAGAGCAACCTAGTGGAGCGAGGTGTTGATACCTCGGAGGAAGGCTTAATTTGTGGAGCCGACCCAATTGGTTTGGGTTTCCCTCAACGTGGATTATGGGAGACCGGCAAGTCTCCGACCACCACGGTAAAACATCACTGTGCCCCGTGTGCTTCTTGTGATTAGCTTTCATATGCTTTACTTTGTGCAATTTACATTCATTATATAATTGCTTATTCATTTGTATGATTGCTATCTTGTATGTGCTTGATTAATCATATCATTAGTTGATAGCTTACAAGTCTTTGCTAAATTGCTCTATTTATTATTGACTTGTATTGTTGGTGCACTTAGTGAAATTAGTTGATTTAGGCTAAACCGAATTGATATTTAGCTTCCGCATTAGAAATCGGTTTTAGCTCATAGAAGTTTTAAACGCCTATTCACCCCCTCTAGTCGGCCTCCTCGATCTTACACACGGTGACTCAAGGTTGACTGGTCAACGCCTTCGCTCGGTCCCACCATCGGTGACTATGGGTCGGTGGCCGTAGAAAAAGGATTTAAGGCTTTTAGAATTTCCGAATTGAATAACTTTTGTACTGATAATTCAATTTAACTTAGAAAATTCATAACTAATTCAATTTTGCTCCAAATCAAATGAAACCAATTTTGTTAATTTTAGTTTTTAATGTACTTTTTACCAGAACAAGTCTTAAGTATGTCTCTGTTCATAAAATTTTGGTAATTAATCTAATGGTGTTTATATGTATATTTAACTTGGAAAATTCCTAGAAAATTCTTCTTAACTCCAAATAAAATGATTCCTGTTTCTAAATTTTTCTAAAATTACCCTCTACCTGCTGTATGAATTTTGGGCATGATGGATGAAATTGAATTTTTGGTCATTATCGGTGTTATTCGTTCTTATTTGTCCTTTTGCTCGATCGATAGATTGCGACGATTCCGGTATTATCGAGAGTGATCCTCTGCAGCAGGTTGAGCATCTCCAGTAGCTAGGGAAGCAGTTTGATCATGTTAATCCCTTTATGTTTAAAAATCTAATATGTTGTTTGCAAATTCTATATATGCATCGCTATCTTGTTTCAAACTATTGCCGATTAGTTGACCTATTAGATGCATTACACAGTAGGCGGATGTTTCAATCTCTACTACTAAGCCTAGGGTTATTTTCTTTGTGATTTAGAGTTCGTTGGATGAACTCTTATCACTTAGTAGATTCTGAGTCAAAATGCTTAGTCATGCTTAGCTACCAGGTAGAAATGGGCGGTTGTCGACTTAGTCGATAGCCTTGATCACACAAATTATTACAACTCTATAATTCAGCATTTTGCTATGTTTAAATGTTAAAACTGAAAATAAAACAAAATGATTTGGACTTGGGCACATTGGTATGTTGGTGTGATTTTTGGGTGTGACTGGAATGGTGCCCGAGTCAACAAGGACCGAACATCTTGTTACACTAAACCAAGCATTCTTGCGTGCTAACCATGCTAGAGGGTATTGGACCTCTCTTGACCTAGTACTTTGGCGTGTATTGGCTACGAGTCGCAGGTGGGCGTGTGTGTGTTGTGTTGTGGTAAAAGGAGGGGGTTGTGTGCTGGGAGCATTGTAGTTGTCCGTAAAGCTTTACCCGAGGGGTAGTTGTCTTTCTGACTTTACAATGTAAGCGTATGGTTTTCTAGCCATCGAGCGACTCGTAGTTGATACGCAATATTGGAAATGTCTTGTTAGACTTAGCCGTGCCTGCATACCAAAGGAAGTATGTTAACCGTGGCTGGTGGAAAGGCGGTCTAAAGTGTGGGTACATTGGTACACCCCTGCAGGGTCAAAACTATTCGAATAGCCTCGTCCTAGGTTATGGACACGCTTGGGGAGGTCTTTCGAGAGTTAGACTACAACCTTTTAACTAAAACTTGATGGGTGGTACGAATCAGGGATTCGTGCTATGTTGTGGTGACTATTGGGATAGCCACTTCCAGGTGATTACTTGTATCTATCTTTATCTCGCTGTTATTTCAACATTAAAAACGAATTGCCAACTTGCTTTTAAATGTATTACATTATTGCAAATCAAATTGGCTTTGTGCAAATGAGACATATAACTTCCACTCAAATAAGCCTGCATGTAGTTATGCATAGGTCTGCTAGTCCACACGTCAGTCTTGCGAGTACAAAAACAATTTTTTTACTCATATGCTTTGCTTAATATTTTTGTTGCAGAGGAGGCAGGGGAGCCCCAAGGGCCTCACTTCGGTGAGATGTACTACGGGTTTGACGACTAGCTTGGCGGTCCAGTTGGTTGCCTTGTGGGTTTAAAGGCACACTAATTGGCTTTTGTTTATCGCCATCTTATGGCACTTTTGCTTCCGCTGTCTACTTAGTTGTGGTATGACATTTGGCTGGTCGGCCCTATCTGTAATAACTCTACTCTGTATGTCTACTGTTTAGTAACGTGTTGCTTTGAATTCTATGTTTAGAATGGAATTGATGCATGATTTTGTGAAGAGGTGTGTATACTGCAGTTCTGGGAAGTATACATGTCTCGAGGCTTGGTTTATTTGAATTGTGATGCTAGGGTCAATGGAAGGCTAAGCATTACAAGTCAAATAAAGTGGGGTCCTCATAGTTCTCAAGTCAAGCAACATGAAAAATAAGTTTTTCTGTGCGAAAAAACTGATCTCACCAATTCTTTCTCATAAGACAACTTGTCATTGTACTAGGCATGAACTCAGGGGGAGTTTTGGATGACCTAGATCACTTCTTGCTTGGGATGGTCGCGGCAAGGCTTGAGATCTAGCACAATGCTAAGAAAACAAATTGTTAAAATGGTTGAAGCTCAGGATGCAGTTGTGGATGGCTCCTAGTCCAGGACTTGCTTTGCTAGGATAAAACCAGAATTTTCAACAAAATGCTCAATGTGCTAAAATTCCAATTGCTTGAACAAATTGATTCAAAATTGAACTCATAACGCTCCCAGTTGACTCAATTCTTAGCTTCTGGACTCCATTTTGCTTATAGACATGGCTTAACTCATTTTTTGGATACCTTTAATTAAACTATGATCTTGAGCACCTTGTCATGCTAAGCTTTCATTTCAGCTTAGATTATTGCTCTGTTGGCTTTATCTTTGCTATACATCGCTACTTCACATAATATGGCTTGGTGTAATACTTTTCTAAGTCTTCTTGGATAATTCTCATGACTCCTGTTGCTAAAAATTAAAAAAAAAATGCAGCCATTCCATGTCATTCATGCTCTATTCTCCTCTTTATAACTTGATGACTCCATTGTCAAAGGGGGAGAGAAATGGATAAAAATGCTATTTTGTTTTAGGTCATATTGAAAACATGGATTTTGAAGCTCTCTTTGCTTCTTCTACCTTATCTCACTTGCTGAAGCTATTCTGAAGCCAACTTGGTCATTTCCTTACATTCTCTTGCTTTTAGGACCAAGTTGTGCCTTTGTGCGAAAATCTGTTTTTCTTTTCTTTCAAACCTCAAAACATTCATTTTTAGGAAATTGCCAATGTGTTCATCAAGAGGGAGATTGTGGACACCATGAGAATATGCTCATGATCCTAGGTGATGTTACAATTGACAATTTGGTTGAAGGTTTGTTGGAATTCTTGTTTTTCATAATGTTTTAGCAAGTGTCAGGATTTTCGGTCATACAGGTGTGTAGGCGCGATGCGACCATTGTGCGGTTGTACCAGCTTTGAAAGGAAGGTACTACTGCGATGCGTAATACCGAAAATTGCTTAGCGGTTGCAAATTTCCAAAGAGTTTGCTTTTGGGGATTTAGGAAATTTTCCGAGAGCGATGCGACCGCAATCTTTGAGAGCGGTACTACCGTGATACGGTAGTACCGGGAATGTTTTGGCGGTAGTACCGCATTTGCATTGAATGTTGATTCTTTCAGAAAATTGATTATGGGATAGGTTATATCCTTGTTTGTCTTTGCATATGAGTTGCATATTGCATGTTTTGAGCTAACGTGGGTCAAGTTGTGAAGAACTTGTTCCCGAAGACGATTGCTCTGTCTATTGGTGTGCAGGTGGCTTGCAGGTCAACGACGGTCAATGGCGAGGAGGATCGGGACTAAGCTCGGAGAGCTGAGGTCCAGAACGATCATGGATGCCGGGTGAGGTCAAGTGACTCAAGCGTGGCACAGAATGGACGAGGATGAACGAACGGGCAGTTCAATGCAGCTGGTTAGATCAAGCAGCGCGGGGGTCAGTGCAAGTGCCTTGGAGGTTACGATGGGATTCGGACAGGAGAGACTTGCCAACATGATGAGAGCTGTTGATCAACCTACACGTGGCGAAGCAGGCGATTGCTTCGACAGGATTGGACTCGGTCCGTGGAGAAGGATCGAGAAGAGGTATTTTGGTAATTTCACCAAATACCGGTTTTGTGACTTGTTGGCTAAACCACGGCGCTTGGAGAAGCGGTTTAGGTCAATCGAAGATAAAGACGATGCTTTAAAATGCGTGCGTATGTGTCTCGTTTGTGTTGGGCCTTAACGGGAGCCCATTAGGGTTAAACTCTTCTAGAAGCTAGGCCTCTCTGTAAATAGGAGGTGTGCTGGACAACAACCCCCAAGCACTTCATTAAGAAAAACCCTAGTTTGTTTAGGGCTTAGGGAGAAAAAGAGAGGCTAGGGTTCTAGGGATTGATGGATCGTGTGCTCATGTGTTGAGTTGTGTCCTCCAAGATGGAGAGGCTGTAAACATCAATCCATATCTTCAGATCAATCAAATCATGTTTCTGAAAGTGTGTCTTTTTGTTCTTGACTTTTGTTTTGGGAGTTTTGGTGTTTCTTGATGATCCACTGCTTTTCTCTTGATTCCTTTTGTTGATCGTGCTTGCTGTGACTTGTGGGAGACCATCTAAGGTCATCTAGATCATCCATAACCCACGAGCAAGCTTAGGATCATGATTTGCTTTTGCTCGGTTTTGAATCCTCCTTGGTAAAATGGAAAAAGTCAAAACTTTGACGTGAATCTTCACGATCGTCACATGGAATAGGTTCCTAACATCCTTAGAAAGGGTTGTTTCAAGTTTCATAGACTTTGGCCAAGTGAATCAAAAGTTATGCCAATTTTGGTTTTCGTCCGCGCGCTGTTTTGCTGATCTCCAGGAAAATAGGTAGTACCGCTCCATGCACTGAGGTAGTACCGCGATGAGGTAGTACCGCCCATATAAAGGCGGTAGTACCGATTTCCCTGAGTTTTTAGCACTACTCTGTGGTTTCTTTTGCCGTGCTTTGGGGGTTGGAGTGGATTCAACATAAATCTTCCACTGTGTTTAATTATTGATCTTCATAGATCTCATAGCTATTGGAGTAACATATGTGTTGAATCCAGTTTAAGCGAAAATCGAATCGAGCTCCTATTCACCCCCCTCTAGTCACCTATTTGGTCCTACACAAACCTAGTAGGATCTAAGGGCTTAGAGATGATATCTGCTAATTGAGCATCAGACTTCATAAACTCTAGCATAATGTCTTCCATCTCAACATGGTCTCTAAGGAAATAAAACATGATGTCTATGTGTTTGGTCATATAGTGTTGGGCTAGGTTCTTGGCAATGTTAATGACAACTAGTGTTGTCACACATAAGAGGCATACTATCAAAAGCTAACCTATAATCATTAAGAGTAGATCTCATCTGCAGAATTTGACTACAACAACTAGCCGCATGACAACATACTCTACCTCAATGATGGGTGTGCAACATAAGATTGTTTCCTATATGACCAAGAGAAAATTGAAGTAACTAAAAAATGACAGGTGTCTGAAGTACTCTTAATATCAAGTCTATAGCAAGGAATATCATAATCTAAAAACCCTCTAATGGACAATGATGATGAACATGAATACCAAAGACCATATTGATGGATTGACAATGATGATGAACAGGAATACCAGATACCTTATTAAAGGATTGGTGAAGATACTGAAGATGTGCTTGGATCGCTTGCGATAAGAAGTCCTCAAAGAGGCTTAAAATCTTGCACACAGGTACACTGAGAAGTGGATGTTTGGTCTTGAAACCCTCAGATATATGAGGGAGCCAATCATGATGCGGTACTTGCTTTGATCTACAGTTTCACCATGCTCATTTGAATCCAAGGCAATCGAAGTAGCCATTGGAGTGGCAATTGGTTTGCAATCACCTATGTCGAATCTTCTCAATAAATCCTTGGTATCCTTCGCCTAATGGATTAATATGGATGCTTTTAGGAATTTCTAGCCTTTTCCCTACTATGATTAATATGAATGCTTCTAGGAGAGCCTCCAATAAGCGTAGACATACATAAGTTGTTTTGGAATTAGCGTTTCATCTTGCGATAGGATTAGTATTCCATTTGATTTTTTTTAAAAAAAAACTGGACTACGTGTAACATGGAATAAATTGATTGTACCCAATGCGGTTTAGACAAGGGAGAGAAAAAGAAGAGTTACGGAGGTCCCTTCCATTGTTTTAGATGTGATGCTTGTGGTGGAGGTTGGTTGGCATCATCGGTGGTGGCCGCAAGTGAATTTTGATGTTATATGATTTGAGACATCCGACTTGAGGACATTAAGATTGGGCTTCACAAACGAGAAGAGTGTGTGACAAATGAAGCAGATTAGAAAACATGAGTGGGGGGAGAAGATATGGTAGCAAAATGTAAGGATTGTTAAAGAATGAAAAACAAATGCTTAGTTCCTTAACTTTGCGTCTAAATTCTGTCCAACGACATATGATTGAGCACATAAGCACGATTATTTTCTAACCAACTGAAACATATTTTAGGCCTGAAACAACCTTTGCTTTTATCAAAAAAAAAATCAAAGTGCATTATAAATGGATATAGGTCTATAATTTAAACGTATTTTGAATTTTGTGGCTTTTGTTGTCTACCTCAAACCAGCCCATAAGGGTAAACTATGTTTAGCCCCAACTCATTTCTCAAGAAGACAAAGCTTGTAGGATCTAAGGGCTTGGAGATGATATCTGCTAATTGAGCATCAAACTCCACAAACTCTAGCATAATATCTCCCTTTTCAACATGGTCTCTAAGAAAATAAAACATGATGTCTATATGCTTGGTCCTATAGTGTTGCGCTGGGTTCTTGGCAATGTTAATGACAACTAGTGTTGTCACACATAAGCGGCACACTGTCAAAAGCTAACCCATAATCATTAAGAGTAGATCTAATCTGTAGAATTTGACTACAGCAACTAGCCGCAAAAACATACTCTACCTCAGCGATGAACTGTGCAACATAAGATTGTTTCCTATATGACCAAGAGACAATTGAAGTATCTAAGAAATGACAAGTGACTGAAGTACTCTTCATATCAAGTCTATAGCAAGGAAAATCAGAATCTAAAAACCCTCTAATGGACAATGATGATGAACATGAATACCAAAGACCATATTGATGGATTGACAATGATGATGAACAGGAATACCAAATACCATATTAAAGGATTAACTAAAGATACTTGAAGATGCGCTTGACTGTTTGACGATGAGAAGTCCTCGAAGAGGCTTGAAATCTTGCACACAGGTACAGTGAGAAGTAGATGTCCAGTCTTGAAGCCCTCGATATAGGAGGGAGCCGATCATGATATGCACTCGCTTTGATCTACAACTTCACCATCCTCATCGAATCTAAGGCGATTGATGTAGCCATTGGAGTGGCAATTGGTTTGCAATCACCCATGTCGAATTTTCTCAATAAGTCCTTGGTATACTTCGCTTGATAGATTAACATGTAACATGGAATAAATTGATTGTACCAGTCACGTGAGTTAGACGAGGAGAGAAAAAGAAGAGTAATGGAGGTCCCTTCCATTGTTTTAGATGTGATCTTTGGTGGTGGAGGTCGGTTGGCATCAACGGTTGTGGCGCAAGTGAATTTTGTTGTTTATTATTCGAGACATCCGACTTGAGGGCTTTAAGATTGGGCCATAAGCGAGAAGAGTGTGTGACAAATGAAGGAATTTTTTGAAATAATATTAATTTAAAAGATAATTACAAAAATAATAATCAAAATAAAAAAATACGAGAACTAGGCACATGTCATAGGGTCTAGCCACTAGCGATAGGGGCTCAACGATGCAGAGCTCCCTATTGCCGATTGAATTGACGACAATTTCTATCGCCAAGTCAATCAAGCGTGACGAGATCCTTAATTTTTAATTTTAAAATTTTAAAAATTGAATTTTTTTTAATTCCTCTCCACTCCTTTTGTAAACTGTATTTTTGAGTAAATATTTTGTCGACAAATCACACTGATATTATATAACATTCAACACAACGTCATAACATCTTTTGTCGATAAATCAAAATTTCTACTGACTATTTCCGAGAAAAAATTTTGTCGACAAATCACAATGATATTACATAATATTCAGCACAACGTCATAACATCTTTTGTCAATAAATCACAATGACATAACATTCAGCGTAACATTGTCACATACTTTGTGGACAAATCACACTGATATTACATAACATTCAGTACAACGTCATAACACCTAGTTTTCTACAAATCAAAGTGATATTACAAAGCATTGGACACCACATATTTCAACTGGACAAACCTTTCCCGTGGCCGCATGTGGACCGCCTCGAGTCAGGCGATGGAATGAGGTCTCCACGGCAATGTCCGGAGTGCCGATGTCTCATTCGTCCTAATGATTTCTCGTAGGGTATTTCTTGAAGGTGTGCCAAGACTCCCTATAAATAGAGCACTTCTTCGTATGACGTCCAGCTTTTACTTCGTCCATGTCGTCCCTGATGTGTCGTCACATTCTGTTCGCGCCAACCTTTCCCTTCAGCCTATCAGTGTACGTGGACCAAATAAGTTGGTCTCAAGTCAGATGGCCAGTGAAATGGCTAACCACAGTGTAACCATACATCTCTGCACTCCAGGTTTGTATCACCTCCTCGTTGTTGAAATAGTCAGAGAGGTACTGGCCAGGATGCTGCGCCACCGTCGAACATACGGCCATGACATGGGAACAGGGCCTATGCAGAAGAAGGGGCTTATCACAAGTTCATACGCAACTAGCGCGGCATAGCATGCACTCATGGGTGATCCTCTCGCGGTTTGTCTCGCGGCGTCCTTTATCCCTGCACATTATCTCGAAGCGAAGCTCCCTTGTACCCATCTTGAATGCCTGGTGTATCTCACCTATCTTGTTCTTCTCCTCCATGTACTTGGTGATCATGACTGAATAGAGTACGCGTTGTTGCTTCTGTCAACAAAGTAATTTATGGTACCATGAAGAATTGCCTCCATAATATCAACCAAAGGGATGCACCTTGCGTCGTGCATGACCCAGTTGTACACCTCGACTAGATTGGTTGTCATGGTATAATATCGAGCACCACCACTGTCATGTAGCAGTAACCACTTCTCTTTAGGCTCGTGTTCAATCTAATCCGAGAAGTATTTTACCTGCGCCCCCGTCTTCCTCATCACACTGGGACAATCTATGGATAGCTATGGAAATGCTTTGGGGGCCTGGTTAGCACTTGGGGCGGCCCTTTTCGCTGTCTCCCTTCTGTGCATCTAGGTCCACTCATTTAGAATCTTCTAGAGTGCTTCAAACTTTCGTTGTTGGTTCTGGTTGCACAGTCGCTTAAATAGGTTCATCAAGTCTTTGTTGTGGAACTGCTTGTAGAAGTTTGCACCCAAGTGCCTCATACACCACCTGCTCCGCAAAACCGCCTATGAAAGTGGTTCGTTCTTTCCTTGTTGCAGCTAAGTTATTGCACTCAGCAAGGCTGCATGCCGATCATGTATGATGCATACGTTTGGACGGCCCTGTACAACAGAAATCCTCAAATTCTCTAGGAATCACAACCAGCTGTCCATGTTCTCGCTTTCAACGAAAGCAAATGCCACAGGAAGAACTTGATTGTTCTCGTCTGTTGCTATTGCAATAAGTATCTGACTCTGGTACTTTTCAGTCAAGAATGTGTCATCCACGCATTAGATTGAACGGTAGTGCTGGAATGCATTGATGCATAGACCAACGGCGAAAAATGCTCGCTGTAGTACCTTCTTATTGGGTCACTTCAGATGCGTGGAATCTTAAAAGTCAACATGAGTGCTGGGATTCCTGTCTTGTATGACTCGGAGTAGCCCGGGGAGGTTGTGGTAGGAATTCTCGAACGACCGAACCTTGATTCCAATTTCTTCTATTTTGCCCTCCACGCCTTGGTATAGCTGACTGTGTACTAGAACCTTGCCCCAATCCCCGAATGATGGATCGTGGCTCAAAATTTAGATTATCCACGATCTCACCGTACATGAGGTTGGCGATGAAGCTTGATGATAGGTTCCTACTACACTGACTCAGCGACGACACATGTGTGAGGGACCACTACAGAGCATTTCAAGTAGGTGTCCCACTTAGGCTGAAATGTGTGCAATCGCCAAGGGCATCCCTCTATATCGCACTTCACGTCATAGCATTTTGGGTTAGACTTGACGACTGTGAATATACGTCGCACCAACAAGGCCCAGAATTTGACCGTCTCCTGCACGGCCTCCTTGTATTTGTACATAGCTCCTTGCCTGACCTCGCTCTGATCGTACTCTCACGGCACACGGGAGCCTTCGTTAATGATGAGGTTGTCGAACTGGTATGTATTCTACTAGGATGGAACTATCTGCTAGTCCACATCATCCTCGTCATCGAATTTTTCATCTTCTAACAATGTCATGTAGTCCCGGTCTTGAAGATCCATCCTTTGCACTAAAGCTTCCAACTCCTCACTCTCGTTAGTAAGCCCACTAGCTTGCCTAACTGAAGGAGCTACTTTCACAGAGTCTTCATCGACAGCATCAGCAACTCTAGGAGCTTCAGCCATTGTGTGCGCCGCGCTGTGGCTAGGACTTCCCGATTTTTTCTTCGGCCTCACCACCCCCTTCTTGTTCAGCCGCCGACGCAGGAGTGGACTTGGCATAAGCCTGGGCCAGAAGGACCAAATCCCACCCTTCCTCCCTCACCATGCGTACATATGACTGCCATGACCTTGTTCCCTTGAGCTGCACTAACTCCCAATATGTGCGATGTGTTGCTTGGGGCAAGGCAACTCAATCTCGGATCATACATAGCATTGTCCAAATCGAATGAGTGAAACAACCACCGCATCACGATTGCCCCATGTATCTTGCTCGGTCTTGGTAGGGTCACGGTCACGATTGGAAATAACGCAAATCAATCAATCCCTTGGGACCCTCAAGAATTGTCCCTAACCGTAGTAAATTTGGAAGTTGGTGGCGTCAGAGCATATTTGACGTACTACACCGTAAACAAGATTTTCCCGATTAACCATATATCTAAAACTAGACTACCCACTGAAAAGGATTATGTACAACATACTACACTACGTAACCGTACATCCAAATCTATGTAATCCATTCGTTTAAAAAATTACATAAAAGATGGGCGACCAGACGGACAATGCTTCGCTAGCTTCTCTCCTCCCCTCTACTCCTCCGTTCCCTCCCCCTCGTTCTTTTTTTTCTGAATAAAAGTGAGTTTTCCCCCATTTTTTGGGTTTCAAGGGTTTTTATAGGGGGATTGTGTTGTCATTTGGAATGGCGACAGGGACTTGTGATATCCATATTGCCATGTGAAATGGCAGTTTTCTAAATTTTAAAATTAAAAAAATTAAGGATCCCTTTCGCTAGTTGAATTGGTGATAGGGAGCTCTGGGTGCTGTTGAGCTCCCTGTCGCCAATGGCTAGGCCCCTGTCGCCAATTGGAATGGCAACAGGAGCCTATCGCCATTCCAATTGGTGATATGCGTCTAGTTTTGTAATTGTTTATTTTGACTATTTATTTTTGTAATTATCTTTTAAATTAATATTATTTCAAAAAAATCACAAATGAAGCAGATTAGAAAACATGAGATAGGAGAAGACATGGTAGCAAAATGTAAGGATTGTTAAAGAATGAAAAAAAATGCTCAGTTACTTAACTTTGCGTCTAAATTCTGTCCAATGACATATGATTGGGTACATAAGTACTATTATTTTCTAACCAACCAAAACATATTTTAGCCACAAACAACCTTTGCTTTTATCAAAAGAATAGAATTCATAGTGCATTATAAATGGATACAGGTCTACAATTAAAAAGTATTTTGAATTTTGTGGCTTTTGTTGTGTACCTCAAACTACCCCCAACTCGCTCTTCAAGAAGACAAATATAGTTGGATCTAAGAGTTGGTGATGATATTTGTTAATTGAGCATCAGACTACACAAACTCTAGCACAATATCTCCCTTCTCAACATGGTTTCTAAGAAAATAAAACATAATATCTATGTGCTTGGTCCTATAGTGTTGCACTGGGTTGTTGGCAATATTAATATCATCTAATGTTGTGACACATGAGAGGCACACTGTCAAAAGCTAACCCATAGTCATTAAGAGTAGTTGTCATCTACAGAATTTGACTACATGAACTAACAATAGCGACATACTTTGCCTCGGCAGTGGATTGTGCAACTGAAGATTGTTTCCTAGATGACCAAGAGATAAGAAAAGTACCTAAGAAATGACAAGTGTGTCAAGTGCTCTTCCTATCAAGTCTAAGCAAGGAAAATCAGAATCCGAAAACCCTCTAATGGACAATGATGATGAACAAGAATATCAAAGACCATATTGAAGCATTAACAATGATGGCAAACAGGAATACCGAATACCATATTAAAGGATTGACTGAAGATACCTGAAAATACGCTTGATTGCTTGACGAAGAGAAGTCCTCGGAGAGGCTTGAAATCTTGCACGCAGGTACACCGAGAAGTGAATGTCCAATCTAGAAGCCGTCGGATATAGGAGGAGCTAATCATGTTCACGGTACTCGCTTTGATCTAGAGCTTCACCATCCTCATCCAATCCAAGGCGATCAAGTAGCCACTGAAGTAACAATTGGTTTGCAATCACACATGTCGAATCTTCAATAAATCCTTGGTATATGCTTCTAGGAATTTCTAGCATTTTCCCTGCTAAGATTAATATGGATGCTTCTAGAAGAGTCTCCAATATGTATAGACATAGATAAGTCATTTTGGACATTGACATGATCTTTAATTAAGGTGACACTTTGACCGTCAATTTCTATAAAAATATGTTGTTTCACATACAAGTATAATTGTACATTATAAATTATATTTTATGATGAATCCGGTGATACCAATTTCATGTTGTCAATCTAATTAATTCTTCGTATATTGATGGTTAAACCTCGAAATATAAAACTTATATTTGGAATTGGTGGTAGCAGAACAACTTGATCTAGATAAAACGAAAACAAAATTATAAAATTACTTATAGAAATCAATGGGTCCCGTCTCACCCACTCAACTCTGGCGAGAATAACGGAGAAGCGGGGAGGGGGGACTTGCATCAAATCACTAGAGTTGCGGCCGGGGCCGGAGCTAGCGTCTCAATCTCACAGACCTTGTTATCTGCACATATATATATATATATATATATATATATATATATATATATATATATATATATATATATATATATATATATATATATATATATATATATATACCATCTAAAATAACTTGACATACACCTTTATCACTTTGGGTATACTCATATACTAATTATGAGATACTCCAATATGAACCACACGAAAAATTTACAAGAGAGTCTATAATTTTTAGCATATTTTGTAAATACCTTCATATTCGCACATAAAAAGGAGTATGTCTAAAAAAATTGTACATACCACCCTTGAAAAGGTGTAAATACCACCTAGGTAATATTATATACTCGTATACTACCAATACATACTCACGGTTGCGCAAGATGCTTCCTACGTTGTAAAATACAGAATAGAGGGTAACTACTATGCACACACCAAACACCGTACCGAAGCTTCTAATCATTGATCACACGCTCAACTGAACAATACAATAGGCTAGTGAGAGAGAGAGAACTATAGGCAATCAAGGTTTCTGACTGCACTAGAAACAAGAGTGATTAGGTGACAATTCAATAACAGAAGAGAAAAGGAATAAGAGGTGAGCTAAGTGAGCTAACTAACGCTAGTTGATGCACCCTCCAATCACACGCACGTTTGACCGTCTCCTCAGCACCCATGCACTTGTTATAAATGTACGTATACATGTACACTCTCCAGTCTCAAGTCTCAACTCCCAAGCCAACAAATAGAGCTCTCTCTCCCAATTTCCAAATTAAACCTCCATTGATCCTTCTTCGCATAGCCTCTCCTCTTCCTACCTTCTTCTTCTTCCTAGCTAGCTTCCTCTTCGATCGATCGATCATGCCTGACGAGGACAAGTCGAAGGGCCTGAACAACCTCAGCGTTGCCGGCCGCATCGCCGCCATGGGACTGGCGGTGGCGTCGGTGGCGCTCATGGCCACGGCCAGCCAGTGCAGCATCTACAATTACGGCGCCCCGGCGCGAACCGTCACCTACAGCGACTTCGGCCCATTCGTGTACATACATACACACGCTTCTTCTGATCATGTACATGCACACACGTATTTATACGTATCTCTGAGCTTTTGGTTTTGTATGCACGCATGCAGGTACCTGGTGGTGGCCAACTCCATCGCGGCGGTCCTGGAGGCGATCGCCATCTTCCTGAGCATCTGGAAGAAGGGCAACGACGGCATGTCCAAGGTGCTCCTGCCGCTGCTCGACGTCGCCGTGCCGGCGCTGCTCTACTCGTCCACCGGCGCCACCTTCGCCGCCGGGGACATGACCTACTGCTCGGCCTACGGCCGCCGCGTCAGCGTCTGCGCCAGCGATACCAGCAACTTCTGCAGCCAGGTGCACATAGCCATGTACATCGCGCTCGCCGCCGCCGTCACCGTGTCGGTCGCTGTGGTGGCGAAGAATCTGCCGCTGTCCCTGTCGCTGGGCGAGTCCGGATCGGACTGCTCGGACTCGGGCTCCGAGTCCGGTTGCGAGCATGGGTGCCATCACAAGCATTAGGTTTAGTTTTTTTTTTAGAAATCATGGGCATTTAGTTGAGTGCTTTGATTAATTTACCGCATTTCTCAATGATCAGATGGTGACCAATTTGTTGTATCTACATTATAATGCAGAACTTGTTGGAATATTACGCTTGTTAGTGATATCGATCGCGGAGATGATTGTATCACTTCTATGTTTATGACCTTTTGAATAATATATGTTATTTTCTCCTTTGAATAAATGTCTTTCATATTGATCAATAAGCATGTGACTTGTTCGTGAAATTCTTTGTTCATGTTTTGATGTTAATCTAAATTATCATTGATCTTATATCATTATGCGGGACAATTATGATTTATAGATCAGCACATGTATTAATTGATAATCATGTTCCACGGATTATGGATATGGGGATATCAAATCAATAATATGAACATATGTTAGAGAACATGGTGTTGAATTAACCTACCATTAGATACTACGAGAATTGTTATATTCTTAAGTACCATTAGTTAGTCTCATGCATAGTGTATGTAGGATCCTTAGACCTGAGATGGTCATAGTTTTCTACATACGTAATAGTTTACTTAGAGGTTGACAAACACTGTTCCGTAACTGGGTAGCCATAAAGGTAGATTTCGGGTTTATTATAAAACATGTGAAGGAATATGAGCGATCAAGATGGAATTTGCTCATCCTATATAACGGGAGAGATATCTCTATGCCCCTCAATATGGTTGGATTAAGAAAGTGCATAGTCATGCCGAATGTGGTTGATGAGTCAATCACAACTGAATAATCCACTACAGGTTCTAGTGAAGGATCAAGCTATCAAAGGATGGCACGCTTCTCATCTTGAGTTCGATATGGTATCGTGAGGCAAAAGGATCGGTACATAAACACTATATAGATTTATCCGGTATGATCTTTATGCATATTTGTGAGCCGCTATATCATGCTAGGGACCGCTACCGACTTATGAACTGGAAAGGAGCTTTCGGCCCATGACCGAATATACATGAACCTATAGGGTCACACACTTAACAGGTTAGAATGATAAGGGTCCGGATGATAGTCTCCGAGTGAGATACGATATCTACTCGAATCAGATAAGGATCCAATTAGAGGCTATATAAAGAGAGACATGGGGCTGAAGGAGGCATCCTGAGACACACCCATCGAAACCTTAGCCGTCACCTCTCAAAGCCCTTGTCGTGTGCACTGATGCTAGCACACCGATGCACGGCATTCCATCCCTAGACGTGTGGACTTCAGTAGAGGCGCTGCTGCGACTGCGGCGCTGATCGGGTCAATCGCAAGGAGGAGACGGTTGGCTATATGACGATCGATTACTTCCACTGCACCGACGCGCGCTACGTTGAACCGGCCACTTCAACTTTACTTCCACTGTATTGCGCGTCTAGTGATAACGATCTATGATTCTTTACTCACATGACTTCCTGATTTACGTGATAGAATTTTTTAATCTACACTAGTGTGGCCTACCTGTATTCCTTCAGCTCTATTGTTCTTTTTCTTTTTTTGAGTTTTATTTACTTCACGAGCTTGTTATTGCTAGAGATTCGCAGTTCAATATTTTTTTGTTTCATGGAGGAAGGAGTTGGCGAAAGAATGTCAAGTCTCAGGGAATATATAAGCGGTGAACTGTAGTACAATATATGTGCATACTCAAATAGCACTTGCATCTTAATGTAACAATGTAACATGTTACCTGACCTGGCGTACTGGCTACTAAACAATACAGGTTTGTATGATGCTCTGATCCAAGACCTCCCAACCAACTTCTGTTAGGAGTCTAACAACGCGATAATTGCCACAGCGTAAGGGGATAACCGGGAACATGCTGGTAGTTTGAACCATTCTCTAAGTGCGATAATTGCCACTGCCACTGCGTAAGGGGATAATCGGGAACATGTAGTTTCTGTTGGGAAACCGGGCCCAGGACCGGGAGTCCTGGCCCAAGGTGGGCTCCTCATCCCAAACCCTAGAAGGGTCGTAGCCTATAAATAGGGGGTGCTATTCATTGTAATTGATTGATCGATGGATGAAGGAATAAAGAGAAGCAAGACGTCCCCCTACATCTCTGTGTTCTATCTCTTATTTCTGTTCTTGTGTTCATGCATTGTTCTTACGATTCTGAGTTTGTCTACGAGGTTATCGCTCGGACTGGACTCGCCAGCGACGGTTCCTAAACACGTTATCAGCACGATCGACTCTCCTCGCATCGAAAAGGTAACCGTCGATGAACGACACTCGTAGATTGAATCGTTTTTCTAGATTGCTTTCAATTCTTCAATTGTTGCTTTCTAGATTGTTTTTCTACGGTGCAAATTTGCTCTAATCTATCGCGAGCCGACTTGGAGTCGCCGGCACAATGCCGATCGACAGATTGCATGAAAGAGCGGATGTCGATTGTACCGTAGATTGAAAATTGCAAATCTGTTCTAACCTACCGCGAGCTGACTTGAAGTCGCCAGCAAAAACCGATCGGTGGTTGCATGAAAGAACCGATGTCGATTGCACTGTATTACATCGCATTGCATTGCATACACACATAACATGAACAGTAAACAGTATGAAAGAAAAAATTGCACGCCTCTCGCATGCGCCGTGCGCGCCGGCCTGGAGCCGCACCACCTCCGATGATGGCCATGCATGGTCGCGTCGGGCGCCACCACGCGCGGCGCGCCCGCGCGCCATGGCATGACGAAAGGGCGGGCGGCGGCGCCCGTGGGCCGCCACCGCCGCCGACCGCGCTTGGTCCCTCGGGCCGCCACGGCCGTCGCCAGAAGACACCGCCCGCCGCTCGGGCTTCTGGGAGTCGCCGCCGTCGCGCGCTCGGCGACGTCGCGCGCGCCACGCGCTCCCATCGCCACCCATGGCAGCGGCACCGCCGCGAGCCACGAGCTCCGTCGGCCGCCCGCGATGAATGGCGCCGCCGCCTCCTTTGCACCGGCCCGCCTCGCCGCGCCGCTTAGCGGTCCCGCGGCCTCGCGCGCCACGTTCCGCCGCCGACCGACTTAGCCCTTTTGGAGCAGCGCGCCGCCGAGCCGCTGAAGCGGGAGCTGCCGCTGCACCGCCGCCACGCCACCTCGCTGCCTCGCCGCAGCGGCGGTGCTGCCGCGACCGGCCACCGCCACCGCGCAGACGAAGCCATCGGCTCGCCTCCGCCGAGACGCGCGCCGCGCATGCCTATGAAGCCCGTCGCCGCCTCGCCAAGCGCGCCGCGCCGCCGCGACCATGGGTCGCCGTCGATCTTGAAAAAACGCCCGCCGCGGCCGACGCTCGCCGATCGCGCTCGCCGTGCCGCCGGCGGGCCTCGGCCGCTGCTCGGCTCCAGACGCAGCCGAGCGCCGCCGCTATGAGGAATAGGGGCAGGGAAACCCTAAATCCCCTGCCCTCTTTGACCGGCCAAGCATGGGCCTAATAGGGCCTAGTAAAGAAGGCCCAAAGGGGAAAAGGGGGAGGCCGGCCCATTCAAATTCCGGATAGAAAAAAAAAAGGGTCGGCTGGAAAAAAGGGCGGGGATGGCATTTTGCAAAAGGGACCTTGAAGTTCTGAAAATTGCGCGAAAATTTTCGCGAATAAAGAATTTTGCGGAAAACCCCTCGGAAGATATGAAAATTATGCGCAAATTCTCTCAGAACTGAGTTTTCGCGTTTTAACCCCTAAAACTTGCAGTTTTCGCCGAAAAGTTATGTTCTAGCAGAAAAGGGCTTCGGGAATCCAAATTTTTGCATAATTTTGAATTTTGAAGCGTATTTATTCTTGTTATTGTCATTTCTATGCAATTTATTATTATATTTACTGTTTTGATTATCTGTGATTGTTTATATTACTTTTAATCACTGAAAATAGCAGTAAATCATGAAAAATGCATAGAAAAATACGGGAACACGAACCTGTAGTTCGAAGGGCATTGTGAGAATTTTGCAACCATTTTATGCAGATTACCAGTAGTAATCCTTTGAACTTTTTGCATGGATATGAAGATGACTGGCATCACGAATCAGGAATTCGAAGAACTGACCCAGCATGGTCAGATTTTGTATAAAATTTGTATCAGTCTTTAATTCATTGTAATGTAATCACGGATGAGCGAAGATTGATAAGACTTTCTACCTTTCACCGAACGCTGTACAATCAAATGCGCAACTATCGTCAAGACGGCTACATGAAGTATGCGAATTAATTGACATCATGCAAGTTGCGAAGCTCAAGGTGATGTTCTAGGAAAGAACTTCATCTTGCAGCCACCTAGTAGCAATGTTGGCCATGAAGCCACTGCTAGCAGCTACAAGGTGATGAAGCTTCTCACAAATGAGAGGAGCAAAAAGGGTAAGGTCGTGCGTCGCACATTATTGATGCTTTACAGTCTAAGAAGAAGGGCAAATGATAGCATGAGGCATACCTCGCCATTGCAGGCACAGAGGATTCACATCCATTAGCTGTACTTACGAACGTGAACAGCCCAGTAGCAGCCCCATCATCCCTCCTTTGGACATCATAGTTTGTAATTGAAGCAGAATTTTGAATTATTGAATAATGGTTGCAAGCTCTAGGAGAGCAAAGCATTAAATTCTTATTATGAGTCCTGCAAGACTTATTTTCTCGTCTTTATAATAGCAAGTTACGTTACGATATCCAAGTATTTTATTTATGTGTTGCTTGCTCTCTGCTACATATTAATAAAGTACATTATATTAGAACGCGTGTGGCGCCCTATGGAGGAAGTGTGCTCAGCATGTAGCGGTACAACGAATACCATCCTGAGAGAAACGGAAATTTTTCCAGTCGATCAGCAAGAATGCTGGTAGTCTTACGACAATCGCAGTAATGATACTTGTATAATAGGCTCATGAATGACCATAATTATACTACCAATGGGCACAACTTTGGTCATTGAAGCAGACTTGTTGTACCCAGAATCGACTAGAACTCTCAAGGATATTTGCGCTAACGGTTTCCACGTAGAGACTGAAGAAGAGTATGGTACAAAATACCTGCTCATTACAAAGCGTGAAGAAAGTGAAAAATAGCATTAGAATATCTTCCTCCATATGAAATTGGGCTATACTACACTAATATTAAGGCACCTCACACCTATCTTGTCACGAAAACCGTATTTAGAAGCTCTGAACTTTTCTATCTCTGACATGATAGATTGTGTCGTCTAGGTCTTAGGATGATGAGAAATATAATTAACAATTCACAGGGACATGATATGAATGTTAAGAATTTCTCGAATCAGGAAGATTTTGTGTGCCCGCATATACCACCGGGAAATTAATTACTAGACCTTTTCGCTCTGAAAGCGAAGAATGAAGTCCCTGCATCCCTGGACCGTATCCAGGGAGAACTTTTGCGGTCCTATAACAGCCCCTGTAAGGGCCATTTAGGTATTTTATGGTGCTCATCGATGCTTCCTCAGAATGGTCGCACGTATGTTTATTGTCTACGAGAAATCATGCTTTTGCAAAGCCAATCTCGCAGATAATTAAATTAGAAATATTTTCCCTGATCATCATGTGAAGTCCACCTGAATGGACAACGCCGGAGAATTTACTTCGAAAGCATTTGATGATTATTGCATGAAATGGGAATTAAAAGTTGAGCATTTTGTACCGCATGTATGTACCCAGAATGGACTAGCAGAACTTTGAAGAATTGTAATTTACCAACTACATGTTGGGGACACGCAGTCCTGCTCGCAGCAACTCTCATCAATTTTAGACCGTCGGCCTATAACATCCATCCACCTATGTAACTAGCGTAAGGGTCAGCACTAAAAACTTCTCATCTTCGCAGGTTGGTTTGCAAGGGTTATATACCTATACCACCACCGTAGCGAACTGCAATGGGTCTTCTCCGAAAGTCTGGGATATACGTTGGTTATGAGACAGCATCCATAATCAAGTATTTGGACCATATGATCGAGATTTGTATAATGCCGATTCATTGATAGTACATTAGATGAGGTTAGTTCCGTCATTAGGGAGAAATCAACCCTTGATAATAATGTCGGGAAACAATTGAAGTCTAGAAGACAATTGAAGTCCAGAAGATAATTGAAATCTATGCATATGACCCGCGCACTAGTGAAGCAAATAGAGAAGTCCAGAAGATAATTGCAGTCCAGAAGATAATTGAATTGAAGTCTAGAAGACAATTGAAGTCCAGAAGATAATTGATTTGCAAGTATTAGCGAATCAACTGCCTAACCACTTTAGTGATTTGAAGAGCGTGACCAAGTAGCATGTGCCTGCACGCAATGCACCGGAGAGGGTTGAAATACCGATGAAGGTATCCCTAATCCCGTCCTAAGGCCTCTGGAAAGGCCGGAACTCCGGCCCCTCGAATCCAGAAATAGCCGGGACTTTGGTGAAAAAGGATAAGAAGGACTTGACACAGCCGATCACCGAAGTGCCCCAGAACTAGAAGGGGAGCCAGTTGAGACCTGGCATCGGTATGGAACCTCGTGAAAGGCATACGGTGAACATCCCCATGAAGGAGACATCGGCATGGATGTGCGCACACATCGGAGCTGAAAAAACTAAAGGGACTTGCCCGCAATTGGAAGCAGCGGTGAGCAAGTAGAAGCATTAAAAGAATCGCCCCTTGAAGAAATAGCTATAAACTTTATGACCTTGGGAGAACATTTGAATATTACAACAGCCAATGTTGACACTTACTTTGCAAAGAAACTTTGCCACAATCATCAATCTTGATTCAGAGTCTGCATCGCTCGCTAAATGAAAGAAAAGATCAGATTGAGAAGATTGGGAGAAGGCAATAGAAACTGAATTATTCTCCCAAATAAAAGAAAACGTTTGGGCACATAAGCGCATCGTCTCCCTTGTGCACCCGTAGGGCATAAGTGGGTATTTTGTTCGAAGAGAAATTAAAAGAAGTAAGGCTCATTGCATAAGGTTTCATGAACATCCGTAAGATGATTACGAAGAAACCTATTCCCGGTCATGGCGGAACTCCTTTAGATATTTATCTCAATGGTAGTGAACTTGAAATTAGAAGTGAAATTGATGGATGGGGTACTAGCATACCTTTATGAAATATTGGATTGGACATTTATATGAAGATACTGAATGTATCCACGTCTCCAACCAAGATAGAGCAAATAGAAATATGTACAGTGTGAAACTCAGAAAGTTATTGTACGAACTTAAGCAATCAGGCAGAATGTGGTATAATCGCTTGAAGCGACTTTCTATGCAAGAAAGGCTACACGAACAAATGAGAATAATCTCTGTGTATTTATACAACGATCTCAGAATAGATTTTGTATAATCTTAGAGTATGAAGATGATCTGAATATCATCGGAACCCCGAAGGATATTAAGAAAGCAAGCTCTTACCTGGAGTCAGAGTCCGAAATGAAAGGTTTGGGTAAAACCAAATATTGCTTAGGCTTGTAGCTTGAGCATGCCCCTGAAGGGATATTAGTACATCTGTCAACCTACACTCAGAAGGTGTTGGAAAGGTTCGGCTTTGGAAAGGCATACCCCTCGAAAGTGCCAATGATCGGGAGATCCTTGCAGCAAGACAAGGATCCGTTCAGACCTAGAGAAGAGGGGGAGGAAGTCCTGGGACCGGAACTCCCACACTGAGGTGCAATAGAAGCACTAATGTATTTAGCAAAGTATGTACTAGAACGGACATTGTATTTGTTGGGAACCTACTAGCAAGGTATAGTGCAGAACCTACCAAAGGCATTGGCGGGAATAAAGGATATCTTCCGATACCTCTAAGGAAGCAAAGAACTTGGTCATTCTACAAAAGAACAAAGACTTAACTATGAATGACAATGCGAAAATGGGTACTTGTAGGACCCAGATACACCAAATCGCAAACAAGGCTATGAACTCCTGTGTGGTGGAAGCGCAATTCCATGAAAATCGTCTAGCGTTGTCTTGTACCGACTTCGACGAACCACTCGGAAACAATAGCATTATACGAGGCCTCACGAGAATGTACTTGGCTTCGGCGGATGATTCACTACATCCAGCAGTTATGTGGATTGAATACCGCACCAACCCCCACTATTATCAATGAAGATAATACAGCTTGTGTTGCACAAGTGCAGATGGGTTATTGTGAAGAATCCTCTCACAAAGCATATCAACCCCAAGTTCTTCTATACTCATGAATTGCAAAAGATGAACGTAATCAAAGTACTGCATACTAGGTCATGTGAGAATCTTGCAGATTTATTCACTAAGTCACTTCCAGCGTCTAGCTTTGAAAGATGCATATGTGGAATTGGAATGATGAGACTTAGAGAAGTGCAGAATTCAGGGGGAGAATCTTCACAAACTCATTACTAAAGCTTGATCACGAATATCGAGTACCCAAAAGGTAAATCCTGGAGATTAAATGAAATTGGGTGGATTGTACTCTTTTTCCCTTGACGAGTTTTCCTGAAGTTTCTCGGCTAAGGTTTTTAATGAGGCAATTCGTGCAACATAGCAGAACATGATTCATGTACTCTTTCTCCAAATTTTTCCCACTGGGTTTTTATGGAGTTTTGATGAGACATGGACATGAAGGATGAGTGCCCAAAGGGGAGTGTTAAGAAACCGGGCCCAGGACCGGGAGTCCTGGCCCAAGGTGGGCTCCTCATCCCAAACCCTAGAAGGGTCGTAGCCTATAAATAGGGGGTGCTATTCATTGTAATTGATTGATCGATGGATGAAGGAATAAAGAGAAGCAAGACGTCCCCCTACATCTCTGTGTTCTATCTCTTATTTCTGTTCTTGTGTTCATGCATTGTTCTTACGATTCTGAGTTTGTCTACGAGGTTATCGCTCGGACTGGACTCGCCAGCGACGGTTCCTAAACAGTTTCAACCATTCTCTAAGTGCAATAATTCAGACTGTCAATACTGTTATATTTTTGTTTTCGATGATGATGCACTTTCAGTATGATAGACAGAGAAGAAAATTATTTGCTGAACCATACATAAAACTAGAACGAAAACGAGGCTGTAACTGAAGATAAGATTATGGAATCCGGAGCGTGTGTACTCTACTAAATCCGACCAACACCTAACATCGAGTTTGTTTCAATACCTACCTTACCTCCATGGATTCACCAATGATCATCATCAGATATATAAATCTTATATATCGTCTTCATCTCGGCAAGTGGAATTGGAAGAAAAAAAATCGTCAACAATATCAATTTGTCACGACAAATGGAATTCGAAAAACAATTTCCATTGATCAACTTGAAAATTGCAAGCTAGTACAGTAGGATAGAAAGGTCTTCCTGCGGGAGCCGGCACCATCTTGAATTCAATCCCAGTGTAAATTCGTGTACATACCTTTTTTTTCACAATTACAATATGGACGAATATGCACGCACATCACACACGTGTGAGTATGCCCTCTAAGCACATACCTAAAAGTACAAAAGCCGAAGATAAATCAGCAATCTCACAAAGTTCTCACTCAGATGCACACACACCCATGTGTGCATAAAGGTGGCAACCATAATTTAAACTCTGTTAGGTGATGTCGCACACATAACTCTGTCACCCTGCCGACAGGAAGGGTTCAAACTAAAAAAAGTTTTTTTTTCGCGGTGCATCGAACACATATTCCCTAACTATGGATAAGAACACATGTACTTACCGGAATAGAATACCATATCATTGCGCAACTTGAAAGTTTGTATAAGCTGCTCGTGAGAGTGATCGTGCCATATACTGATTACCATCATACCATGTAGCCTTCACATCATTTGTCTATAAAAACTAATCTAAATGCCCAACTACCAACATAAATAATTTGGCCAAAATAATTATGAACACCTGTTAATTAGAGATTGTTTTGTTTGCCTAGCTAATAAATACTCTTATGCTCTTGCTCATGCATGTGATGTGCTAGATCGCATCGGTCTGAAGTCTGAACCGAACTACGCGCTCTCATGGCTCGTGTCAAGTCCGGCGGGTCGGACGCGGTCAGCCTCGCGCTCCGCATCGCCACCATGGCGCTGTCGGCGGCGTCGGCGGTCACGATGGCCTCGTCCAACCAGCCCACCGCCGGCGGGAGCGGCGCCACGGCGAGCAACGCCTCCTACAGTGACTACAACTCCTTGAGGTATTCCTTGGCCGCCAACGTGATATCGGTAGCTCTACAGGCGGTGGCCGCGTACCTGACGTTGCGCGGCAGGGCGGAGGAGGCCGAGGCGGCCGAGTCTCTGGCCGAGCTCATCGACACGGCCTCGCAGGTGCTGCTCTACTCGTCGTCAGCGCTGTCGTTCTCGGTGGACGACTTCGGCTCCTGCGGCCGGAGGTTCACCTGAGTGTCTGCAAGACAGCCGGCCAGTTCTGCCAGCGAGTCCATGCCTCTGGGGCCCTCTCGATTTCGGCGGCCGTCGCCTTGTCCGTGTCTCTGTACATCAAGGATGTGCCTGTTTCTTGCACTTGGGAGGAAGACAAACACAAGTCAGGGTCGGGTTGTGGGCGTGGCTGCCATTGCCACCATTAGGTTGATCTCTGTCAGACACACTGTCAAACTTGTTTCATTGGAAGGTTGAAGTCATGAAGTACAGAGTACTAGTTTTCTTGTCAGGAATATGTACACATTTTCGATTTAATTTACGGATATGGAAATGAATAATGAACGTGATGTCAGAAAGAATCTTTTGGAACTGAATGAAATTTCAGAAAACGTATGCACCAAGGGCTTCTGTTTCTGGCTTTTGATGAGAATGCTTTTGTTGCTGTTGCAGACTTCGAGTACATGTTCCTTTGGTGTGTGTCATACTCAAATGAACCTGTTTGTAAATCAAACACGAATTGTTTAGAGAATTGGTTGTTTCGGTATGAATTTTGAAGGAATTCACAATTTCAGACTGGACAAGAGGATGTGCGGAAAGTTCAGTAGGAATTTCATAGGAAACACACCTTGAATGTACATAATTGAAATTTCCAGAGAAGAATATTAGGCTGCCTGACTCTTCTTGTGCTAGCGCTGTCATCAGCAATTCTGATGGCCACGATAAGCCAACGCATTTACGATAATTGTAACCCAAGGTATGCTTAGTTTGCTTACACGGTTTCACACACCAAAATCGCTCTTTTTTTTTGGGAGGCAAAAATCGCTTGTTAATCTAAGACTTCCTAGTTCTTTCTTTCCGCGTGTACTATCAATTATAGGATTTTCCAGGACAGTAACAAAAGATAGGATTTTTAAGAATTGATACGAGTTTGAAGCCTCGCAATGTAATACTTTGCCTTGGTTTGACAAGGGACAGAAGACAGAGACAGCTTACATACAAAACTATGATGCTGTGACAGTTTCAGCGTGATTTACATGGAGATGGAATTCAGTTGACTTTGCTGAAACTAAACTCGTTGAATTATCAAACATTAATCAATCATTAATCAATCAGCCCAAACCAAGGGTTTGTACTTACCGGAATAGAATACCATATCATTGCGCAACTTGAAAGTTTGTATAAGCTGCTCGTGAGAGCGATCGTGCCATATACTGATTACCATCATACCATGTGGCCTTCACATCATTTGTCTATAAAAACTAATGTAAATGCCCAACTACCAACATGAATAATTTGGCCAAAATAATTATGAACACATGTTAATTAGAGACTGTTTTGTTTGGCTAGCTAATAAATATCCTTAAACTCTTGCTCATGCATGTGATGTGCTAGATCGCATCGGTCTGAACTGAACTACGTGCTCTCATATGGCTCGTGCCAAGTCCGGCGGGTCGGACGCGATCAGCCTCGCGCTCCGCATCGCCGCCATGGCGCTGTCGGCGGCGTCGGCGGTCACGATGGCCTCGTCCAACCAGCCCACCGCCGGCGGGAGCGGCGCCACGGCGAGCAACGCCTCCTACAGTGACTACAACTCCTTGAGGTATTCCTTGGCCGCCAACGTGATATCGGCAGTTCTGCAGGCGGCGGCGGCGTACCTGAAGGTGCGCGGCAGGGCGGAGGAGGCCACGGCGGCCAAATCTCTGGCCGAGCTCATCGACACGGCCTCGCAGGTGCTGCTCTACTCGTCGTCAGCGCTGTCGTTCTCGGTGGACGACTTCGGCTCCTGCGGCCGGAGGTTCACCGTGAATGTCTGCAAGACGGCCGGCGTGTTCTGCCAACAAGTCCATGCCTCTGGGGCCCTCTCGATTTCTGCGGCCGTCGCCTTGTCCGTGTCTCTGTACATCAAGGATGTGCCTGTTTCTTTCACTTTGAAGGAAGACGAACACGAGTCAGGGTCGGGTTGTGGGCGTGGCTGCCATTGCCACCATTAGGTTGATCTCTGTCAGACACTGTCAAACTTGTTTCATTGGAAGGTTGAAGTAATGAAGTACAGAGTACTAGTTTTCTTGTCAGGAATATGTACACATTTTCGATTTAATTTACGGATATGGAAATGAATAATGAATGTGATGTCGAAAGAATTTTTTGGAACTGAATGAAATTTCAGAGAACGTATGCACCAAGGGCTTCTGTTTCTGGCTTTTGATGAGAATACTTTTGTTGCTGTTGCAGACTTGCAGTACATGTTCCTTTGGTGTGTGTCATACTCAGTACTACTGCGAACATAGTACACGTCAAATGAACCTGTTTGTAAATCAAACACGAATTGTTTGGAGAATTGGTTGTTTCGGTATGAATTTTGAAGGAATTCACAATTTCAGACTGCACAAGAGGATGTGCGGAAAGTTCAGTAGGAATTTCATAGGAAACACACCTTGAATGTACATAATTGAAATTTCCAGAGAAGAATATTAGGCTGCCTGACTCTTCTTGTGCTACCGCTGTCATCGGCAATTCTGATGGCCACGATAAGCCAACGCATTTACGATAATGGTAACCCAAGGTATGCTTAGTCTGCTTACACGGTTTCACACACCAAAAATCGCTTGTTAATCTAAGACTTCCTAGTTCTTTCTTTCCGCGTGTACTATCAATTATAGGATTTTCCAGGACAGTAACAAAAGATAGGATTTTTAAGAATTGATACGAGTTTGAAAGCCTCGCAATGTAATACTTTGCCTTGGTTTGACAAGGGACAGAAGACAGAGACAGCTTACATACAAAACTATGATGCTGTGACAGTTTCAGCGTGATTTACATGGAGATGGAATTCAGTTGACTTTGCTGAAACTAAACTCGTTGAATTATCAAACATCTTGTACAGTTATGAAACCCATGTGGTGGTCTGTACAGCCTTCTGAAAACTTGAACTTCCCTTATCAAATACGCAGGTAATTTGTGGCTGCCGGTGCATTTTCAGCCCACATTCAGTAGTAATATTCATGAATATGTTCATGTCGTGGCTACAAACCAAACAGTATAAAAGGAGGGACTCTCGGTTCCCTGCAATGAGAAGGCGAAGCCCGAGGTTCTCGAAAAAGGAAGCATTATTGATATGAGTAAATGTGTCTTTTTTAACTCCCAGCAGTCCTCTCTTTTTCAACAAGGGAGATATTATTGAGTTGCATGTACCAACCAATTCACCCAAAAGCTTAAACTGATGAGGAAAAGTGGACAATTCACTTATACTTCAACACTCCCCTCACATGTAGGCTCCTCGGGTCTAAGGCGTGGAATAGAAGTGGGCTGCAATTATTATTTTTAATTGCACCAACCGGTCTTGAACTCAAGACCTCTTAGCTCGATCTGTATTGAGTTGCATGCACCAACTAGTTCACTCAAAAGCTTAAGCTTTTAGGTGAATTGGTTGGTACATGCAACTCAATAGATATGATTTATTTATAGTGTTATATCATAGGCACACGAGATTACAATGTTACCCCTAAAAGGCTCTATGATTATAAAGGTTTCGCGGTTTACACCATTCTGTGTATAGCTTTGGTGCACGGTGGATCTTCACAGACCTTGTCCACCACATCTCTAATCCTAATCTGTAGGTAGTCCTGACTCCCTTCGAGCCGTACGAGGTGGTCCTAGAGCAAAGCCCTCCTGGACTCCTTCGCTCCGGGGTATATTGTACTCCTTCACTCCATACGAGGGGGGCACTTTTATGCCCTTCAGTCAATGCTGTTGTGCCGATCTTTCTGTTGCCTTCACTCTATACGAAGGGGTATTTGGTACCTTTCAACTGGGTTGAGGGGTACTCTTGCTTGGTGTCTTCGCCATGTCGGTGGGGCCGATGGGCCACCCTTACGACAGTTCAACAAGTGTGAATGATCAAAGCCGTTGAAGGCGAAACAAGCTGTGGGCATGGGTGCAATTGTCAGCATTGACCTGAATTAAATTTGGGTGATTTGGTACAACCGTTAATCCGATGTTCTATTGCTTCTTCTTGGCTTTACATGTTAGTTTTTCTGCATATGAAGTTAAGATATTCTCAAATCCACTGTATCTGTTCATATTGGAACAGTTCAATTTTAGGGGGAACTTGACTGTTCATTTCGATACTAATTACTAAAAACATCAAGATCAATGTCTTGCCTCGGCTGTTGAACAACTTAAATTAAAAAAAATTATTTCTGAATTCATTGTCGATGTCTCCTCATTGTTGAACTAAGCAACTCCGTAACTTACAAATAACACCAAAGAATTTAAAAGCTATTGAGGTTATTGAGGCAGACAAGTCTAGGCAGCTGTTGAGTGTCTTGTTCACCAACGATCAACGGACCTGTTCTCTTAAAGTCTTATACTCCCAATGTACATTCTGCAAAATCTCTGCAAAGCTATAAAATATCACCAGTCTAACCATTTGACGATTTCCATGGAGTGCACATTTGGGATTTGAAGCTAATAATTTTACTACAAGAGGCAATATTCATGATCTTTAACATGAGGTGACGACGGTTGCTTACTGCAACTACAAGCATCTGGACTCTGTTATATAGCTTGTTTCAGAGTTATTGGCAGTTGCTTGCTTGGTTTGTTTCAGAGTGATTTGCCGTTGCTTGCTTCCCTTCTTGTTCTTGCTCTTGGTCTTTCTTCTCTTGGTCTTCTCTGCCAATGGCCGAGGTGGAGGGGGCGAAGGCGGTGAGCCTTGTTTTCCGCATCGCCGTGCTCGGGCTGTCGGTGGCAGCCGCCGTCGTGATGGCCACCGCGAGCCAGTTCGTCCACGGCGGCGGCGTCTCGTACAGCAAATACAGCGCTCTCGTGTAAGACAAACATGTACAAGCAGCTGATGCTGGAAAATGCTCTGAGATTCGTGCTGTTGCAGATACTTCGTGGTGGCAAACATCATCTCGGCCGTCTGCTCGGCGCTGGCGCTCTACCTGTTCGTCGTGTACAAGGCCAGCTCCTCGCTGGTCTCCCTCCTCGACGTGCTCACCCAGGGCCTCCTCTTCTCGGCGGCCGCCGCGGCGTTCTCCGTGCGCGGCATGGCCACCTGGAGCTGGCACGCCGACGACGGAGCGGATGCCGCTGGCCCGCCGTGGGGAATAAGCGTGTGCGACGTCGCCGGCGCGTTCTGCTGGAAGTTGAGCACCGCGGCGACCATCTGCGCCTGTGCGGCCGTGGCCGTCTCCGTCGCGGTGCTGACAAAAGACGCGCGCGGGAGCGTCTGCTTCAACTACGGCGAGGGCGGGGGCTCCGGAGGCTCGTGTAAGCACGGCTGCCACAGCTCGCACTGATAGCTGGCGCTGCGTTTTGCACAGAGCAAAATTCAAGCAAAACAGAGGAAGAATTGCGGTGGATAATACATTGGATAGTGTTATCTTGTTTTGTGCTGTTCTTTTCAGTTGTTTTGTACGTTGATTGGGGTTGTCAAGTGTCTGAACTATGCGAGCTGTACAAATAGTTGATCTGAGTCAGGCATTGTCACTGGAAAACCTATGTTCAGTCTAGAACTCGAAGCATTGGAGTTTGCCTATCAATCGTTGCAAAAAAAGAAGAAAAAAGGAGTGGTTTCTGAACATGTGCTTTGAGCCTTTGAGCAAATCGCAACACAAACCGCTAGTTCGGACGGAAATCAACAGGGCGGCCCTGTTCTGTTTGGATACGGTGCTGCTGATGGCCACAGGATCTTCAGGAACGAAAGGATATGTGCAGATCGAGGCCGTCGATGTGTTGTCCGCCTAGATCCAGTGCAGTCCTGTAACATCCCATTTTGGGATTGTTCAAATTTTGTTTTGAATCCAAGCGTGTAACTCAAAATTCTCTCAAAGTTCAAAGTTTTTTGAAAAAAATTCTTTTCTTGGGCTCAGCCCAGCCCATCCCGCCCCTCCACGACTGGCACGGGCGGCCGTGCGACACTACTGCGCTTTGTGCGCCCGCATCGTGCTCCTAACCCGCGCTCGCTGGTGCGCCACCTGCCCTGCTCGCGCGCGCGCTGCTGCGGCGCTGCGCCACGTTGCCTCCACGTCTGCACCATGCGCCCCCCTGGCCTTCCCTTCTCTCCCCGCCGCGCGTCCCGAACCCTGCCCGCCATGTGCGTCGCGCCACCCGCCACAACGCGGCGCAACCACCTTGGCCCTGGGCCGCGTTGCACGCCGAAGCTGCACCGCCTTCGGCCTCTGCACCGCCACTATGCAAGCACACTAACACGCCGCGTTCTTCGGTGTGCCACAATGGCCACATCCCTCTCCTGCGTATATAAGGCCGGCACCAAGCCACCCTCGATTCCTCCATGTCATTTCCCCCTCTTTCCCCCTTCTCCATCGAGCCCAAGGCACTAGCGCCATTTCCGGCCGCTGCATCGCCATCATATCCTTGCCGCTCCGGTAAGCCCCTCACCTTGCCACTCGCATCACCACGCATTCCAAGGCCCAAGGAATCTTTCGCCTCAATTGATTTCTCTTTTTGTCCGCAGGAACTCGCCAGAATCCGCTTCTTCCCCATCCCAAGCCAAGACCACCATTTCCACCGCCGCTCCTCGTCCGGTAATCCCCTTCCCAATTCCTTTCGCCTCGAGCACCTCGTCGACATCCTGGTGCTCCTCCAACCATTATTGGCCCATTTTTCCTCTCAGGAGACCACCACCCACGAGAAGGCCTTCGCACCACTTCAGGTCATCGCCGTCGCCCACCCTCCGACCGCCTCCGCCTTCCCTCTTCACTTCGGTAGGTTCCCTACTACTCGTAGATGCTCATGCACTTGAATTCTAGCTTGAAGCTTCGCCGAATCATCATAGTCATCGTAGGCCAAAAGCCGCCGCCGCCAAGCGTGATCGTGCCACCACAGCCCTTGCCGCCGGCCCCCATAGGATCGCCCTGTAGAAGGGGTTACATTTTTAGCCTTACCGGCCGCCCCCATAGTCCGGCTCGCCAGTGACGAGTGTGGCAACGAACCACCCAGAGCCTCCTCTGTTTGGTCGGAACCTGACAACTACTGTAGCTATGTCTTTAAAGCCAAATCCCAGTCATTAGGGCTAAGCAGTAGTTAAAGATTGAGTTGATTGATGCTGTGTTAGACTGACGTCTGGCCTGAGAATAATTAATGAGGGGTAATTAAAATTGGATTTTATCTCATAGTCTATGACACGTGGGCCATG
The DNA here is from genome assembly GCA_036346255.1 of Ampelocalamus luodianensis. Classification (NCBI taxonomy): domain Eukaryota; kingdom Viridiplantae; phylum Streptophyta; class Magnoliopsida; order Poales; family Poaceae; genus Ampelocalamus; species Ampelocalamus luodianensis. The sequence continues at coordinate 5,842,886 of CM070638.1, forward strand.
TTAAGTGCACAGTGTACCCACCTCGTAGACTGGCACAGTGCATGTGGACCTTCGGTCCATGCACTGTTTAGAGAGAGAATCTCTCTCTCCTCTGGTTATTTTTTGATTTAATCCAAATTTAAACTTTGGAGAGCCCGTTCTCGCTCGTTTTAACTCCAAATTTAATAAAATTTGTTTTTAAATTTCTCTAAATTCAAGATCTATATGTTGGTAATGGTTTTGTTCAATTTGGAGTTCATTTGAATTCTATTTTGTATTTATTTGCTTTGCTCGCTTGTTTGTTCATTTTCCGATGCGATCGTCCGAGTAGAGCCCGAGGACGCGGAAGTGCCCCAGAGCAAGCGCAAGAATTCCAAGACCCACATGTTTTTGAGCCAGATGAGTCAACATTTGATCATATTGAACCTATATTTGTGCAAATTTATGTTCATTTAAATTACCAAGTTGCATGCTTAAAATGTATGTCAAACTTCAAGGTAGATACATGCCGACTTGATACTTTAGTATTATTATACCATCCCTTAATATTTGAATCACATGATCCTTGTCACCCTAGCTAATTTATTGATAACTTTACTAGCTATAGGTCATACTTAAGTGTCATGCTAGTCTTGCTTAAGTATCAAGGCATTAATTACTCTAATCATCATCATTTTATCATAAAACTTGTTTTGAGCAGACATTAGAGGGAAATAACTGGTATATTTAAGATAACCTAGTTTTATGCTTTTCAAAACCCTAACAACTTGTTGTTACCACAACTGGACGGATGGTATGATGGTTGGTGCGGATGTAGCACGAGAAATGGTAGTATGTGGTATACACTGCCTAAATAACTTTAAGGATTTAATCCTATGATGACCTCCCAATGTAAAATAGTGCAACCACAAGTTTATAATGGTGTCGACCTAGCTAAATAATTTGTATCCACCAGTGCGAGTTGCACTACTGGAGTGACCCACGACTCATGTCGCTGGTTTTAAGCCGTCGTGGACACGAGTCGTATCGCTGGTGTAAGTCGTCGTTTGGTACAAGAGGGGGGTCTGGGTGTGGTAGACGTAACCACCCTTAGGTGAAATCTTAGCGGGTGTAACTTACACTAGGGGATGCATTATAAAGGCCTTATGGTGATCTCCTTGATTTACATATCTAAGAAAACGTGTGAAACCTAACAAGCTGATTATGTCTTCTGGGTAAAATGTACAGTTTCTGCAGAGTATAAATTGCTCAAACAGCCGTGCTCACGGTTAAGGGCAGTCATGGGAACTTGCTCGAGTTAGTTTCTATTTTAAAAACCTTCGTGGGTGGGATGAAAACTCGTCGGGTCGATGTAACCTTGATTTTGGATTTTTTTTTTTTGTAGATGTAACCCAGTGTTGTTAGTTGGGTGGATGTAACCGTTGTAATCAAAATTAAGCATATGGTTGATGGAACCATGTAACATGTGGATAGAACCTGCACCGCTGTAAAATATCACACACCTTACTCTCTATAATAAAATATGGTTTGATTAAAATGCTAAGTCATAAGTGTTTCTAATTATTGTAATTAAAAATATTGCCTTTAGCAAATAAAAAAACCTAAGTCATCATTGTTAAATCTTGCATGTATAACTATTGCATTTTGTATGTTGGCTCACGGAGCACTGGTGCTTGTGCTCACTCTCGCTCCCCAAATCCATCAGAACCCGTGGACGTACCAAGGACACTACACATATTACGATGTTCCAAGAGTTCATGGCCAAGAAGACAGTGGAGATTAGATTGGGCTCTAGTAGTCTAGGTCTCGCCCCAGTCTTGCCGGCTAAGTCGGTGCTTACGCGCACTATTATTATCCAAATCTTTGGGTAATATCAGTTGTACACAGGTCACAAGTTACCACAATCGCTTACCTGTAGCGAGACGTGTCTTACCCTTTTGCTTCTGCTACCGCTTCCGCTTTTATGTAAAATGTATCATTTTGGTTTGATAGGCCTTATTATAAACTTTACCCGATGCGGTTTATGTGTACTCTGATGTTTTGTAATTAATGTATGGTACGATTTACATTCTATATGAAATAATATAGTGTATATCTGTAAGCACTATCTACTAATTCAGAAAAAGCAAATTCACATAGGATTCTAAATTAACTAAATCTGGGTCCGACAAGTCCACGCCTGGGATCCGAAACCAACTCCGATTTCTCCCAATAACTAAAGTTCGACGTCCAATCTGTCAATCTCTCCCAAATAGGGACCGCGGCGCCGATCCCGACTCCGATGCCGGTAGCAGCCGTCGTCGGTGCCAATCTGAAACGCGCCCAGCGTCCCCATCCCATGGAAAAGGTTCATGTCCTGATGGTTCCTCGATCGTAGAGTCAGGCCCGCCGCTGCCAGTGTCAGGAGCAAACTCCTCGGGCCTAGATCAGAACATATTTTTTGAAACAACTAGATCAGAAGTTCAGAACATATACGTACTCGCACATCAGTGGTTATTCCAAATTTCGAGGGATTAACTATCTATACTATCTCATTTAATATAAATCATCTTCTTGAACTAAATTTATGAAGTTAAAGATGAATCAAACATATCTCAATGGTGCGCAAAACACATGCAAACTTGCTGTTGAGTGATCCTATATAGTATATAGCAAGCACCCATTAGTTGAACCAACTAAATCTTATATGAACAAAGGAAAATAGTGATATATCTGGAACACCCCAATTTTCAGAATCGGAATGTTAATATTTAATCTAGTGATCTATTAAATATTTAACAATGTTTTTTAAAAAAATCACATGTTTAAGTAAAAAGATTGTTTTTAATATATCAAATCAAATTGTTTAAAAGGTTGCACCAAAAATAAAAATAATCAGCATTATTAAATCAAATTATGTGAAAGACAGCATTTAAATTAAATTACCTTAATTTCTTGTTTTAGTATGCATTTCAAAAATCATGTCGGCATGCATTCATTGGTATGATCGCTCTCTTTTCCAGTCCGACCGACCGCAGACGAAATACCTACGTGTCTATTCTTTTCACTGCTATTTTTCTCTGTTCACCCCACTACCATTTTTTTCACTCCCAACTACCCAGCTAACCCCACTGCCCATTTATTCTTACACCCAGCCGAAACTCATTCATCACTGCAATTCACTATCTTCATTTCTTTATTCACAACCAAAGACTCCACTGCCAATTTTTTTGTTCCCAGCCGAGAGCCCCATCCTTTGACCACTGCTACTGCCATCTCCCCATCCAACCACTTCTCACTTCCATTGATTTATTCCCCCAACAAGCAAAGCCTCACCAAACTGCCATTTTTCCTCTCCCCAAGCCCCCAGCAGAGCACTACACAGCCCTTTCCCATTCTTTATTCAGCACCAAAGCTCTCCACGCTGCATTTTCTTCCCCCGACAGCTCTGCCCTTTTCTCTCACGCCATCCTTCTTCCCCCGTGGCAGAGCACTTCTAGTTATTCACCAAGCACAAAACTTTAGAACTAGTTCATCTCTCCACCTTCTCTCCTTCCAATCCCTTCCAAAAACTGAGAATCCTTCCATGTATGTTATGCAGCCTCGATCCCCATCGTAAGAGCAATCCATTTATCCAATTAGTTTTCATATGCACGATTGTTTGAGCATTTTGAAGTAGAGGAGGAGGAGCAGTGAGGGGAAGCTTGCTGGAGCGCAGGAGGAGGCGTTTGCAGATGGCCGGCGGCGTGGAGCTGCGGGCGCTGCAGCGGCGCTGTCCAGTGGCTCGGCGAAGGCTCGGGCGGTGCTGTCCAAATCCATTAGCCCAGCATTAGAGTAGCAGCAGGCAGCAACAAATGCAATTTGCTCTGGAAGACGCACATGAGCAGAGGCCAAAATAGTGTTGTTGATTGCTTCCTCAGTTCCTCCATTAGCTCCTCTTCTGGGCGGCGCGGAGCGGCTCTACGCGGTTGTGCATGCATTCACATGCATGCAGCGGCGTCCCGGCCGGTGGGGTCAGCAGGCGAGCGGCGCGGCAGCGACAAGGCGAGCCGGGGGCATGGCTGCTGGTGCATGGCAGCAGGCCGCAGCCCGGCGTGGCGCTGGCCGGCGGCTCGGCGCGGCGACCAGGCGAGAGAGCGACGGTCGAGCGGCACGCGAAGGCACGACCGAAGGCGAGGCCGGCGTGGTGCACGGTCGGCATTGGCACGTCGCATGCGACGACACTGAGACGGAGAGGTTGGCGGGCCATGCATGTGGCGGCGCATGCACTCGGCGGGCATGCACGCATGTGACGCGGCCAAAGCCGAGGTCGTGGCGGCTTGGCTCGCTATGGCGCAGCCCGGTGGCTTGGCACTGGCATTCGGAGCAAGGTCGGCGCATGCATGTACCATGCATGTGGCACGGCAGCCCTGGACGGCGCGGCGTGGGTCTGTAGCGGCTCAGGGATGCGGCGACAAGGGTGCAGTGCATGCGGCGGAGGCGGACACGGATGCGGACGAGTTCGGCGATGACTACTTCGGAGGTGGACGCGGACGAGCTCGGCGACGACTATGACGGATGCGGGCGAGAGGCCAAGCGGAAGCGAAAACAACGACGACTACGGCGGACGCAGAAGATTGGCCGAGAAGACAACATTCGGAGGTGGGCGCACGACTAGTGCTACGGTAAAATCTGTAGCGTTAAACTATGTTACCGCGTTACGATTTTAGTTGTGCATGTTGCATAATAGTCATGAGCATAACATCTTTTTATGCATGTTTAAGACTAGCGTAACTCTCCGGGTATGTCTTAATTGTGCGTAGATCATATGATGATATTTCGGTGGATACGAATAATTATATCGTTGTAGCGGAATGTGTATTGTTGGTTCGTGGATGCTAGATTAAATATATTATTGGAGCATTTAATCGGATGATATTATTTTGGGAATCGCATGGAAATTGGTTGTGATCTTTGGATAATAAATTAATTAGAGGTTTTTCCTCGCGTTGGATTAGTAATTTTAAGAGTTAGGACACATAAAGATTTTATAATTTATTCCTTGATGGATATCTCTTGTGATGATATTTAATGAAATATAGAGGTTGAATGAGATGGTTTATTTAATCATGAGCAAATTGATCGGATGTCTTAAGTAATAGCTATATGAGTCTTATATGCTAGAATTAGAAGACTGTAGAATGGATTATTTGATTACAGATGAATATTTGGTTTGCCATGTAATTAGTAGATAAGTCCTATGTGCCGAGTTGATAGAATTGTGATGAGGACATCCTTACTTTTACTACCTCTTCCACTCCAAGTGTATATGAGGATGTTTATGAAGCACCAAATAGTCCAATGACTCGAGCAAAAGTTAAACTATTACAACAACAAATGAATTTGTTTCTTAATGTATTTCTTTCTATTGATAAGAGCAATATACTATCTGATGCCAATTTCTTGTGCATTCTTAGGTTCGAAGAACATGAGATTTTTGGAACCAAAAAGGAGAATTCCATGCGGCTGAGCAAGCAAGGAGTGGGGCCAATCCGTGCGGTCAGTCAAGGAAAAGGCATTACCAGTCCATGCAGTCATCAAGTCCAAAGCCATGTGCATGAAAGGAAAGTCCAAGGCATGGGAAAATAAGCCAAGCAAATGGATGGCGTACAAAGCTTTCGGTCTTTCGGTCCAGCCCATGTGGCTTGGCCATATACTTTTATTTAGCTAATTAGGAAATCATGCTCACGTGAATCACTTGGAGATGGCCAGCACATGTTCGGTTGTACACCTTAGGCATATTTTATTTTTAGTAATAGCTAATTGGAAACAGATTTGGTTGATTCCGGCCCTAAGAATCAACCGCTAGCAATTGTCTTGTCCGTTAAAATAGCTAGCGCATGTACAAGCTAGACAGACCAGATATTTTGAGATTAATAAAAAAACAGATTGTGTGTGTTCTTCTTGATGGCCGATGGCATCAATAAAGAAAATTGAGAGTTCTTACTAATCGAGATTGTTCAATCTTTTCGCTGAGAATTGGAAGCGCGATAGGGCTTCGCTTGGTGGTCGTGAAGTCCAGCGCGTGTGTTCTCGCGAATTAAATAGTATTCGTTCTTACATTGGCAATGGGGATCACTATGATTCAGAGGTTACACGTGAGTATCTTAATCTTACGTCGAGAAGATTAGACGACCCCGTATCAAATTGTGCCCTCTATTGGGTTAGTAGATAAATGATTGTTAGTCGATCGTAAAGGCACATATGTGATTGGATTGGTAGATGTCGTACACGACTAGTTTGGTGATATGGGTATGAGTTGATCAATTAGTGAGCTATTAAGTGATTGGATGTGCAATCAAATTGTAAAGCTCATTAGGGGTCGGTTAGTCAAATAAACCTCGATCGGTGAAAATTTTGGTGTATGCGAATATGATTTGCCAAGGCAAGACTAATAGAGTTGGATAGTTAGTATTAGCTTAGTTAGTCTAGTGAAGAACAATTGATGGATTTAGCCATGGTCATATGCCCATAAGTTGGTGGATTTCGTATAATTATTAGATAAGTTGTATAGTTGGAAGATTGTGAGTCCGCGCATTCCTTGATGAATTGAATACCTTGATTATGTCGTATAGATGTTTTCCTTTAGAAAATAAATAAAAAATAAAAATAAAATGCATAGGCCCCACATGTCATAACAGATGCTAGCTTAGCATGAGTATAAAAAGTATTAAATGCAATAGAAAATTTGGTAAAGAATTATTTTTACACTGAAAATTCATTTAACTTTGAAAATTCATAAAAATTCATATGAACTCCAAATGAGATGAACCAATTTTTGTTAGTCATAAAATTTTATTATCTAACTATCCATATAATTCTTATCTCCACCAATGTTCTACAAATTTTTGCCAAAACAGTAAAATTCGGACAGAAGCTACAAAACCTTGAATTTTTCAACATTTCTCATTTGCTGATGTTCAAACAATAACTCTCGCATATAAACTCCAAATAAAATAATTCTTTCATCTAAATTAATCTAAAATCATAATATCACTACTATATAAATTTCATGCATTTTTTAGTATTTTGAATTTTCCGGCTTTTCTCGGTGTTTATTCGATGTCATATTTCTATAGAATCCGAAGTGCGGGATGTGAACGATTACACAACCGAGAGGAAACAAGTGAAATTTAAGCAAGGCAAGCATCATTTTGTATTTATTTTTGCATATATGTTGATTCCATATTTTCTACTTTAGTTACTTTGAAATGCAATGATACTTGTTTACATGCTATTTTGATATGTCGATATTTTGTGAGTTGTAGCTAGTTATGCCCTATCTCTTGCTGGTTATTCTTGATATTTCCATTAAAAATATGATTATGTTAGATGTTGTGGTGATATATCTATTATCTATGTTGTATGCTTAACCATGCAGGTTTAGAAAATGTGTTAGTTCGGTTGACGGGGATAGCTCGTCAATTGTGGGAAACACCAAACCTTTATTCTTATGTGTTTGTCCAGATCATCGCATCTGGTTGTTAAGTTTAATTTTGGTAAATTAAAAATGATTTGGGTCTGGACAAGTGGTTAGTAGTGTGGGTGCCTTCGTACAAGAGACTCGGGTATTGTGGTAGTCTTGTCCGAACCATTAAGGACCGAACTTTGGTGTCGTCGTTAATCCAAGTACCACTCGTACTTCCACACGCGGTGTATGGGAATCGTTTGGTTAAGTATGGGGAGCGTTTTATTGGGTGGAGTCCTAGGTGGTGCGAGGACATGTGTGTTCGATCATAAATTCGTAGGACCCGATGCAATTTTCTATAATGTGCATAGGAGCACTCTTTTTATTTCTTTACATTGTATCGATATCTCCAACACAACTTGCGTGCCTGCTTAGCAAGCTCTATCAGTAGTTTGTACTGAGTTTGGGGTCCATCTCACAGGGGGACTCAACTCAATAGGGCCTTCTTGCTAAATAATACCGAATCTCGATTTCCTCGGCCGACATATATATCTTAAGAAGTGTGTTAATATCTGGAGGCTTACGGGCTGGTCGAGTCGATGTGGGTAAAGTAGTACTCCCCTGCAGGGTTTAATCTATTCGAATAGCCGTGTCCACGGTTATGGACGACCGCTTAGATTCGGGAGACATCATTGTTAGACTTCAAATTAAAATTGACATGGTTATAACTTGGTATCGGCATGAATGGTTTTTCATGTATTTTAGTTTATCAAAGTGGACTGCCACTTTGGTATTGTTTGAGCTATATATGTATCAAAGTTATTCATCGTCCTTTTGCTCAAATTCTTTTTTTTTCTAAATGGCAATTGCAAACTAATATGTGTAGGGATGAAAATTGGTGCATTTTCTGCAAAACTAAGCCACTAATGCCTCTCTTTTGCATAGCCTTTAGCATGTATAATTTTATTTTGTGTAATTCTTGAGTACATTTTGTACTTAACCAGGATATCTGCTTGTTCAGGTGAGCAGGATTATACACTCGATCAGTTCGTTAGCGTTGATTTTGGCGACGCTAATGAATAGTATTGTTTCTAACTCTCAGTCAGATGCCTTTGGGTTTGGGCACACCTTGCTATACTTTTGGTTTATTTACTTTATTTTCACTGCTACTTATTGCTTCTCTTTGAATTTGGCCGATCGGCCGCTTTTATAATAGTTGTAGACTTAAGTCCTATGTTGTATGTCACTTGATATATCTTTGTATGACTGTGATTGATGTTGATAAAGATATGTGCATGTTGGTCACTTATCTTGGGAGCCAACACGAGACACATATTCGCTGTGTTGAAATCCTCTTTAATTCCTTTAAGGGTGTATTCGGCTGTTGGGGAACCGACTACCATGCAACACTCGTAGAGGAGCGATATGCACGGTATCCGTGGCTCTAGCTCAGCTGGGTCCTCCTACTTAAATGGAGTTAAATTGGATTTCATTCCTCTGAGGCCCAGAGTTATTTTCCTAAGACCAGAAAGGTCTCGGTCTTACGAAAATAACCCGGGGTCCTCACAATATCATACCCATCAATCGACAGAACCTCCAATTTTGACAGGTCTGTAATTGTAGAGGCATGTTCAGTGATGCCCACCTCGACACCATGGGCCGAAACCCTAATTAGAATTCAGAAGTAGAACCCACATGTGCATTGTCAGCGTCTATATATATATTTCTGATGAGTATAACCAGCTAGCTAGAATAGGCCCTTTCATATGTAGGGAGTACTACTACCAGTAACCAAGAAATTGAAGAGGGAGAACAAAGCTAGCCTCTTACGGTGAATCATTAGATCCATTGGTGGGACGTGCCCGAGGATTCTGGGGTTAGGACGGCGGGTGGCTGTAGGAAGCACATACGAGTTTTTGGCGCAAATGTCACTGTTGTTAGCGTTTTTGACCTAATTAACGTCTATCGTGACAAAATGACAGAAATAGCACCTTGTCCACATGATGGCTGGCCGAACACGCCGTGTACGCGACACGCGCCCTCGTCCATCCCGTGGCTGGCCGGACACCACTGCCACAGGCCACACCCGCCTCGGCAACGTTTTCCTCAAGATGGATGGACAGCTTTGCAGAAGTGTCAAGTACTTGGAACATAAGTACGTGAATCATTAGACATGACCTCTTTTCCAGTACTACTAATTCTCGTCTTTACTTGTTCATTCTTTCTACGAGCAGTCAATGCAAAAGCAAAGGAATGCCATTCCTTGGGAGCAGCTTCCACTACTCATCAGTCATCAATGGCTAAGTCATTGTAGTAGTTGTTGTTGCTACTTGCAGCTCCACATCTACTACCTTTGTGCATACTGCAAGAATGGCTAGCTCGGCTGCTGTATCTCAAAACTTCTGCAAAGCTGCCCATCTATCTTGAGGAAAACGTTGCTGAGGCGGGTGTGGCCTATGGTAGTGCGGATGAGGGGCGTCCGGCCGGCCACAGGATGGACGAGGGTGCGTGTCACGTGCACAACACGTTCGGTCGGCCACCATGTGAACGAGGTGCTATTTCTGCCATTTTATCGTGATAGACGCTAACTACATCAAAAACGCCCACAACAGTGGCATTTGCGCCAAAACCTCAGCACATACAGTAGCTGCAGCAGAAGCCTTGTCATGACTGAAGCGCTAGCCGTGGAGCTGACGAAGATGAGGATAGAGCAAAGGTGTAACACCCCATTTTCTTCCTCCTTGGATCAACCCTGCCCGGACCCCCCCCCCCTCGCGTGCTCTGCACTGCCGCCCGCGCCGCACACCCGTCGTGTCCCATCCCGGTTCCCCCGCCTCCGCGCCCGTGCCCTGTCGTCGCCGCACGCGCGCCACTCTCGCCCATTCCGCCCCTCCCCAACGGCTCCCTCCCTTCGTCGGCTATAAAGAGCACCCCGATGCCCCATGGAGTCCCCCCCACCTCCCTTCTTCCCCCAAACAAGAAGAGGACCGAAGAAGAAGAACAAGAAGAAAGGAAGAAGAAGAAGAGGCCGAAGCCCTTACCTCCGGTCGCCGCTCGGTGCCCTCCTCGCCGTTCGATGAGCCTCGCCGTTGCGCCCCGAGCCTCCCTCTCCCCTCTGTCGCCGCCGTCGCGCGCCTCGGGACCCCCTCGTCTCCGTCGCGCCGCCGCCGCGAGCCCCTGGGCTCCCTTCTTGTCCCCGTGCGCTCCCGCTCCCTCCGGTCGCCACCGCCGCACGCCCCTGAGCCCTCCTCTCCCAGCGCCGCGCCGCCCCTCCTTCCTCCCATGTTGCCATTGCCGCCGCCCCTTCCATCTCCCCTCCCACTCGGTCTCCCCCCCTTTTCTTTTAGGACAGGTCGCCCCTGTGGGCCGCCTCCGCGCCACGTGGGCTGCCTCCGCGCCCCGTGGGCCGCGCCCGCGCCTGTTTCGGCCAGGTCGTGGGCTGGGCCAAAAGCTAGGCTATGGGCCGCCGTCGGTTTCTTTTTTTTATTGATTTTCTTTTCCTTTTTCTATTTTAATTCAAAAGAGAGGCTTTAAAAATTCGTATCTCCCTCATTTCAACTCCAAAAATTATGATTTAAATTTCTAAAATTTTGTAAATTCAAGATCTTGCTAATGGCATAGGTCTTGTTCAATTTGGAGTTTATTTGTATATTCTTGTGTATTTATTTGCTCTTGTTGCTTGTTGTTTATTTTTCCAGTACTTCGCCCGCGTAGAGTTCGAAGACGCTGGAGACTTCCAAGTTGATCAAGAACAAGACTACCCGGATCCTCTTACCTACAATCAAGGTGAGTCAATACTTTGATCATATTAAGCCTACATGTTATACAAATTATATTATTTTAAAATAGCAAATTGCATGCTTTAATTCTTTAAGCAAATGTATGTTAAAGCTTAAGGTAGCTAAATACCCATTTGATGATTAACTAATTATTATGCAATCCTTGACAACTTGAATCCCTTAATCTTTGTCACCCTAGTAACTATATGGTAATACTAGCTATAGGTTGTACTTAAGCAACATGCTAACCTTGCTTAAGTACCGGGACATTAAACTGTCCCAATCATCATCTCTTCAAACATGAAAATAGTTTGGGCAGTCATTGGTGGTCCATGACTGAGATAAATGTGGTAATTTGGTTTTCCTCCTCAAAACCCTAATAACCTGCTAATATCATCTGGGCGCGGCTGGTATGGTGGATGGTACAACAGTGGGTGCTAATGTAGCCCAATGACTGTTGTTTTGTGGTTGGTATGTGGCATGAACTGCCTAGATAACCCTAAGGACTTGATTTTGTCATGACCTCCCGTGTAAAACAAGTACAACCACAAGTCTGTAAATTACAACCTGGCTAAATAATTTGTATCCATCAGTACGAGTTGCATCAGATAGATGACCCGCGACATTGTAAGCCTTCGCAGCGAAGGAGTCAGGGTGCACGATGTAAGTCGTTCGACGGAGCAAGAGGGGGTCTGAGTAAGTGTTAATGGATCTAAAAACAGAGCGTAACCCTTCGCAGACGAAACCTTAGCGAAGTGTAATTAATACCGAGGGATGCATTGTAAAGGCCTTGTGGTGATCTCCCCTTGATTCACATGTCTACGAAAACGTGTGTACATATCAAGACGATTATCTCTTGTGGGTAAAGTGTACAACCTCTGCAGAGTGTGATAAACTGTTTAAACAGCCGCGCTTATGGTCAAAGGCGGACATGGGAACTTAACTTGAGTTAGTTCTATTTTTAAAAAAAACCTTTGTGGGTGGTATGAAAATATGGTGGGCTCACCTAGCCCTGGGTTGGGTTTTCCCTGAGTTTTCAGACTCAGTGATGTTAATAAAGGGGATAAGCCCCAGTCAAATAAGCATCAGGTAGAGTTTCTGACGGAGAGAACCTCTGCTGTTATTTAATATTGCACCATTACTCTCTTTAATAAAATGCAATTTGTTTAAAATGCTAAGTGATAGTAATTTGTAATTATGATAATTGAAAATATTGCTTTAGCAAATAAAAGAACCAGGGCCATCCTTGTTAAGCCTTGCATTTATATTATTGCATTGTGTGTTGGCTCGCGAGCACGGAAGTTGTGCTCATTCTCGCTCTTTCCCCCAAAACCCTCAGAAGTAGGAAATCCTGAAGATTACGACCACTACGAGGATCCAGAAGTTGGAGGCCCAGGAGATGATGAAGCGTAGTGTAGCCTTTAGATGTTCTAGTCTCGCCCCAGTCCAGCTGACTCCGTTGGTGCTTGCGTGCATCCTATATTATCTGAGTTATTAGGTAATATCGGACGCACATAGGTTTCCCCAGTCGCTTGCCTGTGGAGAGATGTGCTCTCACCCCTTTTGCTTCTGTTGTCGCTTCCGCTTTTGTAATGTAATCAATTTTGGTCATTCGCCCTTATTGTAAAACTGACCAGCGCGTCTATGTAAACTCTGTCGTGTTAAATAATGAATGGTATGGTTTTACGCCATGTATGAGTTGATTCAGTGATGTATCTGTGAGTGCTATCGCCTAATCCAGGGAATAGCACAGTATTTTCACAGAGGATTCTGGATTACGAAATCCGGGTCTGACAAAAGGCGCGTGGTCTGTTGGGCTCTTAAGTTAAGTTATGGATGTGTGGCTGGGCCTAGTCTATGTAATCGGCCAGAGTGTTGTGTGTGGCGTATAAGTTAAGCTATTGTGTATGGTCAGACGATTATCGAAAAGAAAAGATGAACTCTATATCATGTCTTTCCCTTTCTCTCTTTCTATTGTCTGCGATTTCTACTATCCATTTGTGAACTTGTCTGACCCTTAAGCTAGGCAATCTGGCAGCGACCGGGTCATGATAGAGTGGTATCAAAGCTGAGTCGATCTAACGGCTTGTTCCCTAAGATTCTCGCGGCCTTGACTGGTGAAATCCCGAGGGGAGGGGGAGTGATTGCTGTAATTCCCAATCCTAGATTCGGTCAACTTAGAAAAGGGAACGCCACGGCTCCGACAAAGCAAGGCGTGTAGGTTCGTAAGATGGTGACAACAATGGAAGGGATGGAGGCGAGGTTAGTTGAGTTGTTGAAAACGGAGATGAAGACGATGCGAGAAGAGATAAACTCGCACATGGCGACGATAGACCAACGGTGGACCAGCAAGGGGCACTGATGGATGAGATGCAGTTGAAGGTGACCATGTCGATGGATTCAATCAACAAAGTCCAACAAGAGCAAGTCATGGTGGCAAGGACTCTCAAAATGGCGGCACCACATCGACTGGTGATTCCCTCCAGAGAAGAAGTAGGGGTGATAGCGATACGACCTAGAGATTATCAATTCATCCACCAGTTCCTCCAACAATTCCGCCAGCACCAAACCCACCTCAGGTACAATTTTCACCACCTACTCCTGTGATTGCGGAGGTACCAGAGCTTGGTAGGGGGAATCAGGAGCAAGGAAGATGAACCTGGATGTCGAAAATGGATTTTTCGAAGTTTGATGGAACTGATGTGAGGATTTGGGTGGATAAGTATCACACCTTCTTCGCCATGTACAAAATTATCGAAGGATTCAAGGTGGCTGCGACAACCATGTACATGACTGATTGTGCTGCATACTGGTATCAGGCGTACAAGATGTTGAATGTGTGGCATGATTGGGAGCAATTCAGAGAAGCTGTAGTATCAGAATTTGAGGGAAACACACGAAGGGATAGGATGAGGGAGTTGCTACTCCTAAAACAGACTAGCACAGTGGAGGAATATAAGAGGAAATTTGATGCCTTCGTGTACCAGATCAGGCTGTATGATCACACTATTGGAGGGTTGATGTTAGTAACAAGATTTGTCCTAGGACTGAAAGAAGAACTGAGGGCAACAGTGGAGATTCAGATGCCAACCTCAGTGGAAATGGCAACCTTTTTTGCCTATGTGCAAGAAGGCGTGATGGAAAGAAGAAGAAAATGTATGCATAAAAGTTGAAGTACTGGATACAATGCAAATTCAGGAAGAACTGAAGGGGGATATAAGGGAGATGATTCTAATCAGGGCTCCAAGTTTGATTAAGGAGAATTGTGGAAGGCCAAAATATTGAAGGAATCTAGAAGGGCTAATGGATTGTGTTTTCGATGTGGTGAAAAGTATTCACCTGCACACAAGTGCAAGATACAGCCATAGGGTCAAATCAAGGCAATCCAAGTTCAAGAAATTCCATCTGATGAATTGTTGGATGAGTAGTAGCTGGTGAGGAGGAAGAAGAAGAAATGCACATTTCCTTAAATACTATCTCAGGGGCAGATCACCCAAGGACTATGAGAGTAAGGGCACTAATAGGCAGCCAAGTAATGCTGATGTTGATAGACTCTGGCAGCTCCCATAGTTTTGTGAATACAAATCTGGTTTAGAGAATTAGGGGTGAACCCGTAATAGTTGACACAATGATAGTTAAGGTGGAAAATGGAGAGATGTTATACTGTGATAAAGTAATGCTAGAAATGTGTTGGTGGGTGCAAGGCAACACTTTCCAGCATGATATGAAGGTGTTGAATTTGTATGGATATGATGCTATATTGGGGGCAGACTGGTTAGAGAAATGTGGAGTTATGAAGTGTCATTGGTTGGAAAAGTGGATGGAGTTTGAATATAAAGGCAAGCCACACTACTACAGAAAAAGCCATCACAGACGGTTCGAAACCGTCATCACGAGCATTTGCCGAACCGTGCGGAAAAATAGTCTCTCGATAACGGTGGTTATCACGGGCGGTTGTAAACCGTGCGTGATATGACTATCACTGACGGTTTTTATAAACAACCGTGCGTGAAGACGAGTATCCTGACGGTTATGGTCACAAAACGTCGTGAAGTCGAATATCGCGAGCGGTTCTATGTAAAAACCGTGCGTGATACTCTTTCTTCACGACGGTTATTTATTTAAACGTCTGTGAAGTCGATTATCGCGACGGTTCGTTGTTAAAACCGTCATGATACTCGAGTTCACGAGCGTTTTACTTAGAACCGTCTGTGATACTCTGAGTTCACAGACGTTTTTTACTTAGAACCGTCTGTGATACTCTGTCTTCACAGACTGTTTTTATAAAAAAACCGTCTGTGATAGTTCATTAAACTAACTACATTTTTTCTGATTTTTGGCTAGCCTCAGGAATTGCTAGCCATGCCCTCTGAAAACAAGCATACAAAAAAACAGATACATCACAGATAATCAATTGTCGACAAACTGAATCTGATCATTACTCAAAATAAATTACAAAAGATCACATTTGTTCAAGTATTGTTACAAAATAAATTGGATTACAATTGAGTCAATTGTTTGCAGGTGGTTGAGAAGTGCCGGCAGGGTGATGCGCTCGGTCGGCAGCGGAGTGAAATTCTCCGGTGTCCTTAATTATCTCTGATATGATAAAGCCGCAGAGCTTCCCTCGAATGTCCTTGATCTCATTATCAAGGAGTCCATCTAATTCTATATTCAAGCCACATGCTAGCAAGAGTAAAATGTTATGCATATATATTTAATTTTATAATTAGAAAATAATTATTTGGAGATTCACAAACCTCGGGATCCTTCTTCCTAGCTCTAATGATTTGGTCCATATGATGGCAAACGTAGATTGCACATAACTCATCATTTTTTTGCTGGCGGCACTGCAAAAATAGAATTACATATATCAGTTCGAGATGCGTTATTATGAAGTATGATATAGGATTATCGATTATAGGGCGTCTGGAAATTTTGTCTGTGTGTTAGTTGGCGCTCTTTCCATCGTATATTCCTTTGTTGGCAATATAGTCGATGAGCGACCTACATGATTCCAAAAATTTATCCTCGACCATTTCAAACTAATGAAGACTAAAATAGAGTTATGTATGAAGGAAATGAGCATACACGCTGAGTATTCCTCCTAGAATCTGTCAAGTCGTGGTTGTTGCGGATTAGGAATCAACGTATATCACATGGTTCCTCTTTGGTATGATGACTAAAAGGATCCGATGGTACCTACTCATGTATGTCACTATAGTCATTAAACCCGAGTTCGTGCTTTGCGTGATAAAGTAGAGCAAGTAGTGACACTTACCCTCGTTGTAGGGCACCACGATGTACTTCGTGTTCTCACGACGAAGCAATGCATGTGTTATGTATTTCTCGACGAAGGGCGGTCTGTTTGGATGGTTTGCAATGATACCACATGTGGGTCGAGAAACCCACGGTTCTTTCGACCGGACATTTTTCATCATGTATCTGTACATAAGAAATGAGTTGTGATATTTATCGGTATTACGTGAATGTAGAACTTGATTGTATGCACTTACGAGTGTCCAACATCGTAGAAGCGGCGTCAAGGCCAACGAGGTTGAATAGGTCATATAGGTCGTTGAAGCCCACGGCGAAGTGGTTCGCCTTTGAAGAAATGCTTATCCTCGTATCGACGGTGATTCGATGTCGCACCCCTCCTTTGGGTCCTATCCAAGTACCGGGCATGCAAAGCGACAAGCATATCCAAAGACGCCCTAATCTGCGTGGAGCACAACTGCAGTTTCCGAGGATGTACTTCCGGATATTGCCGACTTGCCGGACTTGAGGGGCGCCGTCGATTTTGATTTGGTCTTAAGCATTGTCGGCGTCTTCTTGCGAGATGACTCGGGACCCGATCTGGTGACACGCTTTTCTTGTTCCTTCGATGTCTTCTCCAAGGGAACCGAAAGGTGGCCTTCGAGGCGAAATATGAGGTGGAGTCATAGAGGTCCCGTTGGAGAGGAATGGTCGTGTTGAGATCGCGGCCTCGCTGGTCGGGACGATGTCCTTCTTGGGCCACTGGATAAAAGCGTACACGGCATCCCCTAGTGTTGTGATCTCTTCGTTCGGTCGAATCTCGGCGGGACGGCCATGAAATGTTCATGTACCATGTCCACCTCCACCTGGCGTAACCTGCGCCACACGGACACCGTCTTTGCCTTGCCCCTTCCCGGTATGGATGCACCATCCCCGCGTGGCCTCAATAGAAATGGACCCAACTAACCTCACTATGAGCTTGCGGGCCGTCGGCTCCTACAAAAGCGATCGCAATTAGCTAAAGTGTCCTATAGGTCTATCTTTGCGCATTCCATAGATGTACATTACCTTGATCTCGTCTATCGTAATTGGACATCGTCATGTCCGAGTATGCGTGGGACGCGACGCTACTCCGATGTCGGCGGGTGGCTCCCAAATTGCGAGCGGCTTGCATCGCCTGCTGGCCGAGGAGTTGATTCAATTGATCTGCAATGCGCCGCTTTCCTTCAAAATGTTCATCATGCATGCGAACCGGTCCTCACGCCGCCTTAGATCTCTTCCTACTCCTGTGACGTGCGGAGTCGTCTGCGAATCCATGACTCCATGGTGCGGTAACCCCAAGACCTCACGTGCACTCGGGTGTTCCTTGTTTCCCAGGCCGAGAGTATATCATTCTCCTGTCTACATGGAAGGAGCCTTGGGAAGTTTGGGGACAATTCACGCCGCAAGAAGTCATCATATTATTATAGACACTGTGAAGTTATATATGGAGTTATTAACTAGGTAGTTCGACATACTTACCAAACGTTGAGACACTTCCTCGTCTGCGGGTTTGTGAAAGAGATGCTTCCGAAGACGAGACATTTGCCTCGCTTTTAACCGGAGCTAGGGAACGCGGTGCGTGACATCGAAACGCGTTGTCCTCCGCCGCCGCCATTCATCATATTTTCCTGCGTATCCGGCGGTGCGAAGTGCAATGCGGATGAGTGTTTCGTCTCTGGATATGGGGATTATCACGAGCGGTTTATATGCAGAACCGTGCGTGACATATCTGACGGCTCTATTTATAAACCGTCTGTGATATGCAGGATTATCATAGACAGTTCATAAATAGAACTGTCTGTGATATTTCACAGACGGTTCTGTATATAAACCGTCTGTGAAATATCACAGACGGTTACTAGTAAGAACCGTCTTTGATAGGCCGGCAAAGCAAATGCCGCGCCCAACAGACCAAACACAGACGGATTCAAATTAACCCGTCTGTGATAGGGTGTCTTCTATAGCCTGTTTTGTAGTAGTGCCAATTAGATTACAAGGTGTCACAAATTCTAAAGGAACTGTGTAGTTACATGAGATTTTAGTGGAAAAGCTGAAAAATGGCATAAGAGAAATGAAATATAGGCCACTGCTGTGTTAGAGAGGGCACAGGAACAAAGTCAAGAAGTTCCATAACAAATTCAATCCATTTTGCTCACTTATGAAGATGTGTTCCAGGACTCAAAGAAACTACCTCCTCAAAAGAATGTTTGCTCATGCTATCACACTATTGCCGGGGAGGCTGCTCCTGTAAACTCATGAAATTGAGCATCATATGGCTGAAATGATTCAAGCTGGCATTGTAAATCCAAGCATCAGCCCCTTTGCATCTCCAGTTTTGCTTGTGAAGAAGAAAGATGAAACATGGAGATTTTGTGTCGACTACAGGAAGCTAAATTCAGTTACTGTGAAACGTAAGTTTCATATGCCTATTATTGATGAATTGTTAGATGAATTGGGTGATACTAGTTTCTTCTCTAAACTGGATGTGAAGTCTGGGTATCACCAAATTCGCATGGTTGAACAAGATAAACATAAGAAAACATTTAAAATCCATCATGGCCAATTTCAATTTTGAGTTATGCCTTTTGGTTTGACAAATTCTACAGCTACATTTCAGTGTTTGATAAACTCCATTTTTGCACCTTACATGAGGAAATTCATATTGGTTTTCATGGATGACATTTTAGCGTTGTGAGAACCCAGACAATCTAATTAAGCTAAGCAACGTTAAACAATATTGCACAATAAAATAAACTAATCAATACAGTAATTACCAACGAATTGAGCACAGAACAAACTCAAATTTCATCGTCTTTACAACCTCCGAATTAGTTACAACAAGAATACTTACAAGCAAAAATAAAATAATAGTACAGGATCGGAATTATTTTACAAGAATGATTTACAAAAGATCAAAATATAAAATACAATCTAAATTCCTACATTGCATGTCGCCGAAGCCTTCTTTGTATCTTTGTCTGTCTACCGCCATCCAGTCAAATCCATTACGCAGCCTATCCAACACCCACATTTCCCAGATTACCACAACCCTAATAAAATCCCACAATACATCTCTCAATAAGCCATACCCTCAGTCAGAGCATCACAGGGTCTCACAAGCCACACCACAAAGCTCCAGTCACGAGCCCAACCGAAGCAATTCCTTACTCCAAAGCCAACACAGGCATTTCAAGCTTCCAGTTCACAGTAGGGCATCAAAAGAGATAGGATCATGGTAAAAAAGAATAGGATCTTAGTAAAAAGAGAAATGCACATACAAGAGATAAGGGCAACCGAATGCACCTCCCCCAGCAATGCATCCCCCCCTGTAAACCCTCCTCCCATCTCAAAGCCACTCACAAGCCTCTCCATTTCCTTCACAAGCCAAAGCAGCAAGCATAGCCGAAGGAGCACAACCACATTGAGCAAGCCTTCTTCCTTACAACCCTCTCACTCACTCCCAACCAAGGGCAGCAGAACAAGCAAGCACCCACAGAGGAGGAGAAGGGGAGAACAAGGTAGAGGGGAGGACGACGGAGCGAGGGAGACCAGGACCAGAAGCACCCAAGAGCACGGTGACCACCCCGCTGCCATTCCTAACCAGACCAAGACCAACACAGGTAGCTCACCATTCAACCTCCCCACTATCAGTTGATCCAAAAGAAACTACCCACTTGAGCTAAACCTTTTACTTGAGCACTAGCAGTATCAATTTTTATCCATCACAAAACTCTAGTAGTGACAGTAGCATCCAAAATAGCTCTCAGTTTCTTCATCACAGGGCAAAGGGGGGAGCAGAGAGAGAGAGGTGGTAGGGAGTAGCATACCTCAAGTGCTCAAGAGCAGCCAGCAGCATCACCTTGTAGGCGGCAACCATGGTAGCAACCACCTCCATCCATCCCAACATGTTTATGCATCAAGCAACCAACATCAGTAAGTCAACCACATCAAAAATAAATCAAGGCTTCACTTATAAACACAAGTAGCAAATTCAAAAAGGGGGGAAATTTAAGGGGTTTAAGTCCAGGTCGGGCTGAGCATGTGAGGCGAGCGGCGGAAGGCCAGGCGAGCCACACGGGCAAGGCGCGGGCCGAGGGCGGCGCGCACGCGGGCTGGGCGCGCACGGGTGACAGGCCGAGCCACCAGGCCGATGACGGTAGCGGCGGCGCCATGGGCTGGACCGAGGGGAGAGGAGGTGTACGGGCGCAGGAAGAGGCGGCAGTGGTGACAGGCCGAGCCAAGTGTTGGAATTAATCTTGTCATCAAGTTAGTTGTGTTTTGCATGCTAGAGTTAGTGGATTAGTAGGTCATTATCATGTAGTGGAGGTAGTGGAGAGGTTACATGTATTAGTGGGTGCATGTAGTGCTTAAGTTACTTGTTTGCATGTAAGTTACCTATTATTTGCTAGTATAAATAAGAGAAAGAAGAAGAGAGATGAATTGAGAAGAAAAATGTAGTCCCGCTGCACCTCCCATGCGTGTGTATGTGTGCTTATCTCATATGCATGTGCATACATCTCTCTAATAGAGATTGAGAGAGAGGGAGCTGAGCGATTCAATCCCGACAATTGGTGGTTCAATCCTTACAAAGCTCTATATGGAACTAAACCAAATTATGGTCTTTTGCCTTATCTGACAACTGCGAGCAACTCAGTGGTAGTGTACATTCTAGCAAAGAGGGAAGGTTATTCTGAATTATGAAACAACAGCTAACAAGGGCACAATTACGCATGGAGCCGTATGTTGATCAGAAGAGATCCTTTAGGGAGTTTCAAGTAGGTGAAAAGGTCTTTTCGAACTGCAACTGTATGCTCAATCATCGCTTGTTAATCGTCCTTACCCAAAATTGCCATATTAGCAATTTAATTTATTTAGAATTTTGGTTATTTAGGGATTTTATTTTGGAATACGTATGGAAATCAAATTGCTAATTTTATTTTTATTCCGAATTTTAATTCTTTTTCTTGGAATTCGTATATGAATCAATTGCTAATTTTCAATAATTTTTATTCCAAATTACAATTATTTAGGATTTTACTTTGGAATTTGTATTGAAATTAAATTTCTTATTTTATTTTTATTCAGAATTTTAATTATTTTTTTGTTGTATTTTGTATACAAATCTAATTGCCAATGATGTTTATTTTTATTCCAAATTATAATTATTGGAATTTATATCAAAATCAAATTGCTAATTTTATTTAATTTTTATTCTGAATTTTAGTTATTTTTTGGTTGAATTTCGTATACAAATCTAATTTCTAATTTTTAAAATTTTTTATTCTAAATTACAATTATTTAGGGATTTTGCTTAGAAATTTGTATGAAAATCAAGTTGCTAATTTTATTTTATTTATTCTAAATTTTAGTTTTATTGTACTTGACATGGACTCTTTTACTTAGGAATTCATATAGAAATCAAATTGCTGATTTTATTTCATTCTTTATTCCAAATTTTAATTTTATTTTACTTGATATGGACACTTTCTTTTAATCTAGACTGTTATAATCTGGTCCTATCATGATCGATGATGTAGATCTTTATCTTTTTCCACCAATTCTAGCCTTTAAAAGCGAACATGGTGACTTCTTTAACCTATACTTTAATAAGATAATAGATAGATGCCTACTCGTGATTTTTGTTTGCTATCTTTTTCGTGGCACAACAATCTTCGACGCTACGCACAGGAGGCATTGGATGATATGCGTTGCTCAGTTAGGTCTGAACTGTGGTGGAACTGGATCGCACACAACTTGTTGTTGTTGGATGATATGCCTTGCTGAGCCTCCTTCCACTCTACGCAGCTACGCGTCAAACTCGATGGAATGACTCGCTAAGATCCCATTCGTGTACGCAGGACTAGGGGTGGATTCAGGCCTCGGTTAGGGTGGGCTATAGCCCTAGGCCTAGAAATCTTACCGGTGTTAAAGGCTATGAAAAATCTCTTGAAAAATTACGAAACGTTCGAGTTCAACTCAAAACAGCTGGCCCAGCCCGAGACTTCGGTCGTGACTGGCTCCGTCCCTGTGCTAAGACCTTCAATATTGTTGGAAATTTGCGTGGTGAGCCAATAACCGGGTGGTTGGATACGCTCACGTACGAAACAAGATGGACGGATCTAGTGGTGTATATATGGCAGCGAAGGTTGCCCGCAACTCGCAAGGGCACCCATCGTGTTCGTGTACCTGGGCGGCGATGCATGTGCTTGCTCGCGTGGCAGACCCAGCTCGATGACGCGATCGTCGCGCCGCCCGCACCCCTAGCTAGCCGCCAACCTCCACGCTTACGCTCATGTACACGATGTGTAGGCGTAGGGTACCCTGCTTGAGCTCACGTCCTCAGCGCCCGCGCGCGGCAAGTAGTCGCTCAAGCACGTGCTCACCACTCCAACTCGAATCATGCCATCCGTGCCGTCTCACAAGCTTGTCGGGGTCGGGTGCCCATATTCTCTTTCTTAAAGCGGAAGAGATCACTAGCCCCTACGAGCTCCACGTTGGTATTTTTGCAAAAAGGCTCCTAAGGTTTCCGAAATCACATCTAGGTCCTCTACATCAGTTTTTTTTTTTTGCAAAAAACCCCCGTTGTTTTCGAAATCACGTCTAAGTCCACCGCATCGGTTTTTTTTAAAGCCCCGTGTTGTTTCAGAAATCATGTCAAGGTCCTCCACGGTAGTTGTTTTTTTTTTTTTGCAAAAAGCCCTCTATGGTTTCCGAAATAACGCCGATGGCTCGCTCTATTTTGGCAAAAAGCCCTCGGTGATTTTCATAGTCACATCGAGGTCTCTCAACCCGCTCTACAGGCTAGGGGTGAAAACGGATCGGATAGTTTCCGACCGATCCGGACGAAAACAGATTCGGATTGTCTCGGATCGGTTTCTCTCGGATAATTCTCGGATCGAGCGATTGGAATTTTTGCCGGAACGGAAGCGAATACGGTAGCCATGCTATCCGCGGATCTGAAGCGAATACGGATTATCCGGATAAGACGAAGGCGGATATCCGATTTCAGCCAAAAGAGGATTTTGGCCCAAAAGAGAAAATGAGATTTTAATTGATTTCTAAATTTCAAAAATGCAACAAATCAAATAGCCTTTTAGAAAAATAGCAAATAGAGTTCAAAAATTCTAGAAAAATCACAAAATTCCTTGAATGATTTTGAACTTAATAAAATTAATTTCAACTTAAAATTGGTTTTATTTTTGCACATAAATTATTTTAATTTCTAAAAAATAGTAAAACCTTTTTAAATTCTAGAAAAATCAAGAAATTAATTATTTTTCACTTTAAATCAAATAAAATCCGGAAAACTCAATAAATTTTATTTTTACATTAAAAACTAGGAAATTAAATAATTAACTTTATTTTATTATTTTTCTTTTAACCAGAAAACTCTTTTAAATATCGAAAATCTAATAAAATAATAACTTTATTAATTTTATTTTTGGTAATATACTTTGGGATGTTATAGTCATTTGTGTATAAACTAACTATCTAGCTTGATCGATGTTAGTGTGAATTAAGTTTTATGGATGTGATGAACTAAGTATGAATACGTGATGATTTGTGACTTTGTGAGTTATGACTTATGACTTTATGAGCTAAATATGGTAAACTAAGTGTTTTATTTGTGATGAACTAGTTAATACAACTTGCTAGTGCCAATGTTCTGTGTAGTTGCTGAAAATATGAACAATTCATGAATGTTTGCATCAAATAAACTAGTTATATACTTTTGTTAATTTCGGTATACAATTTAAGGGGTTTTCATGTTCGAAAATATCCGCGACGTATTCGTTTCGATTCGTATTCGCTCCGTATTCGTATTCGATATTATTCGTATCCATATTCGTATCCGAGGTATTCGTATTCGTTTCCGAATCCGAAAAAAATATGAAAACAAATATGGCAGAACCATTATCCGTCCGTATTCGATCCGTTTTCACCCCTACTACAGGCGTAGCGTAGCGTGCTTATCATCCTAGTCTATCCAATGATGTAACGATGACTTAGTCGTGCCCGAGCGCCCGTGCATCCATCGTCCGCGCGCTCCTGTGCTTCATATTTTCCTATGTTGCCTATCTGGTTCACTAGCCCTGGGCTGTGGATTGTGGTAACCAAGAGACTTTCTATGGTGCTCGGAAGGTACTCCGTCAAAAAAATTATCTACCATTGATGCACAGAGGGGTAGCTTAGGAACAAAATTTTATTAAAAAAAGAAACTTTAGTAATTCTTGATTGACCTAATCCCTTACTCGTCGCCCCCATTTTCCCCAATCTGTTCACTCTTGCTGTTTGTGATCTGACGCACCGACGCTTCTCCATCTGTCCTCCTCCAACCCATGAGCAATTCTTCGATCCTCCCCTTCCCCTCCTCTGTCAGTCCCCCATTGACTCACCTTCCTCTCAATTGAAATCCAGAATCGAGATTATGCGCCTCTAACACAGCAATCGTATGTATATCTTGGAAAAACTACGTAATTTATATTCGTTTACTTAGTTTGGCATCCAGTTACCTTGTCCTCAGTAAGTAAAACAACGATGATTCAATTGCGTCAGTTTCAAGTTTCATCCCAATCTACCCTGGGATGCATGGTTGCACATTGCTATAACCTAGCTTAGTAGGTTGGTCATGAAGTCGAGTTTAATTGCATCGAGATGTAATTTTCGTTTGCAACCAAAAAGGTGATCAAAGGGTTGACACCATGGATGAATCGGAAGGACATTGCGTTTTACCTTTCTTTCTAACTTGATGGGTTTTGAAATTACATATCTAAACTTCATCCCAGTCATAAAGTTAATATCTGTCTCACAACTTAAGTACCTCCTCATAAGTACCTTTGACTGTGGATCATTGGAGTGCATATAATGAGCGGTTGTAGTATCTTGGTCATAAAGTCGATATCTGTCTCACAACTTAAGTCGTAAGTACCTTTGACTAGGATCGAACTTGGTCGCACATAACCTGTTTGATGGTATGCTTCACTGGGAAGAAAATGTGAGGTGGAGGGCCTCGTCCAGGCCCTACCCCATCAGCAGTTGATTCGGTTGATCGAGGAGAAATCAACGGCTGATGGAGAGGTATTTTCCTAGCAAATTTCCTTCCGCTTCACTGAGCTTACGCCCTGTGCAGCAGCCTGTCGCAGGTAAGCTGTTCTATGATATGCCTCACCGAGATCCATTTTTTCCCCAGAAAATCCATTAAAGTTTGCTTGCGTGAGTGTTGAAGTTTTGTAAGTCATTGTGGTATCAAGAGAGAGGGGGGAAGTGTTCGGCGGGCTGCGTACCTGAGCCTACGTGGCTAAATAATTGGTATGGTGTCATCTGATGTATTGTTCACAAAGAAATGTGGTATGGTGTCATCTGATGTCTTATTCGGAGAAGTGACTGGCTTGAAGATAAATTTGGCCAAAAGTGTCATCATACTTATCCAGTGCTAAGACCTGGACTTAGACGCCATCTTGCAGGACTTTCTGGCTACTAGGAGATGCATGCCGTGTACGTATCTGGGTCTATCGCTATCTCTGCGCAAATTGAGAAAGGTGCATTTTCAGCCACTTGTAGATAAAATAGATGCAAGGCTTGCGGGTTACAAAAGGAATATGCTATCCCGAGCCGGAAGACTTACTTTGCTAAGGGCGGTCTTAACTTCCATGCATATATATCATATGACCTTAGCCGATCTCCTGGCATGGACGCGGAAACAGATAGATAAACGGCGCAGATCTTGGTTCTGGAGCGGGCATGAACTACATATAGGGGGGACATGCTGGGTTAACTGGAGTACGGTATGTCGCCCCAAGAAATGGGGTGGTCTTGGACTACTGCACCTCGCCTATTTTGGTCGAGCGCTACACTTACGGTGGCTATGGTATCATTGGAAGGAACCTGACAAACAATGGAATGGTATGCGGCTTCCAATCGACGAGAAGGACCATGAGCTTTTCCGGGTCTCTACCAAAATAATTCTGGGAAGCGGGGATAAAGCAAAGTTCTGGAATGATGTGTGGCTAGGGAACACGACCTTGAAAGAAATGGCCCCCAATCTTTATCGTATAGCGGCCAGGAAGAATAGAACGGTGAAGGAGGCGTTACAAGGAAATTCCTGGATCGCCGACCTTAGACGAAGGATCACTCAGAATCACATTCTAGAATTCGTCAATCTCCACGGAAGAGTCGCGCAGGTGGCACTCTCTCCCGGAATACCGGATAATATCACTTGGAGATGGACAGTGGCAGGGATATACACTGCCAGGTTGGCTTACGAGGCACAGTTCGTGGGAGCCATAGAGAGGCCCTATGTTAGCCTCTTCTGGAGCGCTTGGGCACCGCAGAAGTGTAAAATTTTAGCATGGCTCATCGTTCAGGAACGGATTCTAACAGTAGATATTCTCACGGCAAGGCATATACAAAATGATTTCTGGTGCCCTCTTTGCACCGGAAATCCAGAAACAGTAAGGCACCTGTTTATCAATTGCGCCTACACAAAAAGGGTGTGGAATGCTATAGCATCTTGATCAACTCATACCAGTATTCAGCCGATGCATGGGGACTTTCAGGAATCGGTCTTGCAATGGTGGGCGCAAACGTCAGAAAAGGAAGTAGCGACGAGCAGAAAGGGACAAAGTTCCTTAATCATGCTCACCCTCTGGCAAATCTGGAAAGAGAGAAATAGGCGGATTTTCCACGCCCTAAGAACGGGAGCTCTAGGGATGGTAGCATTAGTCAAAGAGGAAGCCCGTGCTTGGATTCTAGGCGGGGCAAGCAGTCTGACGACTTACCTCCCTTCGGGCGACGCGGCGCTCTCCTAGCCCAGTTTTTTTCTCCTGTTTTTTTTTCTCCTCCTCCTCTCCCTTTTCCTCTTCTTTTTCCTCCCTCTTCTTCTCCTCTTCTTTTCTTCCCTTCTTTTAGTTTCGGTTGATTCCTGTTTTTGTTTCGTTCCTTCGTTCCTTTTTCGTTCTTTCCTCACTCTGTTTTTCTTTTTCGCCCTGATGAAGGGTCCTTGTAACTTCTGAACCTTGTTTTCCTTCCTCCTTTAATACAGTGTTGGCAGTTCTTCTGCTTCGCCTTAAAAAACAAAGAAATGTGGTTGGATGAGTTCTACCTTACATTGGACCTAACGACTCTTGTCGGTTGTTGGCCACTTCTTTAACCATAGCATGCCTTTCAGAAATTTCCTGCGGGAGTAGTTAATGAGATGGGTTAGGACTTAGTTGTATAGGTGTATAGTGGACAATATGTCCATCTCATGCTTCCCTGGACACGCAAATCCTTCAGTCAATGGCCAATTAAAAAACAAAATGCGCGTGTCCTGCACAATTTCTTTGACAAATCCCATCAGTTTCTTTTTCAACTCCTTGTGCCCCTCTTTGTCCCAGAGCAGGTGATTCTTGAGTTGATTCCTGGAGGCGCGCCCATGGCCGAATCCCTGCTGATGCCCTTGGTCAACAGCCTGCTGCGGAAGGCTACCGATGCTGCAGTGCAACAGTTTGGAGAGATGTGGGGGATCGACAAGAAGCGTAAGAGGCTGCAGCGACATCTGCTGGCCGTCCAACGCATTCTTGTAGATGCCGAGCATCGCGCGGAGAGAGAGCCTGATGTCAAGGCCTGGATGCGTGAGCTCAAGGAGGCTGCGTACAAGGCTGAAGATGTTCTTGATGAGCTTGAGTACAGGGCTCTGCGCCAGAGGGCCGAGTCTGCGCGTGGCTCCATGGCCCACAAGGTAAAGGATTTCTTCACTAGTGAGAACCCTGCAGTGTTCAGGTTAACAATGAACAAGAAAATTAGTGATATTCTGGGGCAAATTGATGAAGTGGTTTCAGAGATGAACAAGTTCAATTTCTCAGTACATACCGAGCCGCGACGTGTATCTCGTCCACAGACCACCTCCTTTGTTGATGCAGAAGAGGTTATCGGCAGAGACAGAGACAGAGAAAAGATTGTGGGCCTACTTCTCAGCCAACGTGATAACAGTAGCGTCGCAGTTCTTCCTATAGTTGGGATGGGAGGGCTGGGTAAGACCACTCTCATGCAACTAGTCTACAACGCTGACAGGGTGAAGCAGCATTTCGAACTGTTGGTGTGGGTGTGTGTCTCAGATAATATGACTACAACAAGTGTTGCTAAATCTATAATTGAGGGCATCACCAAACAGAGCTGTGGTCTCGAGAACAATACTGAGTTGTTGCAGCAACGGCTTCGCGACGCCCTTGGTTGTAAGAGATACCTTCTTGCTTTAGATGATGTCTGGAATGAAGAAAGGGAAAAATGGGAGGAGCTAAAAGTTTTGCTATCTTCAGCTAGTGCCTCAGGGAGGGTGATAATGGTGACAAGCCGTAGTGACAGAGTTGCCTCCATAATGGGCACCCTAAGCACCTATCGTCTAGAATACTTGGATGACGGTGATTCATGGAATGTATTCCAGAGAAAAGCATTTAGTATGGGTGTGGAACAACGGCCAGAGTTGGTCACTATAGGCAAGAGTATAGTTAAGAAGTGTGCGGGTGTTCCACTGGCTGTGAAGACAATGGGGAGCTTGATGAGTACCAAATACGAAGAAGATCAGTGGTATACTATCCTGAAAAGTGAGGTTTGGGGAAACATTTTTGATGAAAAAGGAATCAAGCTTGTCCTCAAGCTAAGCTATGATCACTTGCCTCCGTACATGAAGCAATGCTTCTCATTCTGTGCTTTGTTCCCAAAAGATCATTTATTCCGTAAGGACTTGTTAATACAATTATGGATGGCAAATGGTTTCGTACCTCTTGGGGCAAGTGTGAACCTGGACGACAAGGGCAGTCAGATTTTTGACGAGCTGGCTTGGAGATCATTCTTTCAGGATATTCAAAAGATAATTGTCGATGAAACAGAATCCCATGAAATTGGGATGGGATGGAGCTATGGTTGCCATCGCAAGGTTACTACCTGTAAGATGCATGATCTTATGCATGATCTTGCAGCATCAATAATGGAAAAAGAATGTCAAATAGTAGGACAGTTTGTTTCTACGAGCATTCCTCCAGAAGTTCACCATTTATATGTTACTCCTCTCTCGAAACTGAAGATGACAAAGGGATATTGCTCTCTGCGTACACTGCTTTTACTATGGCGGCCTCGCATGGCAACAACATGGCATCATGATGTCCTGAAATCATCCCATGTCAGAGTGTTGGACACTCAATTGGCTAAATCATTTCCAGCAGAAATACCATATATGAAGCATTTGAGATACCTTGATCTCTCTTCAAGTGGGATTCAATCACTATCTGAAAACATAAGAATGCTGTACCATCTACAAACTTTGAAACTCAGCGGTTGCATATATCTTCGCCAACTTCCAGAGTGCATGAGATATATGAGTAGTTTAAGGCATTTGTTTCTTGTTGGATGTTGCAGACTACAATGCATGCCAACAGGCATTGGACGACTGACTTCCCTGCGGACACTAACCGATTTCATTGTCGATGATGCTGCTGGCCGGGGTATCGAAGAGTTAAAATGCTTGAACCTTGTTGGTCAACTACACTTGTATAACCTAAGGAAAGTTAAGGATAGAGCATATGCCAAAGAAGCTGGTCTAATTTCCAAGAGAAAAATTAACTGCTTAATGCTTTGCTGGGGGCCTCAAGACTTGTTGCACGAGACAAATGCAGGGACAAACTCACAAAGTGAGTTTTTATTAGCTCCTCTATCAGATAACGGACAAGAGGTGTTGGAGGCCCTTGAACCACATGATGGGCTACAGGTCTTGAAAGTATCACACTACACAGGCATTGAGTTTTCACTATGGATGAAGGACCCAAGAAAGCTGCAAAATCTAATGAAGTTGTACTTAACTGATTGCAAGCATTGCATGGAGATCCCTCCCGTTTGGCAGCTACCCTCTCTTGAGTTCCTACTTCTAGACCAAATGGATAGCTTGACACACGTCTGCAACATCAGTGGTTTCTTCGAAGAAGGGGACAATCTTCTCCAAGTATTTCCAGCTTTGAAGATGCTTAAACTTTTACACATGCGAAACTTGGAGCATTGGGATGGAAGTACTGGAAATCAGCGGCGACCACTAACATTTCCCAAACTTGTTGAGATGGAAATATGTTGCTGCCCCAAGCTGGAAAACATGCCCGTCGTTCCACAGCTCAGGAAATTGGAGATAACAGGACTGAACACAATGTCATTGACCTCAGTTAGCAATCTTCACACGCTTACAGAATTGACGATCACTACAAGCACTAGCAGTGGGCGTGAATCTAGTCCACTCGACCATGTGATTTCTTATAAAGGCTTGGATTCTCTTCATACCTTAAATCTTGTAGAATTCAATAACCCAATGAGGGTAGAGGAAGAGGAAAATAAACACCAAAACATGGATCATAAACCCGTAATGGTAGAGGGTGAGGAAAATGATCACAAAAACAAGTCAGTGCATACCTTGGACATTTCCTATTGCGATTCCTTCTTTACGTCAGAAACATCAGGAAAGGGGCTCAGATTCTGGCGATCATTTGTCTTTCTTGAGAAGTTGAGAATTTCCTATTGCAATAATCTTTTTCTTTGGCCCGTGGAGGAATTTCAAGACCTGCGTTGCTTAAAAAGTCTAAGTATTAGTTCGTGCAAGTATCTGACTGGCTTTTCCCCAGGGAGATCATCTTATGCATCATCCGAGCAGGACCTCCTTCCTCATTTGGAAGAACTGCAGATCAGCTTCTGTGATAGTTTACAGGAAATCCCCGTGCGCTCAGCTTCTCTAAAATCAATTTATTTAACCTTCTGTCGAAACCTCAGTTGTCTGCCAGAAAGGCTTGGCGCCCTCACTGCGCTTGAGAATCTCTCTCTCTGTGGTTGTGAAGGCTTAACGTGCCTGATGTCTAGCCTTGGAAATCTTGTACAGTTGAAGTCTCTCGTCATCGACGGCTCCCCGAAACTTTCAGCCCTGCCTGATGGGATGGGGTTCCTGACAGCTCTTCGGAATCTTGATATTTCCAATTGCCCTCGAATTAAGTCACTACCCCATGGACTCCTGCGTCTCCGCAGCCTCAAATATCTACTGCTCATGAACTGCCCAAGCTTGCAGAAGCGCTGCAGACGAGAGGAGGAATACCGGGACTTTGTTTCACACATTCGCGACGTGCAGCTACTAGATGAGGGTAACTACAAAGGATGGAGCTGGCCGTTTCCGAAGATGCGTGAAAATGGCTGCGAGGGCATCCGTTGCCTCCCAGGATTGTAAGGTACATTCCACTGCTTGCTCTTTTTTTTAATGATGGAAAAGAAAATCTCTTCCGGTCTCTGCATCAAAGATACACACAGCTCATTTTATTAATGAGTTTAAAACACCAAAGTAACCAAAACTATTAAAAATGGCATAAAGCCTTACAAGCAAATAATAACTGAAATTTAAACTCAATCATTACAAATCCTGTGACTAAGCCGCCGGTTATGAATGCTTAAAATTTGCTTCGCCACTAGCTCTAGCTGGTCGCTTCCGGCCAATATGGACTCCTTCTGGGCCGGTTTCTGCAAATTTGCTAATCCCTCAGCCAGTGCCCAGTCAAAAAGATAACCTGCAATGGATTAGTGACAATCTTTTTATCAAAAATAGCATCATTCCGACATAACCAGATAGACCAACATAAGGCACTAGCTCTCACTAGGAGTTACGACTTTAAAATTTTGGAAATACCAGTTAACCAATTCCCAAACAGATTTGCTATACTCACAGGAGGAGATAATTTAAATGCATATTGAACAGCCCACCATGCAAGACGAGCAAAGAGACATTCAATAAAAAATGTTGAATTTTTTCCTCGTTAATACAAAAACAACACTTTTTGCTTTCCCTCCAATTTCTTTTGAGCAGATTATCTTTAGTTCAAACTACCCCTTTTTAAGATACCATAGGAATATTTTCACTTTTAATAGAATTTTAATTATCCAAAAGAGGTTCCTAATGGAGACTTGAGAATTTGTAATTAGTGCCGCATAGAAAGACTGTACTGAAAAAATCTCAGACTTATTCAAATTCCACCTGAAAAACATCTATTTGAGAGATCAACTGTAAATTAGCGATTCTCAAAATTAACTCATTCCACGCATATAACTTAGACCCAACAATAGGTCGTCGAAAAGATATATTTAAAGGAGCTGCTCTCAGAATATTCTTCATTGTATCATTCTTTCTCCTTACCACATTATAAAGGAGTGGATATTAACTTTTTAGTGGAGAGTCTTCTAGCCAAATATCTTCCTAAAACCTAGTTTACATTCTATTTTTAATCTGGAATGAACCAAAACGAAAAAGCTGATCTTTGATTTTCATTAAACCTGATAAAAAATGGGAAGTTCCAGGCTTATTAACCATCTACGAAAGACACTTCCCACCCAAATATTTTCTTTTTAACATAGATTGACATACTCCTTCTTCATTAAGAAACTTAAATAACCATTTTCCAAGTAAACTTTTGTTTTTTGTGTCTAGGTTCTGAATGCCTAGACCACCCTACTTTTTAGGTGAACACACTAAACTCCACTTAGCAAGCCTATATTTTCATTTATGATTATCACTTTGCCAGTAAAATCGAGAACGATAAAAATCTAATCTTTTAAAAACCTCCCTAAGAATCTCAAAAAAGGATAACATAAACATTGACAGACTGCTAAGCACCGAGTTAATAAGTACTAATTGTCTACTAACAAACATATTTTTTCCTTTCCAACTGCTAAGCTTCTTTTAAACTCTATCCTCAACCCCTTTTCAATCATAATTTCTTAGTTATCCGAAGTGAATTGGAATACCTATATACTTGAAAGGAAAGGCACCGACTTCATAACCAAATAACTGAGTATACTGCGATTCAACCTCTTTGGTAGTACCAAAATAAAAAAATTGACTCTTGTAGAAATCAATCTTTAAACCTGATAATTGTTCAAAGACACATAAAATAAGTTTGAGATTTTTTGCTTATTCTAAATCATTATTCAAGAAGAGGATAGTGTCATCAGCATACTGTAATATTGATAACCCATCATCAATCAAGTGGGGAACTACCCCTGATAAAAGATCTTCTTCTTTAGCTCTAGAGATAAAGATGGCAAACATATCCACAATAATATTAAAAAGAATTGGGGATATAGGATCACTTTGCCTTAGACCCTTCTGGGTTTGAAAAAAGGATCCTAGATCGTCATTGACTTTTATTCCAACACTCCCTCCCTTAACAAAACTTTCCACCCAAGAATACTACTTAGTTGAAAAGCCTTTCATTCTCAAAGTTTGAAGTAAAAACAACCATTTTACTTTGCCGTAAGCTTTTTCAAAGTCGATCTTGAATACTATTCCATCCAAATTTTGTTTATGTAACTCATAAATTGTTTCATGAAGGATAACAACTCTATCAAGAATAAACCTCACTACATAAACGCCGACTGAGATGATCTGACAACCTTTTGAGCTACACCAATAATTATGTTAGTAGCGACTTTAGTAAAAACTTTAAAACTAACATTTAGAAGGCAAACAGGTCTATATTGTTGTATTTTCTTAGTATCTGTTTTTTTAAGCAGTGCAATGATCCCAAAATTCAAGCTAAAAAGAGACATTGAACAAGTATGAAACTAATGAAACATGGCCTTCAAGTCATTTTAATGATTTTTCAAAACACCTGATAGAACTCAACTGGGAAACCATCTGGTCCGGGTACTTTGTTATGTTCCATTTGAAAGATAGCTTCTTTCACTTCCTTCTCCATGAAAGGTTCTATAAGGATTTTGTTTTCAGCATCCGAAACTTGAGGCATATCATTCGTAAAAGTATTAATCATGGATAAATGATTAACTTCAGATGGTCTAAACATGCCTTTATAATAGTTGGTGATATACTCTTTTAATTATACATCGCCCCGAATTATCCCCTCTTGTTCGAGCTGAAAATTCTTTGTCACCTATTGTAAGATCGAGGAGACCGACTAGAGAGGGGGGTGAATAGGCGTTTTAAAAACTTCTAAGCGCTAAAACCGATCTCTAATGCGGAAGCTTATAACAATACGGTTTTGCACAAATAAAACCTAAAACAACTAGGTTGAACTAAGTGCACCAACAATACAAGTCTAAACATAAAGATAGCAATTGACGCAAAGACTTGTAAGCAATTTTAATTCAAGAAATATAAATTGCACAAGGTAAAGCGTATGAAAGCTGAGTGCAAGAAGCACACGGGATACAACGATGTTTTACCGTGGTGATTGAAGACTTGCCGATCTCCCCTGATCCACGTTGAGTGAAGTCCAAACCAATTGGACCGGCTCCACAAATTAAGCCTTCCTCCGAGGTAACCAATATCTCAATCTACTAAGGTTGCTCTTTCCTCCACTCCAGAGATGGCAAGCACCACATCACTTAAAAACTGCTCGGGTCTTCTCACAAGCTTCTAGAGAAGATCACCGACGCACGACCAAGAGTAACAAGTCTACAACTTCCACTTGAACCAATCAAGTGTCTAAGCTCAAATGGATACACAATCCACTACCTAAGGCAACACATGCACTTAGGGTTTGCTCTCTAGCCACACTTAGTGCAACACATGCACAAATGCTATAGAAGGCTTGCTCTTAACTCTAAAAAATGTATAATAGCACCAGCTCTATTTCTTTATACGGCCAAGGTGGGTATATATAGTCCACACACATAAACTGGCCGTTGGAAGCAAGGATCAGCACAGCAACGGCTATAAAACTAGCCGTTGAAGAGAGGTGCGGTACTACCGCCAACTAATACGTGGTAGTTCCGATAATCGGTAGTTCCGCACAACACATTTCGGTACTACCGCAAAACCGAGAGAGCAATACATGCTCAAAGTCGCTGCTAAGGGCCAAAATGCACATGTTCTGGAATTTACGTACCACTAGCATATGAACGGTAGTTCCGCGAGTCCAGTCATACCGCGCACAAAGCGCCAGTATTACCGTGCAACCTCAGAGAAAAACAAGTTCAAAATGCAACGCTACTGGAATTTCCATACCGCATAGAAATCAGTACATCCGAGGTAAGGTACTACCGCACACACAGCGCCGGTATTACTGTGCTTCCACAGAGAGCAACAAATGCTTCTCTAGAAAACACGTACTGCCACAAATGCACCGGTACAACCAAGGTGCGGTAGTTCCTCCAAAGGAACACCGGTGCTACCGTTACGCAGTAGTTCCGCCACGGAACTACGGTATTACCGTACAAGCGGTAGTTCCGCTCAAAACAACGTCGGTACTACCACACCACCTCAGAGCAACACATGCTCAACAGGTGCAGTAGTTCCGCCAAGGAACCAGCGGTCATACCGCACTGCGGTAGTTCCGCGCAACACATGCCGGTACTACCGACAGACCTGAGACAAGCACAAACTGGCTTTCAACAGAAAAACTCAATTGCAAAACACATTTGCCAATTTATGCCAGATGCACACAAGGCATGAAGGCAAGATTCTCAACAAATTGCAAAACACATATGCCAACTTTTAGAATCAAAGCCACAACTAAAAGGTACATGGACTTAAGACATTTGCAAAACACATTTGCAAACTAAAGTCACATGCTACAAGGATTAACCATGAGCCTCAATCATTTGTAAAACACATTCGCAAATATATGCAACATGTTAATGAGAGCTAGAGCAAACACAACGAGCTATCAACACATGATTAACTCAAGCTACTAGTCAAGACCCCTCTTAATAGTACGATAACCTATACTAGCAATCCAGTCTCCCAACCAAACACCGAGACATGACTAGGAACACATCCTTAGCCCTAGCTAGTTATACCTTTGCCTTGCACTACACTTGAAGCTTGATGACGCACATCCTGACTTCAACTCCGGGTTCTTGACTTGACAATCAACACATGATGATTTCCTTTGCTTCGAGATTTTGACTTGATACCCATCAACATATGATGACATTCTTCATCCCAAGTCTTAACATGCATCAACACATGATACATCCTTTGTTTGATCTCCATCAACACATGATGAATCCTTCTTTGACTTAATGATCAACTCATGATCATCTCCTTTTCCTGAGCTTAATGTGCATCAATACATAATGCATTCTCTACTCTAAGCTCTTCATCTTCAATATCATCAACACATGATGATCTTAATTACTTCGGGATCTTGTCTTGAACCTCATCATCACATGATTATTTCCTTCATCCCGAATCTTGATATGATGATAATCAACACATGATGTCATCCGTAGTCCTCAACCACATGGAACCTAACCTATTCATCCAACTCAAGGAAAATGTTAGTTCCACAATATGATTTTCATTAATTACGACGACATACCATTAACTCATAATGATTTGGACAAGATACCACAATCTTTTCCTCTTTGGTAATCTGATGATAATTACTTCAATAGCAAATAATTGAATAGAGATAAATGAGAGTATATATAAACTACACAAGTTATATATACCAATTATGAGCATCTATGGACTACACAAGTCTCATATGCTCTCATATACTCATATGAATATATTAACTATACAAGTTAAATATATTCAAGGATATGTTTCAAAGTAAAGATTCTTAATATATGTGAAAAGAGAATATGGATCAATACTAATGAAACCACAAAATATAGAATGAACTCCCCTTAAATGTGTGTATACACTAATGTGTAATAGAGACATATGCACATATCCAGGTTAACCTTTTTGATGGAGTTTAACCTATATTTTGGATCCGAGGAATGCAACAAGATATAATAAGAAGTAGAATGCATACCTCTTGTATTTTCATCTTTATATCCAAACGAGACTAAGCAATAGATAATCAATAGAATTGTTAGTCTCACAAATGGATTTGTCATTAAAATACATATTTGTTTGGATTTTTTCTTTTATATCCAAACTGAGACTAAACATGATATAACAATAAGAGTGTTAGTCTCACAAGTACATTTGTCATTAATCGCCAAAATACTTCATTAATACATAATGACAGGTCTAGATCCTTCACCTATGTTTACCATTCGCAATCAAATGATAATAACGTGTATTTCTATCTCCCTCCAAAAGACTTTCGCTTTGGACCTTTGGTACCATTTAATTTTTTCTTCTCTTAACTGTTGTGTCAATCTTTCATTAGCAAAATTTTTAAGAGACAGGTCTTCATCAGACAATCTCCAAAGCTCAATTTTTTTTATCAATCTTATCAATTATCAAGTTGAGTTCTTGCTTTTCTTTTTTCTAAATCCCACTGATATTTTTAGCCCAACATCGAAGATATTGTCTAAGAGATCTAACCTTACATTGCCAATTGTGTAAGGTAGATTGCTCTCTAATTTCCTTTTTCCAAACGTCAGCCACCATCTCGCTAAACCCTTCCCTACACAGCCAACCTAATTCAAATTTAAATAAAGACCGACTCCCTGTATTAGAGGAGGCCGCTCTCGTATTTAAAAGCAACGGTGTGTGATCAGACAAAGACCTTTCAAGAGCATTAACTGTAACTAATGGAAATTTTTGCTCCGAGTCTGTACTCATTAACACTCTATCCAGCTTTTCAAATGTTAGATTATCTAACGAATTGGCCTAAGTAAACTGTCTCCTAGATAAATCTATTTCCCTTAAATTCAAATTATTAATCACAGTATTAAACAAAAAAGGCCATCTATACTCAAAATTATCATTATTTTTTCGCCTGCATGCTTGATAATATTAAAATCATCCCAACTAAAATGGGAAGTGAATCTTTCCTACATGCATGAACAAATTCAGTAAGGAATTTATCCTTGAATTGGATTTGAGCTGCACCGCAAACAGCCACAAGAATTCATTGGAAGTCATCCTCTCTATTTTTCAGGTGAAACTTTACATAAAAATCACCAGTGTCAATAGAACCAACATCAAAAACTCGAGGATCCACCCCTAAAAGGATGCCCCCAGACCGACCTTATGGCGGAGAACAAATGCCACAAAAATTCCCATCCACCACAAAGATGATTAAGACTAGATGTTGAAAAGTCTTTTTTACCAGCTTCAAGAATAGCCACAAAATCTAAATATTGCTCTTTAACCAATTTACAAATGTAACGATGTTTAGCCAAGTCACCCAGACCTCTGCTATTCCAAAAAAAGACCTTTCATTTTACCTTTAATTTGATTGGCCTATTAGTAATTTTTTTCTTTTTGGACCTCTTTCTATTTGTCACCAATGTAAAATTAGAGTGGTCATCCTCCAAAACGCCATCTAAATCACTACAAAAATGATTAAGGGATGAGATATTGTTGCAATGCAGATTCTCATCCTCCATCTCCTCTACATCTACCACTCCTTTATTTTTTTTAATCTCCCTAGTTCCAGAGTCTTAAGATTGTTAATCGAACTACCTATCTCTGTACTATCAGATCCTAAAGAAATGCCAATGCCAGCAATTTTTTCAACAATTTGCTCATTAGAAAAAGACATAAATGAAATTTTCATTCCATACCTACTTGGATCAAGTTTGAGATTACGAACTTTCGCACGCTGCATAGCCTTTTGGATCAAGTCATCATCACCGGACTGCTGCTTCTTGATGCGCTCACTCTGTCTAATGTCCACCGGATCAACCCTATGAATCAACGCCAGCCAAGAAACTGGACTTGCAGCTAAAGTGACCTTGACAACCGTGAGATCATCCACCACCCCTTTGTTAGCCATGGAAACAACCAACCGAGGGATTTTGTCCTCCTCTTTGTTAACAAGAGTAGCTGCTGTGGTAACCAATGTAGGCGCAACCGGCCCCAAGGGTCTATCCTCCACCTGGACCTTCCCAATAACTTTCGCACCATAGCAGTCATCCCACGCAGACCCATCCGATGGAATTGCTGAGGCACTTTGTGATGTTGGTGAGATTGCCACAACATCAGGAGAAACTAACGCGATGGTGTGACCGCATAGTGCGGCTGCGACCCAGTCTGTTGGTGAGCTTGCCGCTTCAATAGAAGGTGCGGCAACTCCATCCCCTAGCACGGCAGGAACATCCATCTCATCTTGGACCATCAAGGAAACTTCCATGACAGAACCACCACCCGAAACAACTGTTAGATCATTCTTCTGATCTGAGTGTAAACTGTTAAGGGTATTAGTGCTATTTTCTATTGTTAGGGTTTTAGTCTTGTGTGTGTCTTGTACTATATATATGCCCTTTGGGCTATTGCAATAGATAAGCTTTGTTCATATTAATATGGTATCAGAGCTCTAGGTTCTTACCTAGCCTCCAACATCCGAAATCGTCTTCCGCTGCCCTGCCCCTGGGAGGAGCAATCTCCACTTCAAGGGACGGCCAACCTCTTAGTCAGAGCCCTCCTTGTAGCAGCAACAGCAGCAGCAGTTCTCGTCCTTCCTCGCAGTAGCAGCAGCAAATGAGCCCTCCTCGTTGTTGCTCTTCTCGGCCAAATCCAGTCGAATCTGGCCAGATTCGCCGCTGTCGGCCTTGGATCCGAGCCATCGGAGCCCTCCTCATTGGTGCTCCTCCCACCCTTCATCTCGCCTGGACCAGGCCATCCGGGGTCATCTACTCGCGCTGCCCAAGCCCTGCCCGCGCCGCCATCTCCTGCACCGCCGGATCTCGTCAGTCCCTAGGTGGATCCCACCGGATCCACGTTGTCCGGGCCTGTTCCCGCCGGATATCTTCTTCCCCGTGCGGCTGAGCTTCCTCTACTCTTCCTCGTACGACAGAGCTTCTGTGGACCACCACCGCCTCGTATCCGATCGCCGCCCCACCCTGGATCCGCCGCCCCGACGACGCCCGACGTCACCCTCTGCTTCGCGCGGCCCCTCCGGCCTGTGCTCCGTGCGCCGGATGCCACCCCAAGCGGCCTCCCGCGAGCTCTGGTCCGCCAGGCCGCCCTGGAGCTCCTCCCGGCGTCCTGGGCCTCACGCACGCCCAGGCCTCCACGCTGGTTCCGCGGCGCCCCGCGGCCACCTCACCTCTCCTCGCTGTCCTCTTCTTCTTGTCAATGGGGGCGAGAAGGCCGGGAGGAGGCGAAGATGCATTGGTTTTCTTGGGTTGGGGAGGAGGAGAGGAGGAAAGCAAGAAAGAATAACAAACGCACGGGC
This sequence comes from Ampelocalamus luodianensis, assembly GCA_036346255.1. Classification (NCBI taxonomy): domain Eukaryota; kingdom Viridiplantae; phylum Streptophyta; class Magnoliopsida; order Poales; family Poaceae; genus Ampelocalamus; species Ampelocalamus luodianensis. The sequence continues at coordinate 5,883,463 of CM070638.1, forward strand.
CCAAGCAGTGGAGTCCGTATTGCTGCTAAGAAGGGTTCAGCCTGTAGATTGTTGTTCCTCTTTGGCTAGTGTATGGGCCTACTGGTGCTATTCTGTTGCTCGTATCTGCTGTTGTAATCCGATGCCTTTGAGTCTTTTCGTTTGCGTCCATCTAAATCCGTAGCATCTCTCTCTTTGAGTTCTTCAAAGTTGTACGAGTCCACAAATCCTTTGTCGATCAGCCGATTGCATCTTTGTTTTGGAGTTGTCGCGGTCTGTCCATTGGATCGAGTGCGGCCACCCCATCATCGTCGTTGTTGATACGACTTTACCCTCTTGGTCCTCCCGTAGCCTTCTTGCGACTTGACATGTGTCGTCGTCATCTTGCTACACATCTTTGCATTTGTTGCGACTCTTGACCAATGGCTTTCTTTATCGTCATCATCACGACACTTTCTCCGCCCTGCTTTGTAGCAGGTGTGATCTTATCTCTCTTCTTCGACTTGATCTGACAGCTCTCTTTGTATTTGTGTCGGCTCCATCATCTTCTTCGTCGTGTTGCCGCGGTCGATTTTGCTCCCACTTACCTCTACTGTCTTAGCCCCTGCACTTTGTGCTTGTGGGCTGCAGCATTATTTCGGATGAGAGGAGATCCTTTGGTACCGACATAATTTTCCAAGAACTGCACGCTATGACGACATTATCGAGACTCAGAATTCGGATTTCCCTATTGTAGTGTCAACCCTTTCCAAATGTAATGCTATTGCATACGCCTTGCATTTAAAGAGGGTGTTAAGGGTATTAGTGGTATTTTCTATTGCTAGGATTTTAGTCTTGTGTGTATCTTGTACTATATATATGTCCTTTGGGCTATTGCAATAGATAAGCTTCGTTCATATTAACATAAACAAGCTTTGGCATCGGCCAAACTCAGACCCTAGACGTTCGAGATTGATACACCATCCCCACAATCACCAATCTCGAACACCTTTCTGTCCGCCCTCGGTGTAACCCAGATAGTATCCGATGTTAAGAGGCCCAAGAAGTCCCCTTAGTAATTGAGGAAGACTGACCCACGCCATTATCAGAACCATTCGATTGAGAATCCGAATTATTCTTCAATCTCTTGGCATCTTTGTCTCCCACATCAACATCTTTGCCTCTACCTGAATTGTCCTCCCCCTCATGATCCACTACTTGCTTACATCATTCAACTCTTCTTTTTCATCCATTACCTTCAATTTATAATTTACAACCTTTCTGTTTCCTCGTTATCTTTATTTTCAGATTATCTTTTGAATGACCTGGTTTGGATTTTGCCTTTCCCCCTTTTTTTCTGTATATGTAACAGGCAACACAACTTATGGAGATTGGAGAATCATAGGTGTCTGTCAAAGTTGGACTGCTATTGTGTTACCTAACATAGTTAAAAACTGCTTTACGGCTGTGGTCTGGCATCTATCTGATCATGTTGCACTTCGTTATTTCTGTGCTGATCTACTATCTTCCTTCCGGCTGCTGGGGCTATTCTTGTGCCCCATACCATATTATTGCCTCAAGTGTCTATCTAGACAGCCCTGTGCGCCATTGATCACATCTTCATCAACGTTACTAGGTAACTCACCCATTCATCTGCTGCAGTCTTACTACACTTTTAGCCAGTAATTCATTTGGTCCATGAAATAGTTATTTGCAGAGAGATTCTTTTGTGATCGTTATATTATTTTGTTTCATATCAGTAGTAACGCTTGTGGATTTGTACCAACAGAGGCAAGGAAGATTATTTTAATTTATGTGTTCAATTACTTCTTTCTGCAACTCTCATCGCCTCCAATTATGAAGCACGTAGACTCACCCTGTAATCCATTTCATGGCATTATATCCATCCTGCATGTCAGTTTGAGTCAATATTAACTTCCATACAAGAACATTGAGGAATGACGTCAACTATATTAGGTCACCGTTCCGTGTTGGCATTGACACTGGATAGGTAAAGTCAACTAGATCAGCAGTGTCTGCGTGCACATATGAATAGCGTACGTGCAGACAAAAGATTTCACAGAAATCTTCAATGACCTGAAATAACAGCCGTTTAGGCAAACATTGTTTAATGTAGTTATGAACTTATGACGAATTGATGATAATCTGAAACATTGTTGGAGCTGAAGGTAAATTTTAGTATTGCAATTACATGTTCCGCAAGTTTTGGGTTACTGCTGTGGCAGTGTGGCTGGACTCAGCAGAGCTATGCTAGGTTCTGCTTATATTTATCAGTTCTTGCTTGTTTTTTTTCTTCAGGCAAATGAACGGTCGAATATTTAACTCCTATACTATGCATTTCAATCATCAAAAGCCTATACATGCCATTCCAAGCGCGGTCATTTGATTTGGAATCATACTTTCAAGACATACACAAGTGATCAATTGTTTGCGAGAAAATTTGAATATCTGATGCGCTGAATCTGAACCGTTGTTGGTCACGCTTGGAATAGGCAGCCCATCGTACGAACTGCACGGACGAGGATAGCTGTCTGGTTCATCTTGAGCGACATGGTGTGCTGTTATTGTACTGGCTGTGACCCCTTCTCGTCGGTGAATTGCTGTGCAGAAGACAAGAGTTGAGAGAGATTGCTTGTCGCCAGTGCAACTGAGCACTTCCGTTCCAGTTCTCCTTGTTACTTCTCTCGGAGTTACACACTTGCAGCTGCCATGTATAGAGCTCCTTATCAAGTTGTCATCCTTGTTCTTATCAAAGAAGCCGGTGTTGGAGATGCAGTTGCGACAAGTGACAACTACTCCACTCGTGCCAATTTTTATTTTCTAATTAAGCCGTGTTTCTGCTTCCAATGGACGCATCAAATTCACAAATGTAACCGCAATTTTGCTCCTTGTTAAGTTCAGTTGCTGTTCCTCTGAATCTGTAGTACTTACGATCAACTGAAAAGAAAATAATCCTGTCATGCTATCCAGAAGATGTGGTTTGTTAGCTATAATCTTGACTTAATTGTGTTTTGCATGTTAATTGAATTTACTACTTAGTTGCATTTAGTTTTTGTGTTGTAGTTGAAACGTTCGGACGTGGGACGGCTCATTAAGAGCACGTTCGGCATGTAGTTGAAAGGTGCATATAGGAGTTAAGTGCTATTAGAGCATGTACAATGCAAGATACTTATATACGAGTGCTTAAAGAAAGAAAATGTTGCCACGTCATCAAGTACTTATGTAAAAGTCGTTTCCTCTAATGCAAGCATCTGTTTTGTAGGTGCTTAAATGATTGTATTATCTATTAATTATATAGTTATATACATAAGCACATCTTAAACGCCAGTGCTTAATCAAGCATCGATGCTACAAAATAAGCAACTCATCTATCCTATGTGGTAAGAAAAATCAGTTTTTCTTTGCTAAACACCTCTCTAAGTGCTTGTATTGTACATGCTCTTAGAGTTAGTGGCACTTCGTTGCCGTGTAACGGCATCATTTGTGAATCCCCTTATCAGAATAAAAGGAGAAGAAAAACAAGGAAAGTTGTATTATAGAGCAGCACCAAAATTCTATCTTCTGAGTTCATCTTCTTGTGTGCGTGCATTTCAGAGAGAAAACAGTATATGAGTTCTCCCGAGGAGAGCTGGGCCAACATGGTTGGTACACTATCGAAGTCCCCTTTTTATCGTCTACCAAAGCTTCTAAAAGAGGAACATTTGTCCATCATGCTTGTCCACAATGCAAGCAAGCAACTGTTCCAGATGCTTTGCCCAATGCTACAAGCCATCCAATGGGAAGACACAAGCAAGCAACTAGCACCTGAGAGTACCATGAAGCCTTCAATGGAAGAAAAGGTAGCTTCCCAAGGTAACTGATTTTATCATAGTGTATGCACTATAGGGAAGTTCTAGACCAAATTTTCTAGAGTTGCAAGCTGTCTCACTGCCAGTGGGTAACTAATGTGGTACCACATTACCTGTTCACAACTAATGACCACAGCTCTGGAGAGTTCCAACTTCCAAGGCAAATCCTTTCAAAAAGAATGTGCAGATCATGACCTAATGATGCAGAGTTTGTTATTCTAATCCCTGATCCAGTTGCATCGATCCCAAGGGCACATGCTGTAGAGATGACCAAATAAATAAATAAACTCCTCCAAATCACACATTACTTTACTACATGGCATAGATGGGTGCCATTCGTAGTTTCCTACCGACTGGTAAACGGACTCATCAGTGAAGTGTGCTGTAACATGTAGTGGTAATTACTGAACAGCAAATCATCAGATTCCAAGTGAAAACCAAATAAGCAGAGCTTTTTTACTATTGGTGGTACAAAAACACAACGCAGGGTGTAAAGTGTAGTCACATCATTATGCAAGTTTGTTTGGCTTTGACTCCAAGCCTGGAGCTGTACATACACAACCCTGACTGGCACTGTGACACACACAGACACAGCAAGAGATGAACTGTTCACTGGTTCAGACTGATCAAACCTACAGGAGCCATGCATGCAAGATGCAACAGGGATCCCTGTGTTTGCTCAGTCACCCACATGGGACGATTCATACCTGTTGCAAGCGTGTCCCTCATGTGTCTCCCTCCAATCCTCCAAGTTTTCACCTAGCAGTGTTTCCTCTAACATTTACTCCACAGTACAGTAGCAGTAACAACTAACCAGAAGTGGTAATGAAGTTGCATGCACGGGAGATAACTGATGAGTAGTGTAGTGACGTTTTTTTTTAAAAAAAAAAATAGTTTAAAAGATAATTACTAAACAAAATAGTCAAAAAAATTTACAAAAATAGGTGTTTGTTGCCATTTGGAATGGTGACAAACTCATGTCGCCATTTCAATTGGCGACCGGCACCTATTTACTGCCGGTGCCGGTAGTTGTTGCAACCGTCTGTCGTTATTTCAACTGGCGATTTGCATCGAAAAGTGAAAGCCCTGCCGGTTCCTAGCGGAGGAGAGAGAGACGAAGCAGCAGATCTAGTTGCCCATTTTACAGATAAATGTTCTTGCAACTTTATACATAAATTCAAAACCTTGTAGGTTAGCAAATAAAAATAGTGACATAGAATTCAATGGATTAGATAATTTTAGATGTATTGCTGTTTGATGTAGTACATCATTTTAGCTGTGTGTAGTTTAGTTCATCGTATAGATATTATTTATATTGCAGAACTCGAATGATTTAGAATAAATGCACAAAAATACTAAGAAAACTTTGTAGGTTTTTATTTTCATACGGTCAATATTTTGTTAATGCTGAAAATACTTTTTAAACCAGGAAAGTAGGAAGACACCTCTAAAAATAACAAGATACCTATTAAAAATTTGTAAATGTTACAGAGTAGCTAAATAGGGTATGTAGAGCTTAATCAAAATAATCCCAACTTAATTTCGGTTTCCATTTATGCAAGGTAAATATCCCGTTAATGCCGAAAATAATTTTTAAACTACGAAATTAGCAAGGCACCTCTAAAAATTCTCTAAGACATCCAGAGTAGCTAAATAGGGAATGTAGATGTTAATTGTGTGCAGATTAGTTTCCTAATTGTCGCTAATTTAGTGCAATAATTGAATTAATTAGATATTTCACTTCTTATTACTTATTGTATGTGTTTCGTAGTATTTACAATGTATGCACTAAATTTTCAGGTATGACGGACCCAAGAGACGATGCGTAGTGACCGTACGAGTTGCTCGGCCCGGTCATATACGCGCATCACTATAGTCGCATCAGTACCATCCTCCCCTAGGAGAGCGAGGCGGTGATTGAGCTCGGCGTGTTGCGGCTGTGTAAGCCTATGAGGGCATGGAGGGTGGACCCACGTTGGGTTTCGAGGTATGTGTAGTTGTGACCTTCATGTACTCAATTGCAGTTAGACTACTTTGGGTGGACTCACGTTTGTTCTTAATTCTTTTGGCGCATGTTGAGAACGACAGGCCTCCTTCCACTAGCGAGGATGGAGGAGGCGATGTGGGAGGACAACCAGGACCGCGCGAACGGTGATCGTACGACCAGTGCCTCCTGACAGCACTAGTTGACCAGTGGAGGACGGAGACGCACACGTTTCACCTCCCGTGCGGGGAGATGGTGCTGACGCTTCAGTATGTGACATTCCTGACTGGGTTGCCCTGCGTAGGCTTCCCCCTGGCAGCGCACGATGTCCCGGCCATGTGGCACACGAAGTTCCTCGTGAGATTCCAAGGGGTGTTGCCGCCCAAAAGCGGCTACAGGGATTTCAACAGTACCCACGGGCCATCGCTGAAGTGGATCTACCAGTTCTACGTAAGTTTTTGTAACTCTTGTCCTTCCGCTTCAATTGCTTTGTGCAACCTAGTGATGTGTATCTGTATTCTTGCAGCCAGAGCGTATGGCAGAGGGTGCACTCGAGTACACGGTGAGGAGGTACTTCGATGTCTACTTGCTGTGGATGTTCTGGTGGGTGATGTTCCTAGGGTCCCACAGCGACAACGTCGGCAAGCACATGATCTAGTATGCACGCCAGCGGGCGGACTGGGAGGTAGAGGAGATCCAGCCCTACGCTGGGGGCCCGATGGTGCTGTGCGCGATGTACCGCGCCCTGTGCAACACATCCCACCGGGTTCAGGACAGCTCCATCCACTCCGGATGCCCAATGCTTCTTCAGCTGTGGTCCTTTGAGCGTTTCCAAATCGGAGGACCGCAGCTGGACCTAAGAGCCTACACAGTCGCCATGTACGCCGTCGATGACAACGTGGATCGGCCGACCATGGATACAGTGTGGTTTCACCGACGGTTAAGTTTTTCGAACATTTGTTCTTTTTCGTAATGTAAATCAATTTCTTGTGCTAAGTTTCTGTTGTTCTATTCCACATGTCATCTTCACTCGATCACTACACACGTGTCCTACCCAGACTACATTGCAATGTTCGATCAGTTGACCACATCATTTGGACACTGTATACTCCCGACAGGGTGTATGCGCATGCACCTCGATGTTTGTCGAGCCTGTGCACATGAGACCACGCGTACTGGTACACACGGAGGTGCTTGGTGCATGATTTCTTCGTGGAGGAGTACCACATGCACCGGGTGATGCGCCAGTTCGGTCTGCGACCGGAGGTCCCAGCCCCCTGCGGCAGCGGGTGGCGCTGAACATCCATGGGTAAGTTCACATTTTACTTCTGTCATACCATTTTCCTTACATACCTACGAAACAGTCATTTTCCTTCCACAGGTACACCAGGAAAGGAGTACCTACTACGACTTCCTGGACAGATAGGATGTTCTCTTGGGTTCAGTGTTGGCTCCGTACCTTGGAGGACGTTGTCCAGGAGGATGCTCCCTACGACCCCAGGATGTACGAGGAGTACATCAAGTGGTATTCCAGTTGGATGTACCAGGAGTACCATCACAACACAAGGCCGCGATGTCTGACACGTACCCTACCTAGCTGGACTCTGTATTTCATCGCGTGATACATATTGAACGGTCCGTACATCTTATTTGCTTCACAAGTTTTCAGTTTCTAACTTGTTAATTACGTGTACAAGTCAATCTACATTGGGAGATGCACGAGTTGGCGACCTCCATGCATCATATGACGCTCGGGGGGCGCTTCAGCATGACGGCATAGGAGATTAGAGAGGTCATGGACCAGTTCGTCAAGAAGATGAGGCGAGGCACCAAGCTGGCATCTTGTGATAAGCTGAGGGAGGCGGTGGACCCACCTGTGCGTGGACGGGGTGTTTGCCACGATGCGTCATGCCCCACGGCTCCTCACCCGGACATGGTGGGTGGGTTCCCGTGGCACCGTGTTGAGAGTGCCCCCAGCACAGTTCGCAAGTCAGCATGAAACACTCACGTCTGGTTGTTTATTTCGAACTCTACTACTTACTAACGGCAATTTTCTCCGACAGGTCCTGAGTTCCACCTGTACAAGAGACAGGAGTACGTGGAGCGGTCGGCTACCTCCGTGCGACAAGGTATGTCTATCTTGTTTGCATGCACAATGTACTATCTCATCATTTTCGCCATGTTTACATGCATAACGTATTGTTTCACAGTTCATACACTCCTTTGGGACGAGGAGCTGGTGTCGCACAAGGAATCACGCTCCGGGGACATCGATTTCGACCAGGGTGGCAGTGGGCCTTCGCATGGCGAGATTAGCCAGGTCTCCATGGGTCTTCACAGCAGCACGGTGTGCCTAGAGCAAGCCAGCCAACACAGCACCCTATCGCAACACCCCCTCAGGCTACTCGCGCGTGTAGGGTGCCTCGACCATATGATCCTTTCACCTACTCGTACCACTGCCCGCAGCTGCCTCGGATGAGGCTAGGAGCCACACGTGAGGTACGCCCCAAGATGGCCTACGAGTAGATATTTGTTCTTGTAAATATCATTCATCTCATGTAAATATAAATTTATGTAGAACTTACATTATGCTAGTCTCGTGTTTCAATACTATTTGTTCTTGTGTCTATGGCTAACCATGTGAGGGAGTCAGCATCGTGACACCCCACCTTTTCATAACTTAAAGACCGCACCGGGTCACGCCACACATTGCCACTTTTGCAGACTGAGATGACAACACACTTCGATGCTACCTTTCTGCACAAAAAATGCCACACTGTGTCACGCCCCTTTTTCAGACCAAAAAGACTGCACCCGGTCATGCCACACACTGCCACTTTTGCAAATCGAGATGACAACACACTTCGATGCTACCTTTCCACACCGAAAAGACTCCACTCCGCTACACCTCCTTTTCAAATAAAAAATACCGCACCCTATCATGCCACATGCTATCACTTTTGCAGACCGAGTTGACAACACACTGTGACGCTACCTTTTCAGACTAAAAAGAACGCACCACGACATGCCACAAACTGCCACTTTTGCAAACCGAGATGACAACACACTACAACGCTACCTTTGCAAACCAAAAATACCACACTCCACCTAGGGGCGGAGCCAGCATATAATGATTGGGTGCAGTTGACACCAATAATTTTTACCAACTAAGTAGGAGTCCAAATGTAATTAGTTGAATGAACCCAATAAAAATTTACTGCTGAACCCATCTAAGTCCAGCTGCATTAGCCACAAGGCTTTTAGCCCATATACAACTGTGAACAGCCTAGCCAAAAGCCCACAAGGAGACTAAGAGTCGTAGTAGTCTCTGTGATGTACGCAAGCATGTAGGACGTAGCAGTACTCGCATGCTTCCGTGACTCCTCGCTTCCCCTGTTCCTCAATTCGGTAATTCTCCACCACCAAAAACCAAAACCCCCTATTTTGTTTGTCTCTCTGCGCCACCGTGTGAGCTCAATTTGACGCCCATCGTCAGGTCGTCGGCGGCAACCAGGCAATTGCAGTCCGAAAATCAAAATCCAGGTACATGTAATTCCAAGGGCACATCCTCTCTGTCTCTCTCTCTCTCGTGCAAGTCCTGCCTAATGCCCTAATGGTCTAATTGCTTTTTCTTTGAACCTTGATTCATCTAGGCTATGGAATGGTATTTCTCAAAAAGAAATCGATCATCAGATTCAGATAATGATGCAGGCACTTCAAGGCCACCCCTCAGACCCAGGCAAGATGCATCAAATGCTGCTGCTAGTCTCCTAAATCCAACTATACCGAGGGAAATTAATTTAGATGAACTGCCTTTTGATCCGGTGATCGGAAGAGAATTTCAATACAACGAGAATCCTAAGAAGCAAGATGAAATTAGACGAATATATTTAACAGGGGACCTTACGAGGCCACAATCAGTAACTATGAGCAGAGGGTCATTGGAGATGCTCCACGAAGATTTAATCCAAAATGGTTTGAAGAATATGGTGGTTGGCTTGAGTATAGTGACAAGGTGCATAAGGCCTTCTGCTTTGTCTTGTTACCTTTTGAGATTGCATTGAGGGACAGGCTGGGAATGATGCATTTGCAATTGATGGTTGGTGCGGTTGGAACAAGAAGAGCAGACTAGATACCCATGTGGGTAAGGGTAATGTTAATAGCTTTCATAATGTAGCAGTTAAAAGATGTGATGCTTTGATGAATCAAGATCAATCAATTCAGGTTACTCTCAATAAGCAAAGTGATCTTACAAAAAAGAATAATAGAATACAGCTTAATGCTTCCATTGATTCGGTTAGATACTTATTGCATCAAGGTTTAGCTTTCCGTGGCCATGATGAATCAAAGGAGTCAAAAAATAAAGGAAACTTTCGAGAGTTGCTAGATACTTTAGCAAATCAAAATGATGCTATAAGGAACATAGTTCTTAGGAATGCTTCAGAAAATTGTCAGTGGGTATGTCCAGACATTCAAAAGGAAATTGCTAATTATTTTGCAAAGGTAACATTACTAATTCTATTCTCTATTATTTATTTTTCCTTACAACTGATCTCTTGCTAGACATGAAATTGTGTTCTTTGTTGTTTTGCACAGATAACATTAAATTTTATACTTGAAGAAATTGGTGGTGATGTGTTTAGCTTGTTGATTGATGAGGCTTCCGATGTGTCCGACAAAGAGCAAATGGAAATTGTCTTGAGATATCTTGACAAGCGTGCATTTATTGTTGAACGGTTAGTTGAGTTGTACATGTGAAGGAAACATCAGCAATATGTCTCAAGTCTGCTCTTCAAAAATTATTTACTGATATTGGATTGAGCATAAAGCAGGTTAGAGGCCAATGTTACGATGGGGCAAGTAACATGCGTGGTGAGTTCAATGGCTTGAAAGCCAAAATTCTGGCAGAGAATAAGTCAGCACACTATGTGCACTGTTTTGCTCACCAGCTCCAGTTGGTTATTGTGGCAGTAGCAAAGAAGAATGAAGATATTGCAGATTTTTTCTACATGATCTCTCTTCTATTCAATGTGGTTGGAGCTTCTTGCAAAAGAAAAGACATGATTAGAGAGAAATATCGAGAGGAAATAAAAAAAGCCATAGGTGTTGGATGGATTAGCACTAGCACAGGGCAACATCAAGATCAGTCTCTTCAAAGAGCCGGTGACACACATTGGGGTTCGCACTATAGAACCATCTCAAGTCTAGTTACATTGTTCCCATCTATTGTTTCTGTTCTGAAATATGTTGAGAAAGAAGGCAAAAGTGAAAAGAAAAGTCAGGCACGTGGTCTTCTATCATATTTTGAGACCTTTGATTTTGTGTTTTCCTTACACATGATGCTGCATATATTAGGAAGTGCAAATACTTTGTCACATTCTTTACAAAAGAGGGATCAAGACATCTTGAATGCCATGTCATGTGTGAAGTCAACAAGGAATGATCTGCAGGAACTACGGGAGAATGGATGGGACTCACTTTTGGGGCTGGCATATTCATTCTGTGAAGACCATGGCATTCCTAAACCAAACATGCAAGAGGAATATGTCAATCAGCATAAACCATGGCAAAGAACTAATAAAACAAACCTCCAGCATTACCGAACAGAGTGTCTTAATTCTGTTATTGACTGGCAACTTCAAGACTTTGATGACCGTTTCAACGAGGTAAATTCAGCATTGCTTGGTCACATGGCTTCTTTCAACCCAAAAGACTCCTTTCTTGCTTTTGACTTGGAGAGCTTAAAGAAGCTAGTGAGTTTTATCGGATGATTTTGATTCAGATAAATTGAAAGACCTTGGCCATCAACCGCATTTACATTAACAATGTGCGAGCGGACAAAAGATTTTCCAATTTGGATGGGATTGTTGATCTTGCTAAATTAATGGTGAAGACAAAGAAGCATCTTACTTTTCATTTGGTCTATCGACTTCTAAAGCTAGAACTGATTTTATCGGTTGCCACAGCGTCAGTGGAGAGATGCTTTTCAGCTATGAATTTTGTAAAGAACATGTTGCGTAATAAAATGGGTGAGCAGTTTATGAGTGATTGTCTAATTTGCTATGTGGAGAAAGACATGTTTTCTACTATCAATAATGATGTCGTTTTTAATCTTTTTAAGAAGATGAAAGATCGACGGGGGAAGTTTTGAAATGTGAGTGACTTTACATGTTTAGCTTAATGACACTTCTTTACAACTTGCGAAAATAACATGTCGTTTACATTCAATGTTTTCGGGAAGACGGAAGCTGCATATAAAGCTATGAAGTTATTTTTTTCACTTTTATTTGAAATATGTAAAGAAGTCGTTTTGATTTCACCCAACTGGTATGTCTTGCACCCTCTAATTTTAATGCAACATTACTATTGCTTATGTTGTCTTTAAGTGCTATATCCTCTTGCTGTGAGATGGTGTGAGATTGTATGTTATTATAGTTGATTCATACCCAACTCCCTATAATGACTGAACCCATCGGCTAAATTTCCTGGCTTCGCCCTTGACTCCACCATGCCACCTTTTCAGACTGAAAAAACCATTATAAAAGGAGGGAGAAGAGAACTGGAGGAGAAGAGACCTGGAGGAGAATACTACACCACCACACCCACCACATCACCAAGGCTTGGTTCACACAACTGAGGGGAAGGAGATATCGGACTCGTCGACAAACTTCTACACGAAGATGCTGCGGAAGTGCAAGTGGCTTACCGAGAGGACTAAACCCTACCCAGATTGTTCTATAAAGGATGTGCCAGTACCACCGGAGTTCCCACACCCACAGTGTATGTGCAATGAACCAGCTAAGATCATCCAGTCCACACACCTAGCGACGGCCACCGGGCGCACTACACATGCGGGAACATCCTCGTAAGCGAATCTTGTACACACATACATTTTTCACATCTTATGTTTCATTCCACAAATCCCTAACTACAACCACGCATCATGACAGCCGGAGATGCGATGCAACTTCTTCCAATGGATCGACGGCCCGGACATGTACAATAGGGCGTTCATCGAACAGAAGTACATATTGAACCATGCGATGCAAGCCGAGAACGCTGGAAACCTTATGTACCCGACCTTACTGAAAAGACACCGGAGGAGCCCAGGAAAGCAGGGTGGTGGCGGAGGACCCCCAAACAGGAAGTTGAGTACGATCAGGCCGAGTGCGCGGCGCACAAGGGGAAGACTCTTGCTAGTGAGACCAGCAGCCGTCCTAGCGCTCCCCGTCGCTCAGGTGCAGTCCGGATCGAAGTGGTAAGTTATGTTCAGTTTGCATCCTGGTTATTAATTTAGCCCTACGTTGTGATATCCTAACATCATTCAATCGTTCAGCCCATCTCATAGAACATGGCTGACTTCGAGACTGACCACCGCCGCGGGCAGTCTAGAGTTCAATTTCATTCCAATCAACCTTTTTTTCATATTCCAAAAAGATGCACATGTATCGTAGGTGTATTTCGATTTGTTGATTCGTGCATGTCAGCGTTTCTAATGTACGTAGCAAAACCCATCGAGCTATGTATTTCGCAATTAAATTATGAAGTATTTCAAACTTAAATCTCTTTTTCCAAAAAAATTTTGACTATTAAATATTACGTAATTTTTTTCCGAATGAATCGGTTCCACAGACAATACAATTGGAACAACAACACGCATGGCAACTCTAAACCCAATTTTTTTTATTTCGCTCCGAAGGGGGCAATTTGTGTTATTGCACCGCCAAACTCACGTTTCAAATTGCGTCGCCAATCTCGCATTCTCTACTTTACATTTCGTTGTCTTCTCCAATTTCAGATTCCGAACTACACAGACACTTCAATGTATTACCAAAGAACTTCGTGAAATACACTAAATCTTTAGGCTAAATTCTCTAGACAAAAATCTAAAAATAAATAAATAAAAGGCCATATCACCATTCCAGTTGGCGACAGTATCCCTGTCGCAAATTGAACTAGCGAAATTAGCGTTGCTAGTTCAATTGGCGACATGAATCTCTCTTGACTGCTCCAATTGGTAACATGGATACCATCGCCAATTGAAATGGCGACAAGGCTCTATATTCCAAATGGCGATGCACACATATTTTTGTAAAAAAAAATGACTATTTTCTTGGTAATTATTTTTTAAATTAATATTATTTTTAAAAAAAATCGTGTAGTGACTCTGACAAGAATACTTGACAAAACTTGGTATATTTTTTCTCTCCTCTTCTCTTCTCTTCAGATCTTTTGTATCACAATTTGGTACAGTGATGGTACCACTGCTGTTTTTTGTTGAAGCGGGACCGTATCCTATGTATCATACGTGTTTAGTACTTTATTGCTCTCATCAATCTGTGATCATCTAAACCATCATATAGGAAGCACACGATGTTTCAGTAGTCAGATTCTTCTGGAAGGTCACAAGTCAAATTGTTAACAACCTAGGTTGGCCTCACAGACTTTACAGAAGAGAGAGAACCGCTATTTGTCTAGCTTAAAATATGTCTGAAAATACATACATGCAGTACTGTATTTATGTATTAATCTTTACATGGTGGATTAGATACTCCATTCAATGTAGTAGTAGTAGTTTCCTTATGCAATTCACTTCTATCATCTTGCAAAGCATAGGAAACAGCATGCACGTGGTATCCAATGCAATTGGGAAGATAACATAAGGGTCGGTAGTTGTGCATAGTTTGGTCTATCTAGATCAGTTGAAATCTTGGCCCTATTAGGATCTAATAGTAGGAGGCATCACCCATTTTTTTATAGTTGGCATCCACTAACTTGCAAACACACACCCAACTTTACACAGGAAATGCAATCTAAATGATCTTTTTTTTTATTAGTAGAAAGCGGATTAGGTGAGCAAGAGCAGTTGATTAATTAGCTAACCGTGGCAGTGCTCTAAAAATGTTTAAGAGAAGTTTCCTATCAAACTATCAAAGGATGAGTCCGTTTCTTAAGGGCATCTTTCAAAAGAGACAGGAGAAGAATACATGGATAGGAGGGCTATACTTTTGGATCTTAGCAAGAAGCCAAGAACCATGAATAAAATTTGCTATCCGACAATGGATCGGTGCTCTGCATGACAGGACCTGCTACCAAAATGTAGATTTTCATTTATCAGCATCCATGTATTCATTATCTAAAGCTTGTGATTGCAGGAGAAGCTGAATTATGGTGGCCTTATCTTTAGGACTTCTTGATGTGTTTTCTCTTGAGATGAAGAGGTGATTGAAGTTGTATTTACCAACCCTAACCACTAATTAATGACTTGACAAGATGACGTCCGAATCATCGGAGATTTTCTTGGAAGGAGAACTTCGAGGAGGAAGATTCTCTGATCATGTTTCCTCCCTTGTCATGCAAACTGTGCTTCATACGATACACTGCATTCAAAGCTTATCAAATGACATAGGGTATTGTTGTTGGCTTGTTGCTAGTACTAACTACTGGCTGTTTAAGTAAAACTGAACCTTGTTTGTTAGATGGGAGGAAGTAGGGTTAGGGTTTCTATGGCTTTGATATCATGTTGAAATGAACCACATTATCTATTTCAAAGGGCAAAGGTCAATATATCATGTACCAGGTAGGTCAATATACAAAGAGAATCCTAAGCTATATACATATCTAACACATCTATACCCATTCGTAGTAGACTTTCAGTAGCAATTTTGTAAAATGTGTTTCTCATACTCGTACACTGGCCTTATTTCGTTTATGTAAGGAGGAAGAACTCTGCAAAATGCAGCAGGATTTTGTACTGAATACAAAGGTAAAAAAGCTTTTTACTACAGTAAGGTTGAACTCTGCAAAATGCAGCAGGATTTTGTACTGAACACAAAGGTCCAGTAAGGTTTATTTTATCTCATTGGTGGTACTCCTACAATTTACTGGAGTTTGGATATATTTGCAGTTCTGCAGTGTGTATTCTGCAGTGAAATTCATGGACCATCTACCCCTATCACATATCAATGGAGTACATGAAACAAGATACTTTATCTTGAAAGCTTGTCCGGATTTTCTACGGCATTCCAATATGCTACAGTTCCTGGAACTATATATACGAAATTTATTATCATTAATTTGAACCAAATGATCTGACTCTTCCTAAAACTATCAACACGAAAAAAGAAATCAGGCATGTCGAATTAATTGAAATTACGCCATAGAAGTCTTGCTTAAAAACACCAATATGCCCATGGTGAAAACCAATATGGAACTATACAAACAACTACGATGAAAACAACTGCTGAACCATGAGCCAAATACACGGTCTCAATTCTAAAGTAAACTACCAGCAGTCCAGCAGTAAAGTGAAAGGCAGCTTATTTACTCAAAATCCCAGTAAAGAGAAAGACAGCTTATTTGTGCAAAATTTCAATTGGTGATGACACAAAACTAAAGCAGACAATGTCTGGTTTCAATGCCATATTACATGCAGTATCCAGTATTCCAATTACAAGATAGTGCTTTTCATACCAGCTTTTTCAACATAAACAAAATTATCAAGACCAACACACTTCCAGCACATCAAAAGATAGTACTAGCTTTTTTAGCCAACACCCTGCAAATCCGTTACACTGTCACTGCTGTCAGCAGCCAAATCTAACAACAAAAACAACTCCATAAAAATAGAGCTACCAGCACTTAAATCCAGCAGACAGCACAACAAATGCAACCCCAGAGAATTTACCAAAAGCTGGCAAATCTTTCCCCCACAAACAATCCGGCCACCACCTCTCCTCCATTCGCTCTCCCCCTTCGTTTTCTAACGAGTGGTGGGGGCTGCTTGATCCCACCACCTTCTGCCTGGATTTTCTAAATCCAGGGCCCTCCACACCACCTGTCTTCTTACTTGGGTTAGCCATGTCAGTTGCAGTGCTATTATAATGCCCTATTGCCCACATGCTTTGTCTCTCTCTTGGATCCCAACACACCCCTTGCCTTTGCAGAACTGTTCCTTGATGCACTTGCTCCTTTGATCATTTCCCTTGTGCAATCTTGGAAAGATCCCTTTTGATGCTTTCCAGTGAGTTGTGTAGTACTTCTTGTGTATAGCTTGCTTGTGCCATTCTAGAGTGAAATAAAGCTAGTGCATGTGGCTTTAGATAGGAGGATTCTTCTTCTTTCACAGTCATGTGTTGCATACAGCTTTGAGCTTTTGGACTTTAGTAATAACTGCTACCTTAGCTTTCGGCATCAAGATCCAAGAAAGATCAGGAGCAAAAGTCTTGAGCTGCAATCATTAGGAGCTGCATTGTAGAAATTCTCTTCTTGGCTCACTCCTTCCTTATAGTCTTGCTCTGGCATTGGATCAAGATCAAGAACACCCTGTTTCTCAAGGAATAAAAAAGATCAAGGACAAGCTCAACAAGTAGCAGATTCTCCTCAAGGTACCAAAGTAAATTGTTTCTTGTGTTCATTCTTAAATTTTTGTCTGTGGGTTGATTTTATCCTTTGTTGTGCAGAAGGTGTATGCGAGAAGAGATAGAGGAGCTCTAGATGCAGCAATCTTAAGGTACTGGAGAAGTTCGTTACTGTTCTTGTTACAAGCAGCTGTTAAGATTCCATTTGAAGTATGCCATTGCTGTATTTCAGCCGTTCAGAAGGCTAATCATTGCAAAGTGCTGGAATAGATTCCTCTGCTGTGATCATTCTTTTCTTGCTGTGAGTTGTCTTAGATTCCATTTCAGAGGCATGCTGATAGTTGGTGTCTTTTCAGTTCCTGTGTGGGGAAAAGCAGATGAAGCTGTGCACAGGCAGGTTGAGGGGCCTCTTCTCTGATCAGCTTCTCTGAAGAAGAAGAAGAAGAGCTCCTTTGCATGGAGAAGGAGGCCATGGGGGGTCATGTGATGGTGCCACTGGAGAACTTGAGCTTGGAGCTCCCCAATGGGGGAATAGTACTTGGTCACGACAAGGACATTTCAACTCTGCAAGGTTTAAGCAACATTAATTTCTTGTGGCTTCAGTTCATGTGATTGTGCCTTTGCATAAAAAACCTGATGGAACTATCTCAATCCATTGTTGTTGCAGAGAAGATTTCAGCTCTGAGATCAAGGCAAAGACATCTTGACCGGAGAAGACGAGAGGCACTCGACAAGCTCATAGACCTGAAAGGTACAGTCTTTTATCCAAGATAGCAGTTGGTGTTCTGTATTGTCCCCTGTATAGGATTACTTCTTGAATGTCCAAGGAGCTGAGTTTGGCCAACATTCAGGAAGTATCAGGGTGTTCTGCCGGGTCCGACCATCGATTTCAACCAACAACTTCAAGACGAAATCACTGGTTACTGTCGAACAAGAGAAGATCGCAGTTCGATCAGTGGGGATTAAGAAAGAGTTTAGTGCTGATAGGGTGTTTGATCAGGAGTCAACGCAAGGTAGCTGCTTGCTCTTACTTTACTATCTTGTCACTGCTCTTCTTTTCTCGAGCTACTCATTTCTCTTAATTCTTCTGAAAGTGTAATTCATTTCGATCTTGTTCATGATGCAGAGGATGTTTTCCAAGAAGTAAAGCCGATCCTCGGGTCTGCACTTGACGGGCACAATGTCTGCATTCTCGCTTATGGGCAGACTGGAACAGGAAAGACCTATACAATGGTTGGTTGGTGGCTTTACTGGGCTAAATTCATGACTAGATCTGTATTTAATTTTTTCCTTTCCTTGGAAACTGCTTGCAGGAAGGAACTAATGGTAAGATCGGTATTGTGCCTCGAGCGATTCAAGAACTGTTTTCTCATTCTTCTCAAGATAGTTCATCCAAATATTCTTTCTCCATAAGCATGCTCGAGGTCTACCTGGGAAGTCTCAGGGACTTGTTGGCACCAAGGCAGCCTCTATTCAGGCCCACAGAATGCAATTCAGCATGGTAAGATGTAGTATTTTGGGAAATAATTGTGAATGCCCCTTAGGACCCCACACTTTTTATTTATAATGTTAAAGATTGCAATCCTCCTCACACGTGACTTAGACTCTTAGACTCGCATACGATTTGGACTCTTATCTAAACTCTAATATCTTCAACACTCCTCCTCAAGATAGACATAATATACCAATCATGTCTATTTTGTTACATATACCAATATCATTACTAGAATCTACCACTACCAAAACTTACCATCCACGGGCTCCATAGCCAATATCATCACAAAACAAAAATTGATTACCACCAATACTACTAAGGGCGTCACTAAATTTACCCCCACCATCTACTAGCCGCCTCAACCTCCTCCCCTCTACCCTCGTGCTCCCACCATCCCCGCCCTCCACCACCTTTGCCCACACGCCCCAATCTCGGCCTCCACCATATCTAACTCTGTCATAGTCCATTACGCTTGACTTCAGTTTCAATCCTCTTCCAAACCTCTCCAGCAATACTATCTCTAGCACCCATACCAACACCACAACCTCCACTGGAGCTACCATCAACTCCAGCTTCGTCATCGCCAAGGACGAGCTCGTCACCGCCATCAAACTCACCATCACCATCCAACACTTACCACCACAAAACACATCCCCTACCAGTACCACAACCAACTCTAACAAGCACATTCGCTACCAACTCCAACGCCAACACCACCTTCGAGACCGCCACCAATTCCACCATTAGCACAACCACCAAAGCCACCGCCTGAACAGTCTTCTCCCTGTCTTCCATGCCTCTCTACTTGCCCTAAAACTCCACTACGTAATCAGATACCCATCGCAACCTCCATTAGTATCACCACCACAAAGAATAACAAACACCACGTCTCACAAAAATCTATGTCACACTGGACCACACGGATCCACAAATATCAACCTCCACATTCATTGGTCCCCACTTCCCAACACAACACACATAGCCTTGCGACCTCTCGATCTACACATCCCAATCACCAAAACTATGCCGCACGTCTTTCCTCGATCACAACAACACCTCGATTAGCAACAAACAGAGCTTTGCATGCCATCGATTACACAGACATACCCGCATGCACCCAATTTTCCTCCTCTCCTCCTTCCCTTCCGGATCCCAATATTTTTCTCCTCTTTCTTTCCTTTCCTTTTATTTTATTTTTCTTCTCCCCCTTCTTTCCTTTTTCTTCATGTTCTTTCCCCCTTTTTCTTCCTTGTTCCTCCCGCACGCCTCGTCTCTCTCTTCTTCTCTCTTTCTTACTCTCTCTCGAGCCCCAGAGCCTCCAACTTCCTTCTCCTCCTCCACCGCCAGCCCCCTCCCCCCCAAGCCCACAACTTCCTTCTCCTCCTAAACCGCCGCCCGAGCGCCCCGAGCCATGCGCTTCCTTCTCCTCTCCTACTTCTCGAGACCACGGACCCCTTCTCCCTGCCGGATCTTGCTCCTCCTTCTCCCGAGAGTCGGAGTCATCGGATTTGCTCCCTTCTTCTCCACCATCGACGAGCGACCAATTGCTCCTTCTCTGCTTCCTCGGCCTTCCTCCTCGCCTCTCGTCATCCTCTCCTTCGCCGCCGCCTCCGCGCCCGGACGCCGACGCCATCGCCATGCGACATCGATGTCCGCGTGGAGAAATGGGACCACGCCTCCCTTCCGCTTGAGCACCTCCGTGAAAGCCTCCTGATGCCGTTGCTCGGCTTGCCCGCTCGCAATCCGTCCGGCCGCGATCCACTCCCGCGCGACGTGATCGCGGAGGACCACGTACGATGGGACAACGACGGCCGGCGGATCGACTGAGGAATGATGGCGGCTGCGGTTGTAAGTTAAGGTTTTTCTCGGGTTAGGGTTTGGGATGGATCAACTCTGATATCATGTAGGATTTTTGGGAATAATTGTGTGTGCCTCTTAGGACCCCCACACCCTTTATTTATAGTGCTAACGATTATGATCCGACTCGCACACGACTTGGATTCTTAGACTCGCACACGACTTGACCTCTTATCTAAACTCTAATATCTCCAACATAAGACCACCAATTTATTCACCTGTAAATAATTAAGAAATACTATCAATTCTCAAACTGGAAATGTACATGTTCTGCTTGTATTTTTCAGTAATCTCAGCATACTAGCGACTAAAAGCGGTGCTGTGGAAGTTGAGGGGCTCACCGATGTCGCAATAACAGACCTCAAGAAAGCCAACCAGTGGTACTGTAGAGGACGGCGAGCCCGATCAACATCTTGGACAAACGTCAATGACGTCTCAAGCCGATCACACTGGTGGGTTGATGAGTTGTTCCAATTACAAATTTTCAGTTGCTGCATTATGGTAACTTGAACAGTACCCCAATTATATGTGCCTTAGCTCTGTTTGTGTGTAGCTTGACAAGAATTACCATAAGGAGATATGGAGGGGTCACTGAAGAAATCAGCAAGCTATGGCTCGTTGATCTTGGTGGCAGTGAGAGGTTGCTGAAGACTGGTGCATCTGGATTGACAATGGATGAGGGTAAGGCCATAAACCTCTCTCTATCAGCACTCGGCGACGTCATTGCTGCACTTAGGCGAAAGAGAAGGCATGTTCCTTACAGGTAAACGGATTAAGTCTTCAGCTATCTTGTCAGATAAATTCAAATTTTTAATTACATTAATGGTTACTCATAAGTACTTTTTTTAATTGTTTTTCCAACTTCTGCAGAAACAGCAAGCTCACCCAAATTCTCAGTGATTCTCTCGGTACGGGGCATTTTTCAGATCAGTTTGATGCATCAAAAGTAAAAAAATAAAATGAGCTAACATTATATATTTCTGTTGAATTGCTAAATAACAGGTGATGGCTCAAAAGTTCTAATGGTAGTGCACATCAGCGCTTCTGAGGACGATGTTGGTGAGACAGTATGTTCTCTGAGCTTTGCAAAAAGAGCCAGGTCGATCGAATCCAGCAGAGACCTTTCAGAAGTAAGTATGGGATGGAATGAGCAACTGTGAATCTGTGATCACCTTGAAAAACAAAAATCCAATACGTAAAGACACCTTTTCTTGATGTAGGATTTAAAGAAGCTGAAGCAGAAGCGGCTTTCAGAGCTTGACAAGGAAATATGTGCTGCCGAGCAAGAGCTCAAGACTCTCAACGAACAAATAAGGAGAGCTGAGATCTCACTTGAGGAGAGGAAGAAGCTCTCTTCATCTGTTTGTCAAGCTCTCAGCGACGAGAAGGGGTCACCGAGAAGCACTCTGGTGGTAGGCCACATTGGTGCTGCAGAGAGCCCTCAGGCAACCGAGAAGGCAAAGAGCAGGGTGTCTCATGGCTCAGTTCCTCACTTCATGTCCCCAACAGTCTGCAGCCGAGAACGACATAGCGTGGCAAGCCATTCTGTTAGTAAACTGAGGCTGACAAAGTCAGTAAACAGGTATCCAGCTGAGCTCAGTGGGAGCCAGTCATTCAGCTACTCCAGCTGCAAGAATGCAGCCAAGGCTAGGTCAGTGGCATTCTCGTCCAGTGTGCCTAAGTTGAAGTGCTTGCCGGTCAAATCTGATCAGATCAATATAAGCAGCAACAGCATTGATTCCACAGCAGCGTCAGCACCACGGAGGAGGAAAGCTTCATTTCCCGACCGGTTCAGAGAGCTCCGCTACATCAGCACAGGAGAAGGATGTCTAGCCTAAACTAACCTTACATAAATACTGATTGAACAGTTCTGATTTTGGCTTCTTGTTTTAGTGGTGAAATGTTTCTGAGAGTTGTTTGCGGTTTTGGCGGTGTTTCTGAAAGGTGTTTGATGGTTTGTTTGTTAACCCTGTAGTTCTGTAACTTATCTAACTATTGGAGGCCCTTGCTTTGCTTTTTTTGGTTTGGATTGGAAGGGCAAAAGGATGTGAGGCATATGGTAAGTGGAATTGTAATTGAATATAACTAATGCTTTTGATTGCTCTGCAGAATTATAAAGTTGAAAAATAAAAAACCTTACATCAACAATTGTGTATTTGTCATTGTAATTGGGTGAGTTTTAGTTTTTGCCACTTTATGTGAGTATGACATGTGGGTCCCGGGACCACATGTCATACTCACAATAGTGACAAAAACTAAAACTTGCATGCAAGTACAGTGGCAAATACGTGAATGCCCTTCATTAATATAGTATTCTGACATTTCTTTTGTGATTGCTGTCTACAAAAAAAAAAAAACGTCAATCCAAATATTGCATTCTCTCTATTTAAATTTAGGAGTTTGCTAGGGAGGACTCGAGTGTTTTTTAGGTTTGTGAGTACCTGAGTTTTTTTTTTATCTATGCTATGCTTGGTGATATTTTATTAGAGGAGGAGACAAATTGATCTCATGCATTGAATCTAGATCTAAGAGTTCAAAATTTGAGTACTAATTAGCAACAAAACACTCAAATACTTCCTAGACACCCCCTTAAATTTAACCATGTTTAACTATGTGTCGCTTATGTAGAAATCTAGAATTCCGTACTTCCAGAAGACCCGCTACGGACATCTACTCGGGCTTGGCCCGGCGGGTGGCGAGGGGCGATGAGGGAGCTGCGATGATGAGCCGGCGCGCCCAATTCTTCTTCAAAACCGTGTGCGCGAGCTCGAGCGAGGCGGCAAGCCCCGGCGAGCCGCCGAGAGGCCATCTCGCCGGACCCACAGAGGCCGTCCCGCTCCCGGCGGCGATGGCGGAGCTACGGTATCGCGGGTATGCCCGGCATACCACGCACTCGGGCGTGCATGTATATACATATCGTATTTACAAAAAAAAGAAGAAAAAACACGCCTGCCTGCATACGAGGCGGCCACGAGCGTCACTACATCGGCCCTTGCGTGCCATGCGCCGCGAGGCGGGAACAAGTCAACAATGCCGAGCGGCATCACGCCAATCTGACAATACGGATCGGGGCTGCGGCATCCGTTCAACCGAGTCTTCGACCATCGCAAAATACGGATCGGGATCAATTGCGTTCACGCCATCGCCGACGGCCGTCGCTTTCTTCTTTGTCCTTGTCCGGTCCATTCGACGATCTGGACTAGTCGTCGTCGACGATCATCCTTGTCCCGTTCGGCCTTCGCCCTGCCCTACGAGGCTACGACGGCACCGCCATCTAGGAGAATTTATGATCTGAATTGTTCAGGTGAGATTCGATCTTTGTTCTTCGGCTTTATGTATAAAAATCCATGTGTACTTTAATTGCTAATTGCTTAGCGCTAAAATTATAAAATCATCTATCGCGCAGCGAGGTCAAGGATTTGTCCCAACATCAAAGTCGATCGAGATTGATCCACTGTGTTCAGGACACGTATCATGTGAGTGATCCATAATCGCACGTGAGAGTTCAATCGTGCAAACGCAATTTATTTAATTATTTGGCATTGTGTTCTTTGTAATATCTATGCAGTTATGAAGAGAAACGGGGACATTGCATCTCTTTTTCAGAAGCATGCAGCAAAGAAGAAGACAGCAGCACCTGCTGCTACTTCTAATCGTTCCTCTGATCCGGTTGAACCAATGGTGGAAGAGCAGACTC
The DNA here is from genome assembly GCA_036346255.1 of Ampelocalamus luodianensis. NCBI lineage: Eukaryota > Viridiplantae > Streptophyta > Magnoliopsida > Poales > Poaceae > Ampelocalamus > Ampelocalamus luodianensis. The sequence continues at coordinate 5,907,683 of CM070638.1, forward strand.
GTGAGAGAGTGGTTGAAGAAATTTTAAATCCTATGCCACCGCCACCGCCACCGCCACAACCGTCTTCACTGCCACCAGTTTATGACACCAATCGCCTTCCACATGATCCAGGTGAAAGACGTCCCATTCTAAAATATTCTGTTAATGATCAAGATGCAATTCGAAGAGCATATATTATTAAAGGTCCATTCAAACCTTTTTTTGCATGATTTTCCAAAAAGAAAGATTTCAGGCAAGGATCGGGGATTCAACTATTGTTGGATGTACAATCATGATTGGCTTGAGTATAGTATTAAGAAGGATGCTGTGTTTTGCTTTATATGCTACTTGTTCAAGAAGGGTACTGGGTCAGACACATTTACTGTTGATGGCTGGAACAATTGGAACATAGGAGAGAAAGCACTTCTCAAACATCTGGGTTCTAAGGCACATGTTGCAGCTCAAGAGAGATACATTGGCTTTAGAAATCCCAAGGTTGCAATTGATTATAATATTGAGAAGTGGAGTGATGAGGATCTTCGTCTTTATAAGAAAAGGTTGACTTATTCACTTAGGTGTATCAAGTTTCTTTTGCATCAAGGGTTGGCATTTCGTGGACATGATGAAAGTGAAGAATCTAGCAACAGATGGAACTTCATTGAACTTTTGAAGTTTCTTGCCGAAAATAGTGAAGAAGTGAAGAAGTATGTTTTGGACAATGCTCCAGGTAACTGTACCTTAACTAGCCCAGACATACAAAAGCAAATTATTCACTGTTGTGCCATAGAAACTAGAAAGAAAATAATTGAAGAACTTGGAGATGAGCCTATGCAATTTTAGGCGATAAGTCAAGTGATATATCACATAAAGAACAACTAGCTCTTTGTTTTGCGTTATGTTGATAAATTGGGAGGCCATGTGAGCATTTTATTGGAGTTGTTCATGTAGATGATACTACTTCTTTATCACTTAAGGATGCAATTGAAGCTTTACTTGTTAGTCATGGCTTGACTATGACTTAAATCAGGCAAGGATATGATGGGGCTACCAACATGAAAGGAGATATTAAAGGGTTGAAAACATTGATCATGCAAGAATCACCTTACGCTTATTATATTCATTGTTTTGCTCATCAACTCCAATTGGTTCTTGTTCTTTGTTGCCAAGGGAAATCACGATTGCAAGACTTTTTTGATCAAATATCTATCTTGTTGAATATTGTTGGAGTTTCTTGTAAGCGTCATGACATGCTTAGAAATGCTAGGCTTGAGAATGTCAAGAAAGCACTTGACTGTGGTGAAATTGAATCTGGAACCGGATTACATCAAGAGATGGGTTTGCCTAGGCCTGGAGATACTCGATGGGGATCTCATTACAAAACTGTATGCAGCATCATTACTTTGTATGAAGCAATCCATGATGTACTGGTTGATCTTGGGGATGATCCTTCATATAAGGATGATTAGACCAAAATACATTTTGTGACAGGTGCTTTTGAGAACTTTGAGTTTGTTTTCTTTGCACACTTAATGTATATTATTCTTGGATATACAAATGAGTTATCTGAGTGTTTGCAAAGAAGGGACCAAGATATTCTTAATGCAATATCACTTGTTAATGTGGCAAAGCAAAGAATGCAAGAATTGAGGTCTGATGGTTGGAATAATTTTCTTGAGAGGGTCACATCATTTTGCGATAAAAATGGTGTTGAAGTTCCTGCTATGGATGGCTATTATGTTCCTTATGGAAAATCAGCAAGGAAAGCTCGTGCCCGAAAGCAAACCAATGATGACCACTTCAGAAGAGAAGTATATATTGGTGTCATTGATCAAATAAGTCAAGAACTTGATAATCGGTTTGACGAGATTAATATGGAGTTGTTGTCTTGTATGTCGGCCTTCAGTCCTTCCAATTCATTTGCTTCTTTTGATGCACAGAAGCTACATAGACTAGCTGAGTTTTACCCAAAGGAGTTCTCAAATAATAGTTTGCTCAAACTTGAATTGCAGCTACAGAATTATATTGATGACATTAGACAGAATGATAGCTTCAAAGATCTAGACAATATTGTTGATCTCTCAGTTAAGCTTGTTGAAACGAAGAGGCACAAAGTGTATGATATGGTTTATGAGCTCCTCAAATTGGTATTGCTTCTACCCGTGGCAACGGCAAGTGTTGAAAGGGTATTTTCGCAATGGTTCTAGTGAAAACAAAGTTAAGAAATAAGATGGGAGATAGTTTTTGGATGATTGTCTAGTCACTTTCATTGAGCGGGATATTTTTTTGAAGTTGATGAAGATGATATAATCAAGACATTTATGTCCCTTGAAAGCGTCGAATAAAATAGTCGAGAAAATAGCATTGTAAGTCTCGGTTCTCTTTTATGCCTATATTTCAATTATCGGTATGGCTTTTGAACTATTTGGACTATATTTAGTGGATGGTTTGAACTGAATTCATGAATTTAAGCCTTATTGTGTTATTTAGTGCATATATACCGAATCATGTTGTCAATTTTACAATTATTACCGAATTGGTAAAATGGATTTACCGAATTGTATATGAAAATTTTTTGTGGGCATACCCTTAGACAAAATCCTAGATTCGCCGGCGAGGTGCTACAGGTGCTATGCCAGCACGGACCATGCTTACCGTGCCTTTGCAGGGGGAACGAGAGAGGTCGAAACCGTACAAGATCGCCGCCGAGAAGGTTCATGCTGCAGCTCAAGAAGCCGTCGTCGCGCGACCATGCGAGCTCTATGGGGCCGATCATGCCTCATCATGGTCCAGACGACCAGGCGGTACCCTAGCCACGGCACAGCACCCGGCGCCTCACGACCCGATCGCTAATGGGCCTCCACCCCCTATTGCTGTTGAAGCCCCCCGCGAGGATCCCATGATGCTCGAGGCGGTGCTGTCTGTCCTGGAGCCCTCGGGGACTCGAGGATAGGGTGTCCTCCCCGGAATTCCGCCCGTCAGCGGAATGGATGCCCTCCGACGACGATGTTCAGGAGGCTGAGGACACCCCGTCTTTGGTGCAGGCTTCTGTGGAGCCGCGGGAGATAGCCGCTCTCTCGCGACTGTTGGATTTAATATGGGCTAGGCCTAACTTTAATTCTAATTAATTCCTGGAAAATCCCAAAGGCCTATGTGCATGTGCTAAACCTTTTTAGTCCCATATGGAGAGTTAAAGGGGAGTTACACCAATTTATAAGGTGGGCGTGGGAGTTCTCTTGTGGAATTGAAGAGAGCCAATACACGCGCTGCTTCATTGCTGCATGGCAGAGCTCGAGCTCGAGCTCGGCGATAATTGCGACTGTTTCTGGTCTCTTCATTTTTGCAATTAAAAGAACGATGCATGATTCAAATAATGGCTGCGATGCAGTTCTTCGTTACTAGTGAGTAATGGCGACCGTTTACGGCCTCTTGACTAAGCGATGCAATTTGCTGTTACTAGTGAGTAATGACGACCGTTTCGGCCTCTTGACTAGACAAGAATGGTTGCGGTTACTAGTAAGTAATGATGATATTTTCGTGCGTTGTTATATATAGTCATTATCCGGAGCAGTGGGGTTCTCCAATTCTCTCACGAAAGACACCACAGCTTCTTGATTTTGTTCTTGTCTCGGCGATCTCCATCCCGGCGAGGCGTGTCTTGTCGCACCGGAGAAGCGGCCTCGGAACTCTCGTCCTGAAGGCTTGCGAGCAAGGGCGAATAAGGTTTTGGGGAGCGTTTGCGCGACGCGCTTGCTTCCTCTCCATTCGACTCTGCCTACGCCTACAACCGTCGACGACTACCACGGCGTCCACCGCACGCACTACTTACCACTACGCCATGACAAACGACGATCTCACAAAGACTCCTGCCGCCGCTTCTTCTTCCCTCTGCTGCTCCTTCCATGGATCCGGGTATGTCTATTTCATATGTATTGCTTGGTTAGTAATATTACTAGTTGTTACCTTGAACACTGTGATAGATATGCTAGTTTCTTTTTCTTCTGGATATTAGTATGTCTATAGTGTTCTTGCTTACTTGCTTTGTGAAAGTGGCTAGAATATTCATCATATTTTATCTACTATATTTCTGGATTAAAGTAATTCGAAAAATGCTCTTATTCTCATCAGCGACATCGCCCGGTCTCCCTTCTCGGCCCACCTCCGCCGACGCCAGCAGCAGAGGCCCCCACAACTCGCTGTAGTTCGCGCCTAGCAGCAAAGAAGACCATGCCCTATGTGGGGGCGGCTCAGCAGGCCTCCTTGCTCCTCGAGGAAAAGATGTCCTTCTTAGACAAGGCTAGGAAGAGCACCGGCGACACGGCCAGGGAGCGGTTGGCGCCATTTTCACGCAGCCTCTAGAGCGGAGGTCATCCACGTTCTCAAGGCCCCGGCCGCCGTGAGAAGGCAAGGCTTAGGTGAACCTCCGCCGTAGGGCCTCAACGTGGAGGACTTGACCGCGTCGGCCAATGAAGTGACAGCGCCTAAGGCCGTGTGCACGAATGCTCGGAGTTTTAGAACTTAGCTATGTCCTATTTTGGGTTTTGGGTATGCATGATGCGAGTACATCTCGCCCCATGCTTGTATCATGATTTCATGCAAAATAGTAAGTTGGAATGTTAGAGGCTAAATGCTTGACCCAGACAAACGATCAGAAATGGTAGCGGATACCTCATGTACCATACTGCGCTTGCAAGAAACAAAGCGGCGATGATAGATAGCGGTGTGGTAAATGAAATGGCGGGAGGCGAATGCGAGGAATGTTATACAAACCATTTGTCGGGCGGGGGCATCATGATTATATGGGATGAAGATCGAGTCCAAATAGATAGCCCAACGATTACGGAACACTCCATCACGATGAAGGATCATGCCATGCGCGACGGCCTTCCATGGATGTTGTCAACGGTCTATGGACCGCATGAAGATCAGCACAAGCCGGCCTTCATAGAGGAAATCAAACACATATATTCTATGATCGATGAACCTAGCTCATCCTAGGATATTTTAATATTGATCTAGTAGGCGTGTGACAAAAACAACCAAAATCTAAATAGGAGGCTAATGGGATAATTTGGGCGCCATAAACCACTTTGTGAATTAAAGGAAATCCATCTACAGAACGAAGATTCACTTGGTCAAATGAGCGAGCTAGCGACTTTAAGCGATTGATGAGCTTTTGGTAATTCAAATTGGGATCACCTTTTTGGACTATCTGCATCTCTCTCGTCCTCGATTTCCGACCATTGCCCTCTCTCGATTTGGTGAGGAGGATCAAACCACCTATACGCTTTGCTTTTGAAAACTACGGCCTTATTTGACCGGCTACAAGGAGGTGGTCTGGAGGTTTGGTCGCAGCAGTGGATGAAATCGACCTATCAAGATCTTGCTATGCAAGATGCGAAAACGGCAAGAGCCTTGAGCTTGGAGCAGATCCAACATTGGCAACATAAAGCTATAAAATGCATTTAGCTCGAAATTATATTCGACTAGACCGCGCATAGGAGCTAAGACAACTCTCGCCCATAGAAAAGAACTACGTTCGCTCAAAACAAAAATTACGGGCCTAGTGGCTATACAAAAAATAGCATGGAGACAGCGGTCTCGAATAACGTGGCTTTGAAGCTAGGTGACACAAATACAAAAAAAAATCACTCCAAAGCAAACTCAAGGAGGAGGAAAAAGTTGATTCGCATCCTATCTGATGCAGTCAGCACCTACCGCCCTTCAGGCCGAAAAAGAGGATGTGTTGTTTCAGCGCTTCTTGCGCATCATCGGCATAGCGCAGCCGACAACCAGTGCCTTTGATTGGGACTACATTCGGTCCAGCCGGGGACAGGACAATGTTCTAAGCCAACTGGAACAGCCATTCTCGGAACAAGAAATCATCTCTGCGATAAATTAGATGTTGTGTGATAAGGCTCCAGGGCCAGATGGATTCACCAGGTGTTTCTACAAGGAAACATGAGAGATCATCAACTTATACATTATGGCGGTTTTCACAAAGTTCTACAACCTAAACAAGATGCATTTCGTGAAAATCAACACAGCAAACATAATTCTGCTGCCAAAGAAGGAATAACCCATCGACATGGCAGAATTCAGACCGATCAACTTGATCCATAGCATGACAAAATTGATATCCAAGGTGCTTTCACTAAGGCTCTCAAAGCATATGGACAAACTAGTTTCTAAGAACCAAAGCACCTTCATCAAGACGCGATGCATACAAGACAACTTCCTTACGTACAGAATCTGGCCTGCAGCTACCACTGTTCCAAGACACTAGTCCTCATGATCAAATTGGACATTTCTAAGGCCTCCAACTCGGTATCTTGGTTGTACATGCTTGACACGCTTCATCGGTGGGGCTTCGGACCAAGATGGAGAGAATGAATATCCATCCTACTAGGAATGTCAAATTTCGCAATCATCCTAAACGAGATTCGAGGACCAAGGATTTGGCACCGGTGTGGAGAGCGCCAAGGCAACTCCCTATCCCCGTATCTATTCATATTGGCAATCGATGCACAGTAATGTTGTTACACACGACCACAACACAAGGTGGCTATCACCTCTAGCGAAAGGACGGTCACATGGATGTCCTTTACGCAGATGATGCGATGATTTTCATGCCGCCAATTAAGGAAGACAAACAATTTAAAGGAGCCGTTGACCATCTTCGGAGAGGTCACGGATTAAAGATAAATTTCAACAAGAGTGCAATCATACAAATTCCTTTGTCAAGATTTAGATTTGGATACCATTATGCAAACCTTCCCAGCCACTAGGAGGTGCATGTCGTGCATATATCTGGGCCTCCCACTCTCTTTGTGCAAGCTAAGGAAGGTGCACCTGCAGCCCCTTCTAAACAAGATTGATGCAAGACTTGTAGACTATAAAAGGAAAATGCTATCTAGAGCGGTTCTCACTTCCATACCCATTTACCATATGACGCTGGCTGACCTGTTGGAATGGACCTGGAAATAGATTGACAAACGCCGTAGGGCTTGGTTTTGGAGCGGGGATGACACATGCTCGGGGGAAAGTGCTGGGTCAACTGGAATATCGTGTGCCGGCCTCGAAGTTCTTCAACTAGCCTATTTTAGTCGGGCTCTCCGCCTCTGCTGGTTGTGGTTCCAATGGAAGGAGTCAGACAAACAATGGAATGGGATGTAACCGCCAATAGACGAGAAAGATTACAGCCTTTTCCATGCATCCACTAAAGTTTCGCTGGGAAGTGGCAACAAGGCTAATTTTTGGAAAGATGCTTGGCTAGGTGCCATGCCTCTGAAAAACGTGGCCCTAGGCCTATATAGTATTGCGGCCAGGAAGAATAGGATGGTGCGGGTGGTGCTCTCGGAAAACAAATGGATTGCAAACGTCAAAAGAAAGATCATAGAGCACCATCTGATGGATTTCGTGAGCCTGTACATTAAGATCACACAGGTAGCACTCACACTAGACGATATATCTTGGAAATGGACATCAACTGGGACAAACACAGTCAAGTCAGCATATCAGGCCCAATTCCTGGGATCAATCGAAAAACCCTATGTCAGCCTCATATGGGACTCTTGGGCGCCATAAAGATGTAAAATTTTCGCATGGCTACTTGTCCAAGAACGGCTACCAACAACGGATATATTAGCAAGATGACACATGCCAAATGATCTTTGGTGCCCGCTTTGTACAAACAACCCTAAAACAGCCCTTCACTTGTTTATGAAATGTGCCTACACTAAAAGAGTATGGACCACAATAGCAGCATGGGCACAACATAACAACATACTCCCAACACAAGGGGACGCTCATGAGACTGCCCTAGATTGGTGATTGGCAATATTGCAGAGAGAAACAGTCACGAGTGGGAAAGGGCAAAGCTCATTGGTGATCCTGACATTTTGGCAAGTTTGGAAAGAAAGAAACAAAATGATTTTTCAGCACCAAAGAAACGAGGTGATAGGGACGGTAGCGATCATCAAAGAAGAAGCTAGGACTTGGATAATAAGTGAGGCAAAAAAATGAACGGCCTACTTACGGACGGGGGACATCGCACTCTCATGAAGGCCGGTTCAACGCGGCGGCGAATGGGGCACAACTGGACCGAAGCTGATAGGGATGCTCCAGCCCGCCAGGTGATGACAAGTGCGAAAGGGGAGAATGGAGGGAGAACGGGTGCTGACTGGCTCGATGCAATAACAACAACAAAAGAACCCCCCCCCCCCCTGGCCAAGCTACAGTATGAAAATCGGCAACGGTCCCTTTTGCAAAATGTCAGGCTGTTGTTCTCTTCAGCGGGGTGGAAAGGATGATTATGACAGCAACGATGCCGGTAGCTACCAACTTCTTCGAATCCCTCAGTAAGGACGATCTGATAACATGCAGTGCTGACTGCAAGAAAACAACCCCGATTTCAGTTTCAGGTTCAGGCGCACGCTCTGGGGTCTACACTGCACACCCGACTACACGCCCGGCCGGGTGATCTCGGCCCTGGGACAAACATCGTCATCAAGCACTACACTACCATATAGAGCGAGCAAAGAGGCTGGATCAGGCGACGATGTGAAGGCCACTGAGGGGGAAAACATCCAAGCGCACCAACCCTGCTTATTTTCCTTCCTTTCTCTTTTGGCTTTCGGCCGTCCGTTCTTATGCACAATTATGCCGTCGGTGCTCGGCTACGGTTTTATTGCAGGGACAAGCTCCATCTGGGGTTTGTCTTCCAGAAAAAGGCTCCATCAGGGCTCATGATCGCCAGGGGAAGAGAGCGAGGGGTCCCGAGAGGAAACCAGCTCACAACGATGCCGGAACTCCTTTGGGGACCCCAAGGATCAGGCTTCTTCGTCTGGGATCGATGCATGTCTTGACTATCAACCCTTTTGCTTCGGCCCTGGGACACACTTCATCGAGCTACATCAGGGCACAAAAGGGACAGACAGCGACACACAGATCAAATTATTTGCGTTTTTTTTTTTGCGCCTTGTTTTCCTACTCCTTTTTAGCCTTAATGGTGTTTTCCTGGTTCTACCCAGCGCCTGGGGAGAGATGCTACCCTTGTATTGCCTTTGCTAGTAACGTTTTACGTTTATTTTAGTTTTTTCTTGGTTTTTGTGTTTGTTTTCTGTAGCTTGTGAACAACTCCTTTAATGCCATAGTGGCAATTCTTTTGCCATTTCTTCAAAAAAAAAAAAAGAGAAAAGAATTCCGTACTTGTGTCAAGGAAGGCCTACTGTTAGCATGCATGGGAGGTCATGCCTGAATATTGTTTTTCAGGATAGTATCACAGTATATTGTATATGTTCGTTATGTAATTTCAAGTTTCTGAAAGACTGCACCAAGGAATTGAAGAGCCTCTATAAGCAGATGAACTGAGGTTAGAGCTAAAATATGCAGTAAGTAAGAAGTTCAAGTTTCAGAAATGTGGTAACCAAAATGACCTTTAATGTGAAGCCTCCAATCTAAAAGCCATTCTGACCTTGAATTTTTTTTCCAGGCTCAATCTGTTGGCAGACAGAGACACCCACAGTTACTCCGTTAGCAACATGTAAAATTAATCAATTGAAGTTTATATTTAAGTTTCAGAATCCAGACAATACATGAAACTTAACATTCACATTATTAAAGCAAAAGCATACCCAATAGATTGCTTTCATTAGCATGATTCTGTGCCCTCATATCGCCTAAGGAGGAGATAGGATTGTTTAGATGAGGTTCCATCGTCCTGATATTCCGGTCATGTTTCTTGTTCTTGCCTCTTACTGCATCATGCAAGATTTACTGAATATTCTACTGATGCCAAAACTGAATAATCAAACATTCGTTGATTCCCTGAACAGCTAAGATTGATGTCTTAGTAGTTTTTTGAAACTTAGCTACACCCCATGTGATCGCAAAATCTTCAATGTTACTGCCCTTTCTCTAAAATTGCAAACCCTTGCTCTAGTACTTTTACATGTTGGCCTCTCTATCAAGTCCAGTTCAGTGCACCTCCCAGAAGTCTTAGCATTGTTATGCCTACAGGACACAACCTACCTAGCACTTGAGTTACCCTTTTTGAGATCCGAGTTTTCTGACATGAAATCAGCGTTTTGTCGTATCTACCTCTAACCATTTTGTTTTCTACTGATACTCTCTGAAATTTGGTGTCACGCCCCCGGACGTCACACCCCAGGAGGTATTCAAGAGGAGAATGGGCCACAGGCGACGCCAGCCCAATACACGATTCGTATCTTCGGAATGGGTCATTTAGACTTTGGGCTGACAGTGAATAGTTGAGTCGGTGTCTGTAATACCGTTGTCGCTAGTTACTTAAGGATTGGCCTGCGTGCCAAGGGAGGCATCGAATTGTAAGAAGACAGATTCTACTTCTCTTCTAACTACTTCCTCCTACTTTTCCCCTTCCTCAAGAACATCTTCCTTTTCCTCCCGAACTCATTCCCCTTTCTCGGTTGAAGATATTACAGTATACATTTGGTTATTGTTGTTTGCATTTGGGTACATATCAATTGGTATCAGAGCCTACCGATCTTCGGTAGAAGGCAAACTGGAGAAGTCTAAGTACCAGACGAGAGCCCAGGAGAAGACACTGGCAATGGAGCAGGAGATAGCCGCGCTCGCCCGGACGATCCAAACACTGGTGGACTCTGTGGCCGAGATCAAGCCGTGGTGCTAGAACTGAAGGAATGGAAGCCTACGATCGTCACCGCGGTGAATGATCTAAGGAATGAGGTTGGAGAGCTGCGCAATCAAGTCAAGCAAATGGTTCATGAACCGATCTCGAGGTCCAAGACTGCAGGGTTGCCTCCGTTGTTGCCGATTCCAGAACATCTGAAGCACAAGGAACCAAAGGAGGAGGGCGATCACGGCCCAGGGTCGAACGCCTATCGTTCATCAACACAAAACCGGGGCAAGATTTTGGGAAACCTCACCCCAGAAGTATCTCCTAGTAATGGTATGTCTGGCCCCCCTTATTTACCCATGACTGCCCATGATACGGATGAGTTTATGCATAGATCTTCTGGAGGATATCATCATCACCCAGTGCCACCTAAGTTAGATTTTCCCCCATTTGATGGAGAAAATCAAAGGGCATGGAGGCTAAAGTGTGAAGTGTACTTTCGGGTTTGTGGTACCCGTCCTGATATTTGGGTTAGCATGGCCACTATGTACTTTGTGGGGAACGTTGTCCTATGGTTACAATCGACACAGGCACATAGTAATTGTCAAGGTTGGGAGGAGTTTGCTGATGCCGTGTGTTTGAGATTTGGTAGAGAGGAGTTTCAGCAACAACTGCGTCATTTTAACCGTCTCAGGCAGAGTGGAACAGTTGCTGATTTTGCTGAAAAATTCAATGCATGTATGCACAATCTTATTGCCCACCACACTTGGGATCCGATGTTTTTTGTTACACAATTTACTGATGGGTTGCGGAGTGAAATCAGGGCCGCAGTGGTGTTGCATCAACCGAAGGATCTCGACACGGCAATGTCTCTTGCCTGTTTACAGGAGGAAGTGTTGGATACTATGCGACGTGATTCACGTCGATCTGAGGGATTGGTGGTTGGACGATCGTCAATTCGAACAACATTGCCATCACCAACCCCACCTGGTCGACAGTCGGGTTTCACTGGTAATAGAACAGATGATAAAAGAGGTATTGAAGGCGCTCGAGCTACCGGGTTTGATGATAAGGCAGCAGCCCTCAGAGCTTATAGGCGAGCAAAGGGTTTATGCCATACTTGTGGAGAAAAATGGAGTAGGGAGCATCGGTGTGGACCAATGGTTCAATTACATGTGGTGCAGGAGATGTGGGATTTGATTCAAGGTCCAAAATCGGAGGATTCATCTTCAGAATATGCTAGTTCACAGGGTGGAGAGGTTCTGGCCATATCTTTAGCCACGGCAAGTGAGGCTGAATCACCCAAGACAGTGAGGCTTAAAGGGAGAATTCAAGGGATAGAGGTCACTATTCTGGTGGACTCTAGAAGCACACATAGTTTTGTGAGGGAATCACAGGCAGTTAAACTCAAGGGGGTACAGAAATCTCCTCGAATACTCAATGTCCGAGTGGCTGATGGAGGAGTTTTAACCTGTGAGATGGAATTCCGAGATTGCGGCTGGCAAGTGCAAGGTGTGGAATTCTTAACAAATTTGAAGGTGTTTGCTATTGGCTGTTATGATCTCATCATAGGAATGGACTGGTTAGAGCAAAATAGCCCCATGACCATACATTGGCGCAAGAACACCATGTCATTCCTATATCAAGGGAAGAAAATACTATTAAGGGGGATGAGGTCTGATATTTCTAACTGCAGGTTGGGTACAACACCAATGGAAGAGCTAGAGGATAGTGATAGCGCTCGGTTGAGTTCAGTAGCGGTTGAACCATTTCTGATGCCAGACATTATTCAGCATCTATTGTCAGATTTTGCTGAAACCTTCAAGGAGCCTCAAGGCTTACCTCCTCAAAGAGAAATTGATCACTCCATTAATTTGCTTCCAGGAGCTCAACCTATCAATTTGAGACCGTATCGTTATCGGCCGGCGCAAAAGGACGAAATCGAGCGTCAAGTCTCTGAAATGCTTCGGCAAGGGGTAATAAGAGCCAGTAACAGCCCTTTCTCTTCGCCAGTTTTGCTTGTGCCAAAGAAGGATGGTACTTGGCGTCTTTGTGTTGACTATCGCCATTTGAATGCGATTACGGTAAAGAATCGCTACCCACTGCCAGTTATTGAAGAGCTATTGGATGAATTGGCAGGCACAAAATGGTTCACAAGCTTGGATTTACGGGCTGGTTACCATCAGATTCAAATGAAGATTGAAGATGAACATAAAACGGCATTCAAAACGCATCATGGCCACTATGAGTTCAAGGTGATGCCCTATGGCTTAACCAATGCACCGGCAACCTTCCAAGGGTTGATGAACACGATTTTAGGGCCTTTATTGCGTCGGGGGGTCTTAGTGTTCATAGATGACATACTCGTGTATAGTCAGTCACTAGAAGATCATGTAACCAAATTGCGGCAAGTTTTGGAGATCTTGAATCGGCACAAATTGAAGATCAAACAATCCAAGTGCTCATTTGCTCAAAAACAGTTAACGTACCTTGGGCACATAATCTGCCAGGAGGGAGTTGCCACCGACCCAAAGAACATCTCAGCTGTGCAAGGTTGGCCAACACCAACAAGTGTCAAACAAGTTAGAGGATTCTTAGGCCTGGTGGGCTATTACCGTAGATTTGTCCGTAACTTTGGGATAATCAGTCGCCCTCTCACAGATGGTAACCAGCCCGCTCATTGTATGGACCGAGAACACAGAAGCTTCGTTTAGAGCTTTACAAGCAGCGCTCATTTCGGCTCCAGTTTTAGCTTTGCCGGATTTTACACAAGTGTTTGAAGTAGAAACGGATGCTTCAGAAAAGGGGATAGGTGCAGTGTTAATGCAAAACAAACACCCAGTAGCTTATCTCAGCAAGGCACTAGGTCCACGAGCTCAAGGTCTCTCAACTTATGAAAAAGAGGGGCTGGCAATTTTGATGGCTATTGAATATTGGAGGGCGTATTTGCAATCAGGAGAGTTCATAATTCGCACTGATCAGCGCAGTCTAGCTCACTTGGGAGATCAATGACTCACTACAATGTGGCAGCAGAAGATAATGACCAAGCTTTTGGGGTTATAGTATCGCATTGTGTACAAAGTGGGTGCAACCAATAAAGCTGTTGACGCTTTGTCTCGCCGAGAAAAAGGGGATAATGGTGAAGTGACAGCAATTTCCACCGTAATACCAGACTGGATGGAGTCCATTGGTAGTTGATATCAACAGGATCCTCATACCAGTAAATTACTTAAAGATTTATTGATTACAGGAAGTGGTACTACCATATTCCAATTACAGAATGGAATTATCAAATTGGGGAACAGGGTGTGGGTTGGAGATAATGCAACAGTGCAGCAAAACATTTTGCAGGCATTACATTCTAGTGCCATTGGTGGGCATTCAGGTTTCCAAGTAGCATATCACAGAATCCGAAAACTTTTCGCTTGGAGGGGACTCAAACAACATGTCCGGCAATTTGTTGGCCAGTGTTCAATTTGCAAACAAACAAAGTCAGAACACGTGAAATACCCAGGATTGCTACAACCACTTCCGGTACCAGACCATCCATGGCAAATCATCTCAATGGATTTCATCGAGGGGCTACCCCGATCGACTGGTTTCAATTGTACAATGGTTGTTGTTGACAAGTTCTCTAAATATGCACATTTCATAGCATTGGCTCATCCTTTCACGGCGTTTCAAGTTGCCCAAGTGTTCATGCAGGAGGTATTCAAACTCCATGGATTACCTCAATCAATTATTTCGGATAGGGATCGAGTGTTTACCAGTGTGCTGTGGAAGGAACTGGTTCGGGCAGCTCAGACCCAACTGAGAATGAGCTCAGCATATCACCCTCAGACGGACGGGCAAACAGAGCATGTCAACCAATGTGTTGAAGCCTATTTGCGCTGTTTTGTTCACGCATGCCCAGACAAGTGGTCCAATTGGCTGGCGTTGTCGGAGTACTAGTATAATACTGCCTTCCATTCTACCTTGGGAAAAACTCCATTTGAAGTCTTGTATGGCTATAGCCCTAGACACTTCGGCATCAAGAACACAGAGGTTTGTCGGAGTAATGACTTGTCAGATTGGCTGGCAGAAAGGAAATTGATGACTGAATTGTTGAAGCAACACCTCAATAGAGCAAACCAATGTATGAAATCTCGAGCAGACTTGAAAAGATCGGATAGATCATTCCAAGAAGGAGATTGGGTGTATTTGAAGCTCCAACCTTATATTCAGACTTCAGTTGCAGCTCGGGCTAACCACAAATTAGCTTTCCGCTATTTTGGTCCTTTTCAAGTGGAGAAGCAAATTGGCCCAGTTGCTTATAAGGTTAAGTTGCCTTCTACCTCGGCAATTCATCCAGTTATCCATGTGTCTCAATTAAGGAGAGCAGTTCATCCTTCTGAGATCATACAACCTGAACTTCCTGACCCGATTGTGGATCTGCAGATTCCACTCGAGTACTGCAACAGCGGCTGCACGACAAAGGCTCCACTTCAACGACTCAAGTACTGGTGCAATGGTCGGGATCATCAGCTTCTGCGCCCACTTGGGAAGACTGGGAGGAACTTCAGGCTCGCTTCCCACACGCCCCAGCTTGGGGTCAAGCTGCTTCTGAAGAAGAGGGGGGTGTCACGCCCCCGGATGTCACACCCCAGGAGGTATTCAAGAGGAGAATGGGCCACAGGCGACGCCAGCCCAATACACGATTCGTATCTTCGGAATGGGTCATTTAGACTTTGGGCTGACAGTTAATAGTTGAGTCGGTGTTTGTAATACCGTTGTCGCTAGTTACTTAAGGATTGGCCTGCGTGCCAAGGGAGGCATCGAATTGTAAGAAGACAGATTCTACTTCTCTCCTAACTACTTCCTCCTACTTTTCCCCTTCCTCAAGAACATCTTCCTTTTCCTCCCGGACTCATTCCCCTTTCTCGGTTGAAGATATTACAGTATACATTTGGTTATTGTTGTTTGCATTTGGGTACATATCACTTGGCTGCTTGTAATTGATTCTGAATATTTTTTTTCTGATATTACTTAAGCAACATACAGGGAAAATTCTAAATTTCTCGCTAGAAGCCATTCTGAATCTTGGGCACAATGCTATGCATTTGTGTAGTAGGGGTTGTTCTCAGGTATGCAGTATTCTTGCCTGTTTATATTCTCACTTAATCTGGGCAAGTTAAGAATATGCCATCACTAAAAGTTTATGAAAGCACCATTTTTTGCGAGGAGAAAGCACCTTTTTTTTTTTGCTTCCTACACAACACAAGTTACATGCAATTAATGGGGCATGTAACTTCAGCATCTCAAATTAATCTAGCCATAAAAGTACAAAATCTATTTTACCACAATTTAGAGACTAACGTAATTCCTAAGTTGCTACTAGAGAAATGGTATAAGTAACACTCCAAAATCAGTACACCCTACCCTGATGTAACAACCAATATCACACAGAACTAAAAAGAGGAGTGCCATTGCAGTAAAACTAAGAGAAGCGATATGTGCGGTCTAAACAGAATTAGTTCGTAAACTTGTTTGACACGTTCGTTGCCATGATCGTCTGACTGTTTATCCTCCAAATGTACCTCCTTGGACCTTCTAAATAGCACGCTAGAAATATGGACAACAGCATGTTTATTGGCACTTGAACATACAGAGGGGCTAACTGGAAGATATCACACAAGCAACCCGCTATAATTTGACAATGATGCTTGATCCAATGAAATAGTTAGTCGTGACAAGTTGTATGCTCTAGCCTTTGTATAGGATAAAGAAGGTTACCTACAAATTCTGTATGTGTGTTTGTTCATCTGCTCCAGCTTCTTCATTACAAATCAGCTCTTCAGTAAAAAGCCAGATAGCCAGACCATAAGGTCATTGGCAGGCTGAAGCACTGAAAACCTTCAAAGACGGAATGCCGGAATCCAACTGAAACATACTATACCACTCACTCATGGATGGATTCAGAATTCAGAAGAATTCGGCAAAGAGTTGAACCTACGCAAATCAGCAGTGAAGTGAAGCATCGCTCTCAAGTGTCAGGTGCTCCTGCACGAGTTCCTACGGTTGAATGAACACACCAACAGAAAACAAAATACAAGTTAAATCCCGCAGCTTTCAAGTTGCAATCTTTCGCTTTCCCCTCCTAGATTCAGAATAGAACTAAACCACTAACTTCCTTAAAAAGAATCTTAAACATAACAGCGAAAAGGAAGTATCGAATGGTTAAGGCAGGTGTGATCCGCACCATTTCCCCAATCAAGATCAAATCACCCCAAGTAGCTGGAAAGCTCAAAAGAAGAATCGCAAAAAAAATATCAGCAAAAAAAAAAAAAAAACCCACCAAATCAATCGGCCTCACGCCTCGGTCTGCCCCGCCTCCTCCTCCAGCGCCCCGGCACTAAGCACGGGGAGTTGGGGTTTTGAGTCATACGAGAGAGTTTTTGCTCTAAATATAGTTTTACTATTTTTAAGTCGTCTGAAATTTTCTTAAGTTTAAGTCACTTGTTGTGGTTATTGAATTTGTGTAGAGATTGATGTGTCATATGATTAGATATTGATCTAATAGATAAAAAAAGATATCTTATACTTAATTTTTTTGATCGCAGTCCCTTAACAAAATTAAAGAATCGACACGTCGCGTTCTCCACCTCTCCTATGGGGCGGACATACTGCGAATTTTTTAAAATAATATTATTTTTAAAGATATTTACAAAAATAAATAGCCGTTTAAAAAATTACAAAATGTGCCTCATGCTTGATTGAATCGCGATAGGAACTATCGCCACTCACGCCGGGCGACTTCTGTCGCCGATTGAGCGGCGATAGGTTCTGCCGCCGATTCAATCGGCGGAGAGGACAGACTATAAAATCCCCAAAAAATCAATCCAGAATTCATTTTAATTCCAGAAAAAAACAAGAGAGGTTGGAGAGGGAGAGAAGAAATTGCGCGAAGCCACAGCCGGTTCGTAGCGGTGGAGAGATTGATAGACCATCAGTTTCGATCGATCATCTTGTGTTGCAGGTAAATATTTCTGAAACTGTGTATGTTACGTCCAAACTTTGTAGGTTAGCAAACGACAATAGCGACATAGAATTGAGTAGGTCAGATACATGTAGTCGAACTCTGTAGTACATATTTTGAGTTGATTAGCGACGTAGAATTGCGACTATAGCGACATAGAATTGAGTAGGTTACATAAATTTAGTCGAACATGTGCGGTACATATTTTGAGTTGTGTAGCGACATAGAAATGCGACAATAGCGATATAGAATCGAGTAGGTTACATAAATGTAGCGACTGTGTAGTACATATTTTGAGTTGGACATAGAATTGCGACAATAGCGACATAGAATTGAGTATGGCGTTGGTTGACCCAGAGTAACGTAATTGATGCACGATACATTTTTGATTTGTGAGAAAAACACGGAGTAGCTGTTTAGGTCTAAAAAACAATGAGAATATTTGTGTACGGTTATTAGTTGTGTTAGCGCGCGGTCAATATCCTGTTAGTACGCTGTTATTAGTTGTATTAGTGCGCGGTCAATTTCGTAGTTGCTACATAGGCTATGTAAAGATGCATGGAAAAAATATGAACTTTCTATCTTGCCGCATTTTCAGGTATGGCCGACGCGAGTGAGTACGAGTTGCTTGACCTAGTGATTGACCAGCGTCACCGTAGCCGCCTCAGTACCGTGCTCCCTCCAGAGGGCGAGGCGCCGATAGAGCTAGGGCGTTCGCCACGCACCCCATCGGGCATGGAGGCGCACGAGATCGGATTCCGAGGTACGTGAAGTTGTGTCCTTCATGCACTCAATGGCGGTCTGATTATTTTACGTTGACTCCTGTTTGTGCTTAATCGTTTGGACGCAGGTTGAGAGCGGCAGGCCTCCTTCCACTCGCGAGGATGGTGGAGGCGACGGTGGAGGACGATCAGGACCAGCGTGCTGGTCGTACGTCTAGGCGTTTTCCGCACGGCCCGCCCTACCGACGGCCGGTTGACCGCCGAGGCAGAGACCCACACGTTCCATCTCCGTGCGGGAGATGACGCCGACGCTGCAGGATGTGAGCTACCTCACCGGGTTGCCCTGCGCAGGCGCCCCCCAAGCATTGCCACAGCTACCCACAGACGCTCCTAGTGTCACGAGGAAGACTGGGGCACAGGTCAAAAGCTTCTCGATCGGATTGAGTACGATCCTAAGGAGAAGTGGTCGCCTTGCATGACGGGGTGGTGCTCGTCACGGTATCATGACAACCAACCTAGCCGAGGTCTACAACGGGTCATGCGCGGCGCCAGTGCCTCCCTTTGGTTGGTATTGTGGAGGCAATTCTCCGCGGTACCACAAACTACTTTGTTATGAGATGCAGCAATGCGTCGCTCACCATGACAATGATGAGTACTCTACTCCGCCATGATCACCGCATACATAGAGGAGAAGAGCAAGAAGGGTGAGATGCACCGGCATTCAAGATGGGCACGAGGAGCTTCGCCGAGATAATGTGCGAGGATAAGGCGTCGCGGGACTAACCGCGAGAGGATCACCCATGAGTGCACGCCACGCCGCGATAGCTGCGTTTACACTTGTAACAAGCCCTTCTTACGCATAGGCCCTGCTCCCATGTCATGGCGCTTTGTTCGACGGTGGCGCAAAGATCCCGGTCGATACTCTCTCACTATTTCACCAAGGAGGCGGTGATGCAAACATGGAGTGGAGAGATGTATGGTTACGCCGTTGTTGGCCATTTCACCGCCATCCATCCCGGGAGCAACTAATGCGGGCGTGGACATTGGTAGGCTCAAGGAAAGGTTGGCGGCGGCAGTACGACGCATCGAACGATATGGACGAGGCGAAGCGGACGTCGCACGCGAAGTGCTCCATTTGCGTGAGTCCGCCACACCTTCAAGACATGCCCCACGCGAAATACTCAGGACCAAGGAGACATCGGCATTCCGGACGTCACCACGGGGACCTCGTCCGGTGCCCCGACTAGAGGCAGTCCACATGGGAGACGTTGACGTCGCGACCACGACAAAAATATTATTATCAATGTTGTCAATTATCATTTTAGTTAAGTGTTATGACGTTCTTCTGCAAGTTCTGTAATATCAGAGTACGAATTCCCGATCGAATGGCAATATCACTTATCTTCCTTTTTACGAATCGTTCATACCTCAAACTTCCTCACTAAATTCTCCGAAAATTAACAGTAGTAGAACAACATACGATGATGATAAAATGTTATTACGAGTCTAACAGATTTCGTACCATTTAAAATTTATGAAAATCACAAACTGCCTAAGTGAAATAGGGAAAATAAGGGTTGGGGAATGACAATATCACTTATCTTCCTTTTTTCGAATCGTTCATACCTCAAACGTCCTCGCTAAATTCTCCGAAAATTAACCGTAGTAGAACAACATACGATGATGATAAAATGTTATTACGAGTCCAACAGATTTGCATCAGTTTAAAATGTATGAAAATCACAACCGCCTAAGTGAAATAGGGAAAATCAAAATCGGCTAGGGTTGGGAATGAATCGCCATTCAAGCGGCGATTACGTTCAAGCGACGATTCATTCTCTGCCGCCGATTGAATCGGCGATTCATTCTCGCCGCCATTCAATCGGCGATTCATTCCCGCAATCGGCAGGCGGGGGCAGTTCGATCGCCCGATTGAACCGCGACAGAATGAATCGCCGGTTCAACTTGCGACAGAGGCAATTTTTGTAATTTTTTTAAAACGACTATTTATTTTTGTAAATATCTTTTAAAATAATATTATTTTAAAAAATTCGCCTGTGCCGCCCCGTCGCCACGTAACCGTGCACACCCTTTGCCGCTCCCCCTGGCTCGGACGCCTCACTGCCCCTTGTGGCACGGTGCGCAATGCCGTGCCTTAGGGGCCCGGTCTCGCCGTCCTTCCATGTGTGATTCTCGGGTGCCATTGCTTCCAGGACATGCGAAAAGGGAGCAGAAACAGTAGTTCATCTGTGCTGATCATTAATACATCCTCTCGAGTTCTTTGGATAATCTTTCTCTGCTAGCAAGACGGTGCATCTTTTAGCTCTGGCCTGGCCTCGTTGGCTCCAAGCGAAGAATGCATCCAATCGTCTTCGTATGATGTACTTGCATACAGTCACACAATGTGCACGTAAGCATGTCCAAGACACCTCAAATCAGAGCCCGTTTATTGCGTTATCGTTGGCCGCTTCCTACCCTACAGTGCCCTGCCTGTAGCAGACATAGTGTTGCAATCGTGTTACCACTCCATCAATGGCACCCGACGACGGCGAGGCCGTGCCGGGCACGGCATTGCTTACTACCGTTGCACCAGGGCACGGCAGTGGGGCGTCCGGGCAAGGGGAAACGGCCCAGGGTGTCTGGGCAGGGGGAACAGCACACACAGCCACGTGGTGGCATGGGGCAGGGCGCTCTGGCCTGGGGGCACGGACTCGTTGCTCCATCTTCCAGGGGCACGGTGGAGAACGCGTCCAGCGTAGGGGAATGGATTTGGATGGGTGTCGGTCATTGGCATGTTCATTGTGTTATTTTTGGTATTATAGTGTGTCGGCAACCAATTTTATTAATAACAACGTCACGGTGCTATTTAGATAAAAAAATCACAGGCCCGCGTGAACCCATCGACCAAATGACCCACTGACTTTTGGGCCTGCGTGAGCCCATCGAGCAAATGACCCACTGACTTGTGGGCCCAGACGAACAGCAGGCACGGCCGCTGAGCCGACAGCTGGGCCCCACGTGTCTTCCCGCTCGGCAACAACTCCCGTCTCGTTCGCGGGCCGCATCGGATCCCCTCGCGCTCCCGGCTCCCGTCACTTCAAAAGGAAAAAGGAAATCCAGCGAAAAATTAATCCCCAAAGCGAAACGAAACACCAATCAAAAAAAAATAAAAATCGAACTTTTTTTTTCTTCTTCTTATCACCCCGTTCAAACCCCCATATTCCTCTTCCTCTCCGGTTCGACCCAAGGAGTTCGTCTCCCGCACGTGGCGCGCCTCCCGCCCACCAGCGCTAAAGTCCCAAAATTTTCCCCGCAAACCGCCCCCGATTCCAGCCGTCCTGCCGAAATCTCCACCCACGAAATCCGTAGCCGATCTTTTTTCCCCCGATTTTTTGTGCTGCCCTGTGTTGCGCGTAATGCACCACCTTTCCCGATCCCGCCGGTCTCCGATCCACTCTTCCTTGTCGTAGAAGATTCGGTGCCAAGTTCCCCTTTTTAAGTGGGTAGCGTGCGAGCGGTGGTGTTTCTTGATAGGGTTGGGTTCTTGGAGGGAGGGAGGGGAGGCGGAATGGAGCTGGCGGTGGGGGTGGGGATGAGGCTGGGCGACCCGCAGGCGGACTACGCCTCGGTCGCGGCGGTGGGGCTGTTCGTGGCCCTCATGTGCGTCTGCACCATCGTCGGCCACCTGCTCGAGGAGAACCGGTGGATGAACGAGTCCATCACCGCTCTCTTCATTGTGAGTTGAGGGGTTTCCATGCGTGTTGTTGATGGGGTTGTGTTGCTTCCTTGAGATTTTGGTTCATTTGATTGTGGTGTGTGGGTTCGCAGGGGCTGGGCACTGGCGCGGTGATCTTGATTGTGTCGAGCGGGAAGCACTCGCGCGTACTGGTGTTCAGTGAGGATTTGTTCTTCATATACCTGCTCCCGCCGATCATTTTCAATGCAGGGTACGCAGTTTGACGCCAATCATAGTACTTTTATGGTTCTCTATGTTTATGGTTAGAAGGAATCATGGCTTTGGAAAGAAAATGGGAAGAACGAACAGGGTGGACATTAGTTAGGAATAATCATCTTCTAATTTTAATAATTGTAGTTGAATGGAGCCGTTGTTATCACATTTTAGCTTGAAATTAATTTTGCTAATCAAGGCGTTGGAAAAATTGTCGGGTGCATACATATTCAGTTCACTAATCTTTGAATGAGGAAATATTACTATTTTTAGAGTAACAAGAAAGTGTGATACTAAATTGATCTCCAAGTACATCACTGAAAACTTAGCTCAGCTAGGTGATGTAAGACTCACAATTCCTCTTTTTTCTTTCCCTAAGCCAGGTTCCAAGTGAAGAAGAAACAATTCTTCCGTAACTTCATGACTATTACATTGTTTGGTGTAGTTGGGACCTTGATCTCTTTCACTATAATATCCCTTGGTAGGTTTTATCCCTCTTTAAATTTTACTCAACATGTTGCTTTGTACTCACCTGGCCCACTTGCATATTCTATCACAGGTGCTCTAGGACTGATATCAAGGCTGAACATAGGTGCCCTTGAGCTTGGAGACTATCTCGGTCAGTTCTTTAACCTAAAATATAAGCATTTCCATTGCCTGTATGCGGTTCTTGGTTTTGACGACTCCTGCGTGTGAACTTTTTCAGCACTTGGGGCAATATTCTCGGCAACAGACTCCGTATGCACCTTGCAGGTGTTAAACCAAGATGAGACACCCTTCTTGTACAGCTTGGTTTTTGGTGAAGGTGTTGTCAATGATGCAACATCAGTTGTGCTGTTCAACGCAATCCAGAACTTTGATCTTGGAAGTTTCAGTAGCGCTAAATTCTCAGAATTTATTGGCAATTTCCTTTATCTGTTCAGCACCAGTACCCTTCTTGGAGTAGCTGTAAGTTCTTTTCCTTCTCCCACCTTTAGCTTTGTCAAAGTTTCTCTTTACTGAAGCGTGTTACGAATGTAGGTTGGACTTCTCAGTGCTTATGTCATCAAGAAACTGTACTTTGGCAGGTTTGTACTTAACACATCAAATTGTTTGCTTGATATTTGTTTCACCAATCACCGTACGTTTTATAATTTTGTAATCCACTGTTATGACTTGTTCCTCTAATTTGGCATTCGTTCCAGGCACTCTACTGATCGTGAAGTTTCTATTATGATGCTCATGGCTTATTTATCTTACATGCTGGCTGAAGTAAGCACCTTGCCTTATTAACATCATATAGATACTAAATATTTCAGCAACATCAGCTAAGTGCAATTGTAATTGATATTGACTGGTTTCTTTGTGTGGCAGCTGCTTGATTTGAGTGGTATTCTCACAGTGTTCTTCTGTGGTATTGTAATGTCACACTATACCTGGCACAATGTAACAGAAAGTTCCAGGGTCACAACCAAGTAAGTATTTACATGGTTTATCTCAGCAAACATGTGCCTCCCTGAACAGTCATTTGAACTTTGATGGTTCCAAACACGTCTTTCCTGAAATTGCGGACCACACTGATGCTTATATAATTGTATACACAACAGGCATGCCTTTGCCACATTGTCATTTATCTCCGAGACGTTTCTCTTTCTCTACGTTGGCATGGATGCATTGGATATAGAGAAGTGGAAGATTGTCCGTGAAACATATAAGCATGCTCTCTTCCCCCCCTCCCCCCCACCCCCACCCCCCCATGTGTGTGTGTGTGTGTGAAATAACATATATGTAGCTCAATTGCTTAAATAAATAAACAATAGATGGTTATGAGTTTTGTAACACATTTTCTATCCTGTGCAGCCCGATAAAGTCTATTGCCTTGAGCTCCACCATTTTAGCCTTGGTGCTGGTTTCAAGAGCTGCTTTTGTTTTCCCGCTATCCTATGTGTCAAATTTGACCAAAAAAACTCCAGGCGAAAAGATCTCTATTAACCAGCAAGTGAGTATTTTATTTAGTAGCATCTTAGGCTTGTTATGTCCTCTTGCAAGAACCCTCAGGTTACTTACATGATGCCGGTCATTCAGGTCATTATTTGGTGGGCGGGTCTCATGAGAGGTGCTGTGTCCATTGCGTTGGCCTACAATATGGTAATACCCTGTGTCTTATTGTGCTTTGTCTTGTAAATGCATGATCAGGTTTGTGTAGTTTCGATGTTTTATCATGATTAATTGAGTATGCTAATTTAACACTGTATCCATTATTGGGACATTGTCATTGGGAACAGTTGTGCCATTAACATTGACACAGTTAGGAATGCAGCCCAAAATTGTGAAAACACATCAATGCGATCCATGTGTTGAACATTGTTTATTTACCTTCCATACGGTACAATTGCACCATTATCATTGAAACATTGACGAACAAATGCCATGAAAAGCCATACTAGAGATCACATACCCCTGGAAAATTTGAATTTATTAGCCCTTTCAGGCCTTGTAAAATTATATATTCATGTCACTCTGGAAAGCATCGAGAAGCCTGGAAGCTGGAAGTATTTGTTAGATGTTAGCATGGGTTATAAACATGCAACTCGCCAGCAGAGTCAGCACGAAACACATGATGGCCGAATCAAATTGAGTGCGAACCAGGGTGGCGAACATCTAGTAAATAGAGAGAACCTGACTGCGAGAGGACATGAAGTAGATCCAAGTATGACAAGAATAATTATCAATAAAAATCACATAGTATCGATGACCCCTTTCGAAACGAAGGGAGCCGAACTCCAAACATCGGAGTTAACAAGATAAAAAATACAAGTAGAAACAGAATCACTAGAGGGATAGAGGAGCTGCAGCTGCTTATCAAGCTTGCAACTCATACAATATAAAGAGGTATCCCTAGAAACAGACCCAAGAACAACACGACCTACTAGTGACGATAGACGTGATCCGCAGAGATGACCGAAATGATGGTGCCACTGAGCAAAGGAAGTAGTAGAGGACGCAACAAAACCAGAGGTAGTGGTAGTGGCTGACTGGCTGATGGAGACAGCAGAAGGAAGATGCAGCCAGTCGAGCTCCCAAAGACGCTGCGAATCACGGTGCCGAGGGCTAGTACCAAGCAGAGTCCCCATGCGGCGGTCCTAGACACAACAAGAATCAGACTCAAGAACAACACGACAGTCGTGATCAGTGATCTGACCAGCCGACATAAGCTACATAGTAAGCTGAGAAACATGAGAGACTGTAGGAACATGAAAAGAACTGGAAAGGGTGCCTCGGCCTGCAACAGGAAGAGAGGTATCATCTGCAGTCTGAACAGTGGAAGGAAGAGCGGTGTGACTCACAGAAGTGAGGTGGGTAGAGTCTGGTGTCATGTGAAAGGAAGCACCAGAGTCCAAGATCCACGAAGACAAGATACTTGATGAGAGAGGAGACGGAGGGGAGGAAGACTGCTGAGAAGCAAGAGCCAGACGAGCAGAGCCCGAGGAGTTCGAGGACGAGCTGACACTGAGGCGCTAGAGCAGGGAGAGGAGCTACTGCGTGGCATCACCGTTGGAGCCCTAGCGAGAAGCGGCAGCTCCTGAGTAGGAGGAACCTCCAGAGTCCTTTGGGGGATGTCCACCCCGACGACCCTAGTCCTCCCGCATGCGATCCCGATACTGTGGCGCCACGTTGGCGTGAGGTACTGATCGGGGTTTGAAACCGGTTTTATTTTTTTTTACCGGAGGTCACCGATAGAACCGATTATCCCGATTTTCGGATGATTTCGGTCGAAAATTTCAAACCAAAATTTGAAATTTAACAAAAATTGGCAAAAATTCGGCCGAAAATTGGTTGAAAATGTAGGACAGATAGCGGCCAACAGATCTCATCAACAAAATCCACTCATTAACACAAATTGCTAGTAAAAGACAAGTTCATGAACTGTAAATCGGCGTCACCCAAAAATCCATACCTCCGGTCGCTGAAGTTGATGCCGTTCCTCCCGTAGCGCCGCCCACGCCGTCAGCGCGCTCCATGCTCTGCTCTCTTCCCCCACTGCCGTTCCCCACCACTTCGCCTCCGCATGGAGCCGACGAGGTGAGGAGCTGGACCAAGGAGGATGTCGGGAGCTTGGGGACCGAGGAGGAGCGACGGATGGGTCGCCACTCGCCATGCGCTGCCGGATTTGGGTGATTGGAGGGGAGATCGGAAGGGGAGCAAGAGGAAGAAAGAATCTCGGTAATGGCTCGATGCCGCCAAGCGAATTGAGGAATGCGGAATGCGTTGCGTGTTCTTCGGCTTGGAGCTTGAGGAATGGGGGAATTTGGGGATCTTTGTCTCCGTGACCTCACGGCTTCACGGTGAGAGAAGCAAACGTGCTGCGACGGTGTGAGTACTAGTAGTGAGCGAGAGCGAGGAGCCCAAATGGCCTGCTACAACTTGCTTGCAAATGGGTTGTTTGGGTCGAATTTGTCTGGGTCGAATTTTTCGGCGCCGGTTTGTAAGTGCCGGGGGTGGCCGGCAAAACCGATATAGCCGATTTTCGGTCGAAAATCGGTCGAAAAAAATCCCTGGGTGCAGTAGACATGCAGTAGAGGCAGCAACCACTGGTGCCCCGGGAGCTGGAGGGACGATGGTCGGTGCTAAAGGAACAGGTGCTGAAGCAGAAAAGACAGTCTACATCCGAGTGGCGCCACGATGACGAGTCTCCTTAGCACGAACACTTATGAGAGCCTCCACCAAGCTCGGGCGTGGGTGGCGAGTCAGAAGCTGAGCACGTACGGTCTCGAACTCAGGTCGAACACGCGTCAAAAAGTCATAGAGATGGTGAGTCTCTTGATGAGCGCGGAGTCGCACACAGCAGGGACAGGTCCGACAGACATCCGGCCCAGAGAGTCGAGCTGACGTCACACCTCAGACATCTGCTGGTAGAAGTCGTCTACGGTGGCATCGAGCTGCTGAAGGGAATGCACTTGGTGCATGACTGAGAGATACATAACATCACTCGTCGGCTGATTGTGAGCTCAGAGGTGCTCCCACATCAGTTGCGTTGTCGACAGCTCCGCCACATCCATGGAGATGGCCACGGGCATGCTACCCACTAGGATGGCAGTGGCACGAGCTTCGGCATTCTACCATCTCTCGTAGACATGCAACTCAGACTGGTAGAGCTCCAGAGTCTCCTCTAGTGCAGCATGTACGACCTCCTGAGCAGCTTGATCCGCACCAGTAGGAAGAGCTGGCAGAACTAGCGGCGTAGGGCCTGGCAGAACTAGCGGCGTAGGGCGAGGCGGACAGGGGTGCTCGCCGGTGAGATGACCCTAGAGGCGCTGGCTGTTGAGGTGAATCCTTAGTTGAACAGTCCACTCGCGAAAGTTTGTCCCGTCGAACCGAACCGAGGGGAGTGGGATGGCGAAGGAGTCGCAGGCGGTAGCCATCTAGAGCAGGGGTGGCCGGAGCTGGCCGGGCAACGGCGGCAGCGGCTGTGCGTCGCCGGATCCGAGCAGGGGAGGCGTGGGCCAGGGGCGGCGGAGAAGATCCGGCGACCGGGGAGCTTCGGGGGCGGTGGAGACGCAAGATCTGGCGGCCTGGCAGCTCCGGGGTGTCGACAGAAGCAGGGCGGCCTGGGAAGGTCGGGGGAGGTGCGGGTCGAGGGCGACGCGTCGGAGCGGCGGACTCGATAGCTAGAGCGGCGGGATCCGGCGACCCTCGATAGATCCGCGGCGGCGCGAGCGAGCGTGCGAGCCGCTAAGCCGCGAAAACATAGCAGGGGCAAATAGAGCTTTGCTCTGCACGGGGACGGCGGCGGCGGCCGGTGGCAGTCAAGTGGGAGTGAAATCTAAGGTTAGGGTTTCCATGGGCTCTGACACCATATTGGAATAACCCTGTGTATGTATTCCAATGGACCAAAGACCAATGTATCATGTACATAGTGGGCAATATACAGAGAGCACTTTAAGCTATATACATATCTAACACAACTTATGTTTCATGAACTAGTATGTTTGAAATAAAAGGTTGACTCAAGAGCAACCAAATATCTTTGCCATTCACTCTCTATTGATGGGCATCGCCAAAATAGTATTATGTGCATAATAGTCATGTCAATAACCCAAAATATGTTATACAAACACAACCTAGACTCTTTTTTTTTAAAAGGGCAACCTATATTCTTGTTGTATCAATAAAGTCGACTTGTGTGTTGTGACTGAGGTATACCTATTATTTCTTTTCCCATTTTTATAAGTGCCCATTTGAAATTTCTACAAAAAAAATCCTGCCAAATTTTTTATACTTGTGGTTAAAGGAAATACTAAACATATATCTTTCTAAGTTCTACCCTTGTTTTGGAAAAAAAAAATCTGTTAACAATGTAATAAGACACGTGCAGCTGGCCTGTTTTTAAATTAATTGCTCCATGAAAATGCTGGATTTTTGCTTATGTCTTTTCATATTGTTTGGCATTCGTGCTTTGATCTAACTAGTCGCTTTCGTCATTTGCAGTTCACAAGATCAGGCCATACTCAGCTCCCTACCAATGCTATCATGATCACCAGTACAATCACTACTGTTTTTTTCAGCACAATTGTAAGTTCCCTCTCAAACCATGACACCTCGATCGGTGCAACACATCCTTCCATGGCACAACTCTGTTTTGATACCGATCATCTTTCTTATGTGACACATCAGGTCTTTGGACTGCTGACTAAACCATTGATCAGACTCCTGATTCCGGCAAGTGCTCTTTCCGACCCACCCAGCCCAAAGTCCTTCCTTGAAGTGCTGATCCCGAACGGGTCCGAGGCCGATCCTGAGAACGGGTCTGAGCCCGATCCTGAGAACAGTGTGAGCATAAGCCGCCCGACGGGCCGGAGACGGTCGGTCCACCATTGCTGGCGTAAGTTCGACGACGCCTTCATGCGGCCGGTGTTCGGGGGCAGAGGCTTCGTCCCGTTCGTCCCCGGCTCTCCAATTGAAAGCAGCGTGCCATTGCTCCCCGGAAATGAGAACTAGAGGAGAGGACATAAGAGGAAGGGAAGGAAATCCGGCAAACAAAAAAAAAGTTTTGTAAATTAGAGTCAGTACGAAAGTATGATTGCGGTAAATCTGAGGAAGTAGTGTTCTTGGTAGCTGCTGGCACACGCTGATGTAGTCTAGTTGATTGCCTGACCTGTGCATGGCTGTGTATATCGTCACCACGCACCCTTTTACTTATATATTATACTCGTTATACTCTCAGGATGAGATGATAGCCTCTGCAAGTTACCAAAGAAATGATGCTGCAATTTTTTTTGCTTCGAGTTCTATAACACCCCGTTTGGCTGTCTAAAATTGAATTTAATTCGTTCAATTGGATTCCAAATATTATTCAAGTTGAATTTGAATTTGATTCAAACCAATTCAAATTCCAATTTTTCTGTTTGGGCGTCATTTGAAATTCTATAAGGGTCTGTTTGGATCATTGAACCATGTGGTCCTGAACTATCTGGTACGGGAAATGAGCTCGTTCAAGTGTTTGGTTGGTTGAATGGAATCAAACCATTCGGGATGAGATGGTTCAAGAAATGAGAATATTCTATGTCTATGTTGTATTATCCTGTTTGAAAAAAAAAATGCCGAACCACGCCGTTCACTCTGGTTCCCAGGCGCGCACAGGGAGCAGGAAGCGGGGGATAGGTGAAGCGATGCGAGCGAGCGCAAGGGAGCCGGCGGCGGCGTAGAGCGTCGAGGGCGGCCGGAGGAGCAACGCCATGGGGACCCCACACCAAGGAAGGAGGAGCACCATGGGGACCCACGCGATTGGTGGCGCATTGGCGAGGGCACCCAGAGGCAGCGACTTTCGCGCGACGATGACGAGGGCGTGAGCGAGGAGCGGCAACAGGAAGAAGACGATGCGGTGTGACGTTGGCGGGTGAGGCCCTCGCGTCACAATGATTGGGACAATCGTCCGAACGTGCAACTCAATCAGGTCGTCCAATCTTGATCGGACGGTCCACAATGCTTAGGAACGTTCGGATCGTCCGAACCTCCTATCTTGATTGGGCCGTCCAATCTTAATCGGACGATCCACAACGTTTGGGAACGTTCGGACCATCCGAACCTCCCATCTTGATCGGGCCGTCCAATCTTGATTGGACGGTCCACAAGAGAGGAAGGCACGACGCTTGCAGTGGAGCGTGGAGGTGGGTACGGCAAAAGTGGGCAAGCGGGGTGGCTTTCGGCCCAAAGCGAATTTGAGGTTTTTAATTGCTTTTTGAATTAAAGGAAATACAGAAAAGCAAAAAAGTTTTCAGAAAATAGTTAATAAGGCCCAAAAATTCTAGAAAAATGCATCGAAATTCCTGAGAGCAGCATTCAAGATCCTGAAACAGAGTCAAGTTCGAATAATGGGTGCTGGGAGTAGCATTCAAGATCCTGAAAAGACTATGGGTTCCGTGAATTTGCATGAAATTCATGAATTTCAAAGAACTTTGGTTGTATTTCAAAATTTCCAAAAGCTTTGTCTGGCAATTTCAAAAGTTAAAATAATTTTCTTGTCTCAACTTCATCCACCAAATCAAACAACATCTTGAACATTCCAGAATCATTCTATACAACCAAGGTAGTCAGAGTCGAGATCCCGAGTCGGATCGATTTGCCTCCGGTAGGATCGAATCGTAGTATCGAATCGTAGAATCGGCGATTCTACGATTTGTAAAAATACACATATTTACCATCTATACTATAAGTTTGTATGATTCTTATAAGGTTTACCGCTACTTATTACCAAAAAGGCGAACACTTCTTATCACACAGCGAGAAAAGCATAATGGTTTCGACATGATGGGTGATATAGTTACGAACTACAGAGAACAACATTACCACAACGATATAATATTTTGCATGCTCCTTGTTTATTTATAGTTTCATTCTCGAAATTAATATCAACAAATTTTGCTCTAAAACAAAATATCAGCAAAGTCGGCCTCTAAAAACAATTGCCCTAAGTCTCTACAAGTAGGATCGATAAGCTGTCGTGGGTTCGTAGAACCGTAAGACTCTAAGAGTAAGATCGCGATCCTAACTACCTTGAGTAGGATCGGATCGACAGTGAGACTCGGATCGACAGGCTGTCGTGGGTTCGTAAAATCGTAAGACTCTAAGATTAGGATCGCGATCCTAACTACCATGTATACAACTAACCAAACAAAATCATATATCATCCCATACAGGACGATCCCATCATACATGTACTATCTTATCACATTCAACCTCATCCTACCAACCAAACGCACCCTAAGACCGCGGGATCCACATGTGCACCTAATGTGCACAAAGTAGATTCTTTACACGCTAAATCATCTCCAACAAAATTTCAGGCAACTTTGTGAAAAATTTATGGTGTAAACTCGAGGTTTAAATTCCAAATACCGAACTGGTATTGTCATGTCAGACCTGTTGCTATTAGTTGTACGAGTTCTGGTTGCAATACGGGTAACCCATATGCACCATCATCGTCATCATCCGTTGCAATACGCTGCAGTAGCGGCATAGGTGCATTTGTTGCTAAGAAATAGAAAACCTCGAGACCAGCTTAATTAATTCATTCTTTACTTTACTTCAAAGACAAGCTTAAGCCCCCGTGTACAGATCAGTCATGGCGGCCGCATCCCGTCAAGACGCGCAAGAGGGAGACGGTGGCCTTCTGCTTTTTGCCTCCCGACGCTTGCGTTGCCGTTGCGTCCCATAGATGACGATGATCTGGCCGTAACCGAACTCACGAAGGTAAAGAGACGAGTCTGGCCGGGCCAGTTTTTCCTCCTCGTCTCTCTACCGTTCAAATTACAAGCATTTGGTTTATGCTCCCAACGAGTCAAGCCGAAATTTTAGCTAACCAAAACCAAGGCAAAGCTAAATTTTGGCAAAAACGAATATTGCTTCGCCAAAAGGATGGCTAGGATTGTCCGATGTTAGATTTTGTTTATGTTACCAAATACTAATGGTAAACAAATAGCATCGATTTTCGTTGACGGTACCTATTTGGAGTCCCGTACGCGCTGCGACCAGACCACAACGCAATTCAGAGAGGAGTCCCGTGAACGAACAACCAGCACAGATAAAAAAACGCCGGTAAAATAGACAGCGCTGCGGCCGCACGCGGGCCAGGGAGGCGGCGCCGTGCGGATGCGACCGGGAGCCGGCCACGCGAGCGGGCGCAGGCGGCCGGGAAGGAGTGGCGCGGTGGCGCCGCCAATGCGGAGGCGGCGGCGGCGGCACTCGCGCGGGAGCCTGGCGGCGGAGGAGTGCGCGGGGCGGCAGAGTCGCTGCCGGCGACGCGGGACCGGCGGTGCCGCTGCCGGTGGCAAGGTGCGGCAGCCGACCCAAGGCTCCGCGGCCTCTTCAAGCGGCGGCAGCGGTGGCCTGAACCTGAGGCGGCGGCTACTCCACGCAGCTGCGGGCGCATGGGCTCCAAGCCGAGGCAAGCCGAAGCGCGGCGGCCGCTTCAAGCGGCGGTGGTGGAGCCGCACACGAGCGGCGGTCAAGCGGGGCTTGCGGAGGCGGTCGGCGGCTCCAAGCCGTGTGGCTCCGGCTGTGGCTATAGGCCTGGGCGGCGGCGCGCTACAGGCACGTGCGACAGAGGCCATGCGTCGGTTTCGGGCCGCGATTTTCTTTATGCGATTACTGTTTATACATGCAGATGTGATGCGATGCAACTGCATCTGTGGTGCAACTTCAGGCGAACGTGTGCATGCTTACCGCGTGCTAGCGGCGTGACTCTGTCGTTGCCTCCGTGGCAATGCGTGATGGCGGACTAGCCGACCGGTAACGTATCGCGGAGGTGGTGACAGCCACTTGCAGGCGGTGCCATGCACATAGTACTTTTCGTGTTATTGCATCTACAAGCTACAGCGCAATCATCATCTACTCTTTCATGCAACCCACCGATCGGCTTGGCCGGCGACTTCAAGTCGACTCGCGGTAGATTAGAGCGGATTTGCACCGTAGAAAACTAATCTAGAAAACAAATTTGCAGAATTTAAAGCGATCTAGAAAGTACGATTCAATCTACGAGTGTCGTTCATCGACGGTTACCTTTTCGATGCGAGGAGAGTTGATCGTGCTGATAACATGTTAAGGAACCATCGTTGGCGAGTCCAGTCCGAACGATTACCTCGTAAACAAACTTAGAATCGTAAGAACAATGCATGAATCACAATAACAGAATAAGAGCTTGAACACAGAGATGTAGAGGGACTTCTTACTTCTCTTTATTCTTTCATCAAACGATCAATCATTTACAGTAAATAACGCCCTCTATTTATAGGCTAGAGACCCTGCTAGGGTTTGAGATGGAGAGCCCGTACATAGACCAGCTTCCGGGCCGAACCCATAGTTTCTTAACAGCAACAACAAAAGAACCCCCTGTTGAGCTACAGTACGAAAACCAACAATGGTCCATTTTGCAAAATGTCAGGCTGTTGCTCTCTTCAGCAGGGTGGAAAGGATGATTATGACAGCAGCGATGCCGGCAGCTGCCAACTTCTTCGAATCCCTCAGTAAGGAGGATCTGATAGCATGCAGTGCTGACTGCAAGAAAACAACCCCGATTTCAGTTTCGGGTTCAGGCGCACGCTCTGGGGTCTACACTGCACACCCGACTACACGCCCGGCCGGGTGATCTCGGCCCTGGGACAAACATCGTCATCAAGCACTACACTACCATATAGAGCGAGCAAAGAGGCTGGATCAGGCGACGATGTGAAGGCCACTGAGGGGAAAACATCCAAGCGCACCAACCCTGCTTATTTTCCTTCCTTTCTCTTTCGACTTTCGGCCCTCCGTTCTTATGCACAATTATGTCGTCGGTGCTCGGCTACAGTTTTATTGCAGTGACAAGCTCCGTCTGGGGTTTTTTTCTTCCAGAAAAAGGCTCCATCAGGGCTCATGATCGCCAGGGGAAGAGAGCGAGGGGTCCCGAGAGGAAACCAGCTCACAACGACGCCGGAACTCCTTTGAGGACCAAAGGATCAGGCTTATCAGGCTTCTTCGTGTGGGATGCATGTCTTGACTATCAATCCTTTTGCTTAGGCCCTGGGACACGCTTCATCGAGCTACATCAGGGCACAAAAGGGACAGACAGCTAGCGACACACAGATAAAATTCTTTGCATTTTTTTGCGCCTTGTTTTCCTACTCCTTTTTAGCCTCACTGGTGTTTTCCTGGTTCTGCCAAGCGCCTGGGGAGAGATGCTCCCCTTGTATTGCCTTTGCTAGTAACGTATTACGTTTATTTTAGGTTTTCTTGGTTTTTGTGTTTGTTTTCTGTAGCATGTGAACAACTCCTTCTTTAATGCAATAGTGGCAATTCTCTTGCCATTTCTTCAGAAAAAAAAGAAAAAAAAAGAAGAAGAATTCCGTACTTGTATCAAGGAAGGCCTACTGTTAGCATGCATGGGAGATCATGCCTGAATATTGTTTTTCAGGATAGTATCACAGTATATTGTATATGTTCGTTATGTAATTTCAAGTTTCTGAAAGACTGCACCAAGGAGTTGAAGAACCTCTATAAGCAGATGAACTGAGGTTAGAGCTAAAATATGCAGTAAGTAAGAAGTTCGAGTTTCAGAAATGTGGAATGACCTTTAATGTGAAGCCTCCAATCCAAAAGCCATTCTGACCCTGATTTTTTTTTTCAGGCTCAATGTGTTGACAGTCAAAGACACCCACAGTTACTCCGTTAGCAACATGTAAAATTAATCAATTGAAGTTTATATTTAAGTTTCAGAATCCAGACAATACATGAAACTTAACATTCACATTATTAAAGCAAAAGCATACCCAATAGACTGCTTTCATTAGCATGATTCTGTGCCCTCATATCACCCAAAGAGGAGATAGGATTGTTTAGATGAGGTTCCATCGTCCTGATATTCCGGTCATGTTTCTTGTTCTTGCCTCTTACTGCATCATGCAAGATTTACTGAATATTCTACTGATCCAAAACTGAATAATCAAACATTCGTTGATTTCCTGAACAGCTAAGATTGATGTCTTAGTAGTTTTTTGAAACTTAGCTACACCCCATGTGATCGCAAAATCTTCAATGTTACTGCCCTTTCTCTAAAATTGCAAACCCTTGCTCTAGTACTTTTACATGTTGGCCTCTATCAAGTCCAGTTCAGTGCACCTCCCAGAAGTCTTAGCATTGTTATGCCTACATGACACAACCTACCTAGCACTCGAGTTACCCTTTTTGAGATCCGAGTTTTCTGACATAAAATCAACGTTTTGTTGTATCTACCTCTAGCCATTTTGTTTTCTACTTCTACTCTCTGAAACTTGGCTGCTTGTAATTGATTCTGAATTTTTTTTTCTGATATTAGTTAAGCAACATACAGGGAAAATTCTAAATTTCTCGCTAGAAGCCATTCTGAATCTTGGGCACAATGCTATGCATTTGTGTAGTAGGGGTTGTTCTCAGGTATGCAGTATGCTTGCCTGTTTATATTCTCACTTAATCTGGGCAAGTTAATAATATGCCATCACTAAAAGTTTATGAAAGCACCTTTTTTTGCGAGGAGAAAGCACCTTTTTTTTTTGCTTCCTACACAATACAAGTTACATGCAATTAATGGGGCATGTAACTTCAGCATCTCAAATTAATCTAGCCATAAAAGTACAAAATCTATTTTACCACAATTTAGAGACTACCGTAATTCCTAAGTTACTACTAGAGAAATGGTATAAGTAACACTCCAAAAGCAGTACACCCTACCCTGATGTGACTACCAATATCACGCTGAGAACTAAAGAGAAGTGCCATTGAAGTAAAACTAAGAGAAGCGATGTGTGCGGTCTAAACAAACTCAGTTCGTAAACTTGTTTTACACGCTCGTTGCCATGATCGTCTGACTGTTCATCCTCCAAATGTACCTCCTTAGACCTTCTAAATAGCACGCTAGAAATATGGACAACAGCATGTTTATTGGCACTTGAACATACAGAGAAGCTAACTGGAAGATATCACACAAGCAACCCGCTATAATTTGACAATGATGCTTGATCCAATGAAATAGTTAGTCCTGACAAGTTGTATGTTCTAGCCTTTGTATAGGATAAAGACGGTTACCTGCAAATTCTGTATGTGTGTTTGTTCATCTGCTCCAGCTTCTTCATTACAAATCAGCTCTTCAGTAAAAAGCCAGATAACCTGACCATAAGGTCATTGACAGGCTGAAGCACGGAAAACCTTCAAAGGCGGAATGCCCGAATCCAACTGAAACATACCAGTATACCACTCACTCATGGATGGATTCAGAATTCAGATGAATTCGGCAAAGAATTGAACCTACACAAATCAGCAGTGAAGTGAAGCACTGCTGATTTAAGACCAACTAAGACCAATGGAGTCACGTTTTTATGTTCTAATTGAACACTTTCCATTTATGATTAAAGGAGAAGATTGTTCTTTTACCAAACACATGCGGATAAAATCACGTCTTATAATAAGAAGAAATCTTTCTCGGTATCAATCCCCTTGCCCCTCATTCTTTGAGAATCAGAAGGATCCTTTTCGAGTTTCCATTTCTTCATTTGGAATCTGGACTCTTCTATCTTTGACTTATTTTTTGGCTTTATTCTTTATTTAATTCATTTCGATTTTTCCCTCTTCGTCTATCCCTATCCTCTAGGTACAGCGTTTGCATCAATAGAGAACCTTTTCCTCTGTATGAATCAATATTATTCCATTCCAATTTCTTCCCGAAACTTCCCAAGAAAAATCCCGAATTGGATCCAAAATTGACGAGTTAATGTGAGCTTATCCATGCGGTTAGGCACTCTTCAAATAGGAATCCATTTTCTAACTGGCTTTCGTGCTTTGGTGAGTCGTCCGAGATCCTTTCGATGACCTATGTTGTGTTGAGGGGATATCTATATGATCCGATCGATTGCATAAGACCTGCGGTAGCAATAGAACGGGGAAAGTATACAAAAAAGACAGTTCTTTTCAATTACGATTATCTATATATTAGTTCGTTTCTATTTCTAGATATCTATTTCTATATATTAGTATTAGTTAGTAGTACTATTCTATTAGTTAGCGATCCCGGCTCTGTGAGTTTTTTCTTCCGTGATGAACTGTCGACACCAGTCCTACATTATTTCTCTGTGGAACGAGGAGAAAGGGGATTCAGCAGGAAGAGGATTGTACCATGAGAGAAGCATAGAGGTCAACGCACTTCAAATATGGAACATGGATTCTGGCAATGCAACGGAGTTGGGTCCTCATATCGATCCGAATGAATCAGTCTTTCTACAGAGGTCAATCTTTGCCTATTAGGCAAGAGGATAGCAAGTTCGAAATTCTGTCTCGATAGGACATGGATTTCTATTCCTATGAAATTCATAAATGAAAATGAAGTAGTTAATCTAGCCATAAAAGTACAAAATCTATTTTACCACAATTTAGAGACTACCGTAATTCCTAAGTTGCTACTAGAGAAATGGTATAAGTAACACTCCAAAAGCAGTACACCCTACCCTGATGTGACTACCAATATCACGCTGAGAACTAAAAAGAGGAGTGCCATTGAAGTAAAACTAAGAGAAGCGATGTGTGCGGTCTAAACAGAATCAGTTCGTAAACTTGTTTGACACGTTCGTTACCATGATCGTCTGACTGTTCATCCTCCAAATGTACCTCCTTAGACCTTCTAAATAGCACGCTAGAAATATGGACAACAGCATGTTTATTGGTACTTGAACATACAGAGAGGCTAACTGGAAGATATCACACAAGCAACCCGCTATAATTTGACAATGATGCTTGATCCAATGAAATAGTTAGTCCTGACAAGTTGTATGCTCTAGCCTTTGTATAGGATAAAGATGGTTACCTGCAAATTCTGTATGTGTGTTTGTTCATCTGCTCCAGCTTCTTCATTACAAATCAGCTCTTCAGTAAAAAGCCAGATAACCTGACCATAAGGTCATTGACAGGCTGAAGCACGGAAAACCTTCAAAGGCGGAATGCCCGAATCCAACTGAAACATACCAGTATACCACTCACTCATGGATGGATTCAGAATTCAGATGAATTCGGCAAAGAGTTGAACCTACGCAAATCAGCAGTGAAGTGAAGCATCGGTCTCAAGTGTCAGGTGCTCCTGCACGAGTTCCTACGGTTGAATGAACACACCAACTGCAAACAAAATACAAGTTAAATCCCACAGCTTTCAAGTCGCAATCTTTCGCTTTCCCCTCCCAGATTCAGAATAGAACTAAACCACTAACAGGTTGCAATCTTTCGCTTTCCCCTCCCAGTGTGCAGGTGCTCCTGCACGAGTTCCTACGGTTGAATGAACACACCAACAGCAAACAAAATACAAGTTAAATCCCACAGCTTTCAAGTCGCAATCTTTCGCTTTCCTCTCCCAGATTCAGAATCGAACTAAACCACTAACTTCCGTAAAAAGAATCTTAAACATAACAGCGAAAAGGAATAATCGAGTTGTTAAGGCACGTGTGATCCGCACCATTTCCCCAATCCAGATCAAATCACCCCAAGTAGCTGGAAAGCTCAAAAGAAGAATCGCGAAAAAATATCTGCAAAAAAAAAAAAACCCCACCAAATCAATCGGCCTCACGTCTCGGCCCGCCCCGCCTCCTCCTCCGGCGTTCGCCGCCGGCGAGGGACGCCGGCGCCAAGCGCGGGGGGTTGGGGTTTCGGGTCATACGAGGAGGCGGCACCCTCACGTGGGCCCCGCGTGAGCCCATCGACCAAAATGACTTGTGGGCCCCGCGTGAGCTCATCGAGCAAATGACCCACTGACTTGTGGGCCTAGACGAACAGCAGGCACGGCCGCTGGGCCCCACGTGTCTTCCCGCGCGGCAACAACTCCCGTCTCGTTCGTGGGCCAGCGCAGGCTGCCCAGCCGCATCGGATCCCCTCGCGCTCCCGTCACTTCAAAAAGGGGAAAGAAATCCAGCGAAAATTTCAAATGCCCCTATTCCTCGTCCTCTCCGGTTCGACCCAAGGAGGTCGCCTCCCGCACGTGGCGCGCCTCCCGCCCCCCAGCGAGAAAATCCCCAATTTTTCCCCGTAAACCGCTCCCGATTCCAGCCGTCCTGTCGAAATCTCCACCCACGAAATCCGTAGCCGATCTTTTTCCCCCCTCGATTTTTTTGTGCTGCCGTCCACCAATTCTTGACCTGTGGTGCGCGTAATGCGCCACCTTTCCCCATCCCGCCGGTCTCCGATCCACACATCCTTGTCGTAGAAGATTCGGTGTCAATTTCCCCTTTTTAAGTGGGTAGCGTGCGAGTGGTGGTGTTTCTTGATAGGGTTGGCCGGTTGGGTTCTTGGAGGGAGGGAGGGAGGGGAGGCGGAATGGAGCTGGCGGTGGGGGCGGGGATGAGGCTGGGCGACCCGCAGGCGGACTACGCCTCGATCGCGGCGGTGGGGCTGTTCGTGGCCCTCATGTGCGTCTGCATCATCGTCGGCCACCTGCTCGAGGAGAACCGGTGGATGAACGAGTCCATCACCGCTCTCTTCATTGTGAGCTGAGGAGTTTCCATGTGTGTTGTTGATGGGGTTGTGTTGCTTCCTTGAGATTTTGGGTCATTTGATTGTGGTGTGTGGGTTCGCAGGGGCTGGGCACTGGCGCGGTGATCTTGATGGTGTCGAGCGGGAAGCACTCGCGCGTACTTTTGTTCAGTGAGGATTTGTTCTTCATATACCTGCTCCCGCCGATCATTTTCAATGCAGGGTACGCAGTTTTACGCCAATCATAGTACTGTTATGGTTCTCTATGTTTATGGTTAGAAGGAATCATGGCTTTGGAAAGAAAATGGAAAGAAGGAACAGGGTGTACATTAGTTAGGAATAATCATCTTCTAATTTTAGTAATTGTAGTTGAATGGAGCTGTTGTTATCAAATTTTAGCTTGAAATTAATTTTGCTAGTTAAGGCTTTGGAAAAATTGTCGGGCGCATACATATTCAGTTCACTAATCTTTGAATGAGGAAATATTACTATTTTTAGAGTAACAAGAAAGTGTGATGCTAAATTAATCTCCAAGTACATCACTGAAAGCTCAAGCTATGACTCACAGTTCTTCTTTTTTCTTTCCCTAAGCCAGTTTCCAAGTGAAGAAGAAACAATTCTTCCGTAACTTCATGACTATTACATTGTTTGGTGTAGTTGGGACCTTGATCTCTTTCACTATAATATCCCTTGGTAGGTTTTATCCCTCTTTAAATTTTACTCAACATGTTGCTTTGTACTCACCTGGCCCACTTGCATATTCTATCACAGGTGCTCTAGGACTGATATCAAGGCTGAACATAGGTGCCCTTGAGCTTGGAGACTATCTCGGTCAGTTCTTTAACCTAAAATATAAGCATTTCCATTGCCTGTATGCGGTTCTTGGTTTTGACTCCTTCTGCATGTGAACTTTTTCAGCACTTGGGGCAATATTCTCGGCAACAGACTCCGTATGCACCTTGCAGGTGTTAAACCAAGATGAGACACCCTTCTTGTACAGCTTGGTTTTTGGTGAAGGTGTTGTCAATGATGCAACATCAGTTGTGCTGTTCAATGCAATCCAGAACTTTGATCTTGGAAGTTTCAGTAGCGCTAAATTCTTAAATTTTATTGGGAATTTCCTTTATCTGTTCAGCACCAGTACCCTTCTTGGAGTAGCTGTAAGTTCTTTTCCTTCTCCCACCTTTAGCTTTGTCAAAGTTTCTCTTTACTGAAGCGTGTTACAAATGTAGGCTGGACTTCTCAGTGCTTATGTCATCAAGAAACTGTACTTTGGCAGGTTTGTACTTAACACATCAAATTGTTTGCTTGATATTTGT
The DNA here is from genome assembly GCA_036346255.1 of Ampelocalamus luodianensis. NCBI lineage: Eukaryota > Viridiplantae > Streptophyta > Magnoliopsida > Poales > Poaceae > Ampelocalamus > Ampelocalamus luodianensis. The sequence continues at coordinate 5,948,772 of CM070638.1, forward strand.
TTCACCAATCACCATACGTTTTATAATTTTGTAATCCACTGTTATGACTTGTTCCTCTAATTTGGCATTCGTTCAGGCACTCTACTGATCGTGAAGTTTCTATTATGATGCTCATGGCTTATTTATCTTACATGCTGGCTGAAGTAAGCACCTTGCCTTATTAACATCATATAGATACTAAATATTTCAGCAACATCAGCTAAGTGCAATTGTAATTGATATTGACTGGTTTCTTTGTGTGGCAGTTGCTTGATTTGAGTGGTATTCTCACAGTGTTCTTCTGTGGTATTGTAATGTCACACTATACCTGGCACAATGTAACAGAAAGTTCCAGGGTCACAACCAAGTAAGTATTTACTTGGTTTATCTCAGCAAACATGTGCCTCCCTGAACAGTCATTTGAACTTTGATGGTTCCAAACACGTCTTTCCTGAAATTGCGGACCACACTGATGCTTATATAATTGTATACACAACAGGCATGCCTTTGCCACATTGTCATTTATCTCCGAGACGTTTCTCTTTCTCTACGTTGGCATGGATGCATTGGATATAGAGAAGTGGAAGATTGTCCGTGAAACATATAGGCATGCTCCCCCCCCCCCCCCGCGTGTCTCTGTGAAATAACATATATGTAGCTCAATTGCTTAAATAAATAAACAATAGATGGTTATGAGTTTTGTAACACATTTTCTATCCTGTGCAGCCCGATAAAGTCTATTGCCTTGAGCTCCACTATTTTAGCCTTGGTGCTGGTTGCAAGAGCTGCTTTTGTTTTCCCACTATCCTATGTGTCAAATTTGACCAAAAAAACTCCAGGTGAAAAGATCTCCATTAACCAGCAAGTGAGTATTTTATTTAGCAGCATCTTAGGTTTGTTATGTCCTCTTGCAAGAACCCTCAGATTACTTACATGATGCCGGTCATTCAGGTCATTATTTGGTGGGCAGGTCTCATGAGAGGTGCTGTGTCCATTGCGTTGGCCTACAATAAGGTAATACCCTGTGTCTTATTGTGCTTTGTCTTGTAAATGCGTGATCAGGTTTGTGTAGTTTTGATGTTTTATCATGATTAATTAAGTATGCTAATTTAACACTGTATCCATTATTTGGACATTGTCATTGTGCCATTATCATTGACACAGTTAGGAATGCAGCCAAAATTGTGAAAACACATCAATGCGATCCATGTGTTGAACTTTGTTTATTTACCTTCCATACGGTACAGTTGCACCATTATCATTGAAACATTGACAAACAAATGCCATGAAAAGTCATACTAGAGATCACATACTTCTGGAAAATTTGAATTTATTAGCCCTTTCAGGCCTTGTAAAATTATATATTCATGGCACTCTGGAAAGCATCGAGAAGCCTGGAAGTTTGAAGTATTTGTTAGATGTTAGAATGGGTTATAAACATGCAACTTGCCAACAGAGTCAGCACGAAACACACGAATGACCGAATCAAATTGAGTGCGAACTAGGGTGACGAACATCTGGTAAATAGAGAGAATCTGATTGCAAGAGGACATGAAGTAGATCCAAGTATGACGGGAATAATCATCAATAAAAATCACATAGTATCGATGAGCCCTTTCGAAACGAAGAGAGCCAGAATATCGGAGTGAACAAGATCAAAAGGACGGGTAGAAATAGAATCACTAGAGGGATAGGGGAGTTGCAGCTGCTTGCCAAGCTTGCAATCCATACAATGTAAAAAAGTGTCCCTAGAAACAGACCCAAGAACAACACGACCTACTAGTGATAATAGACGTGATCCGCAAAGATGACCCAATGATGGTTCCATTGAGCGAAGGAAGTAGTAGAGGACGTAGCAAAAGCAGAGGCAGTATTAGTGGCTGACTGGTTGGTGGAGACAGCAGAAGGAAGATGCAGTCAGCCAAGCTCCCAAAGACGTTGTGAATCACGGTGCCGAGGGTTAGTACCAAGCAGAGTCCCTGTGCGGCGGTCCTGGACATAACAAGAATCAAACTCAAGAACAACTCGATAGTCGTGATCAGTGATGTGACCAGCCGACATAAGCTACATAGTAAACTGAAGAACATGAGAGACCGCAAAAACATGAAAAGAACTGGAAATGGTGCCTCGGCCTGCAACAGGAAGATATCGTCTGCAATCTGAACAGTGGAAGGAAGAGCGTTGGGGCTCACAGAAGTGAGGTGGGTAGAGTCTGGTGTCATGTGAAAGGAAGCACCAGAATCCAGGATCCACGGAGACAAGATACCTGACAAGGGAGGAGACGAGGGCGAGGAAGATTGCTGAGAAGCAAGAGCTAGACGAGCAGAGCCCGAGGAGTCTGAGGACGAGCCAACACCGAGGCGTTGGAGCAGGGAGAGGAGCTACTGTGTGGCATCACCGTTGGAGCCCTGGTGAGAAGCGCCAGCTCCAGAGTGGGAGGAACCTCCAGAGCTCTTCGGGGGACGTCCACCCTGACGACCCTGGTCCCTCCTCTGCTTGTAGCAGTCCTGATACCTATGGCCATCGCGTTGGCAGTAGGTGCAGTGGAGATCCGCAGTAGAGGCAGCAACCACGGGTGCCCTGGGAGCTAGAGGGACGATGGTCGGTGCTGAAGGAGCAGGTGCTGAAGCAGACAAGATAACCTGCATCTAAGCCGCGTCATGATGACAAGTCTTCTCAGCACAAACACCTGTGAGCCTGCACCAAGCTCGGGCGTGGGTGGCGAGTCAGGAGCTGAGCACGTACGGTCTCGAACTCAGATCGGAGACGCGTCAGAAAGTCGTAGAGATTGTGAGTCTCCTGATGAACGTAGAGCCGCACATAGCGTGGACAGTCCTCGGACATTTGGCCAGAGAGTCGAAATGACGCAACACCGAGACATATGCGGGTAGAAGTCGTCTACGGTGGCATCAAGCTGCTGAAGGGAATGTGCCTGGTGCACGACTGAGAGGTACATAGCATCACCCGTCGGTTGACAGTGAGCTCGAAGGCGCTCCCACATCAGCTGCATCATTGGTAGCTCCGCCACATCCATAGAGATGGCCATGAGCATGTTACCCACTAGGATGGCGGTAGCACGAGCTTCGACATCTTGTCATCTCTCATAGGCATGCAGCTTAGACTAGTAGAGCTCTAGAGCCTCCTCTAGTGCAGCATATGCGGCCTCCTGAGTAGCCTAATCCGCACTAGTAGGAAGAGCTGGCAGAACTGGCGGCATAGGGCGAGGCGGACATGGGTGCTCGTCGGTGGGATAACCCCAGAGGCGTTGGCTGTTAAGGTGAATCCTCAGGTGAACAGCCCACTCCCGAAAGTTCGTCCCGTCGAACCGAACCGAGGGGAGTAGGATGGCGAAGGAGCCGCAGACGGTAGCCATCCAGAGCAGGGGTGACCGAAGCTGGCCAAGCAACGGCTGTGTGTCGCCGGATCCGGCGGTGGTGGATCCGAGCAGCGAGGCGCGTGCTGGCGAGAGTGGAGAAGATCCGCGACCGGGAGCCGGGCGCAGAGATGCAAGATCCGGTGCCCCGGAGGCGGCGGGAGGAGATCCGCGCCTAGGAGCTCGGGGCGCCAACGAAGCGAGCGGCACGGGAAGGTCGTGAGGCGGGTCGGGCGACATGTTGGAGCGACGGACTCCGACGGCTGGAGCGGCGGGATCCGGCGACCCTTAGTAGGTCCGGCAGTGACGACGGAAGCAGAGCTTCGAGTGCGCTGGATTCGGGCAAAAACAGAGCTTCCTTTGCTCTGCGCGGGGACGGCGGCCGGCGGCAGTCAAGTGGGAGTGGAATCTAGGGTTAGGGTTTTCATGGGCTCTGATACCATGTTGGAATACGTGTGTGTATTCCAATGGGCTAAAGGCCAATATATCATATACATAGTGGGCAATATACAAAGAGCACCCTAAGCTATATACATATCTAACACAACTTATGTTTCATGAACTAGTATGTTTGAAGCGAAAGGTTGACTCAAGAGCAACCGAATATCTTTGCCATTCACTCTATTGATGGGCATCACCAAAATAGTATTATGTGCATAATAGTCATGTCAATAACCCAAAACATGTTATACAAGCACAACCTAGACTCGTTTTTTAAAGGGGATTTGATCATATACCACTACCAAAGATTGGTAATTGATTATTTGCCACTCATGTGTCTATGACATGTGGCCCCAGGACCCAGATGTCATAGACACATGCAGTGGCAAATCATCAAATTCACTCTTTTGGAGTGGCAAATAATCAATTATCCCTTTTTTAAAGGGTAACCTAGATTCTTGTTGTATCAATAAAGTCGACTTGTGTGTTGTGACTGAGGTATACCTATTATTTCTTTTCCCATTTTTATAAGTACCCATTTGAAATTTCTACAAAAACTCCTGCCAAAATTTTTAGACTTGTGGTTAAGGAAATACTAAACATATATCTTTCTAAGTTCTACCCTTTTTGGAAAAAATATGTAATATATCCGTTAACAATGTAATAAGACATGTGCAACTGGCCTGTTTTAAATTAATTGCTCCATGAAAATGCTGGATTTTTGCTTATGTCTTTTCATGTTGTTTGGCATTCGTGCTTTGATCTGACTAGTCGCTTTGTCATTTGCAGTTCACAAGATCAGGCCATACTCAGCTCCCTAGCAATGCTATCATGATCACCAGTACAATCACTACTGTTCTTTTCAGCACAATTGTAAGTTCCCTCTCAAGCCATGACACCTCGATCGGTGCAAGATATTCTTCCATGGCACAACTCTGTTTTGATACCGATCATCTTTCTTATGTGTTATCAGGTCTTTGGACTGCTGACTAAACCATTGATCAGACTCCTGATTCCGGCAAGGCACCTCAACAGAGAACCAAGTGCTCTTTCCGACCCACCCAGCCCAAAGTCCTTCCTTGAAGCGCTGATCCCGAACGGGTCCGAGGCCAATCCTGAGAACGGCGTGAGCATACGCCGCCCGACGAGCCTCCGGCTGCTCTGACGAGCCCAACACGGTCGGTCCACCGTTGCTGGCGCAAGTTCGACGACGCCTTCATGCGGCCGGTGTTCGGGGGCAGAGGCTTCGTCCCGTTCGTCCCCGGCTCTCCAACTGAAAGCAGCGTGCCATTGCTCTCCGGAAACGAGAACTAGAGAGGACAGAAGAGGAAGGGAGGGAAGGAAATCCGGCAAACAAAAAAAAAAGTTTTGTAAATTAGCGTCAGTACGTAAGTATAATTGCTGTAAATCTGAGGTAGTAGTGTTCTTGGTACCTGCTGGCACATGCTGATGTAGTCTAGTTGATTACCTGACCTGTGCATGGCTGTGTATATCATCACCATTGTATATTATACTCGTTACTCTCTCAGGATGAGATGATAACCTCTGCAAGTTACCAAAGAAATGATGCTGCGATTTTTTTTGCTTCGAGTTCTATAACACCCCGTTTGGCTGTCTAAAATTGAATTTAATTTGTTCAATTGGATTCCAAATATTATTCTAGTTGAGTTTGAATTTGATTCAAACCAATTCAAATTCCAATTTTTTCTGTTTGGGTGACATTTGAAATTCTATAAGACTGTAGGGCCCACATGTGCACCTAACGTGCACAAAGTAGCTTCTTTACATGCTAAATCATCTTCAACAAAATTCAAGGCAATTTTGTGAAAAATTTATGGTATAAACACGAGGTTGAAATTCCAAATACCGAACCGGTATTGTCGTGTCAGTCCAATTGCTATTAGTTGTACGAGTTCTGGTTGCAATACGGGTAACCCAGATGCACCATCATCGTCATCATCCGTCGCAATACGCTGCAGTAGCGGCATAGGTGCATTCGTTGCTAAGAAATAGAAAACCTCGAGAGACCAGCTTAATTAATTCATTCTTTGCTTTACTTCAAAGACAAGCTTAAGCCCCCGTGTACAGATCAGTCATGGCGGCAGCATCCCGTCAAGACGCGCAAGAGGGAGACGGTGGCCTTCTGCTTTTTGCCTCCCGACGCTTGCGTTGCCGTTGCGTCCCATAGATGACGATGATCTGGCCGTAACCGAACTCACGAAGGTTACCCCTGATAAAAAAAAAAAAACGCCGGAAAAATAGGCAAGCCGGTCCACCCCTGGCCCACCGGCAGCCTCACACCGGCGCCAGCTCGGCAGGCCCATAGCCGTGGGCCGCGAGACCATTAAATCCGCTTTTCCGTCTCCCGCAAATTCCACCCAGAGACGCGCAGAGCAGGGCAGATCTAGGGTTTGCTCGGCCTTCGTCCTTCTTGGGCCGAGCCCTAATCCTTCCTGGTTCCTGCACCGCGTCGCCCGTCCCCCGCGATTTGGATCTGCGCTCTCCTCCCCGCTCCGCCTCCGTAAACCCCTCCCTCCCCTTCCTCCTCCTCCTCCTACCGCCTCTACGCCTTCTTCCTACATGTGCTGCTCTTAGCTTCGTTCGTTGATTGGTTTGGTCGAGATGCTCGTTGCGGTTTGGGTTGCTTGTGTTGGGCTGCGGCTGGCGGGATCTGTGCGTGCTTCGTTCGACAAGTTTCGGGATGGGTTGTTTCGATTCAGATTTCTCGAGTGCTTGGATTGGGCCTGTGCGACGGGTTCTGTCGTGGTTTTGTTCGCTTCTTTTGTGCGAGCGAATGATTCCGCGAGCCTAGATTTTTGACTGCTGTTGTTCTTGTTGGGAGGGAGGATGGTTCATCCATCAGTCGCTGCGGTAGTATTAATTAGGAAGCAGTCGGTCGTACCTCGGTTCGGTCGATAGCTGGATTTTATCTTTTGCATAGCCAAGTCTAGCGGATTCTTGGGATGAGCTTGATGCCTCATAGCCCAGCTAGGTTCCTTGCATCTTGATAGGTTGCTTGCTGTCAGTTCTTCTGCTTTGCACCATTACCTACTACTCCTTACTGGGCAGTTCTGGCAAGCACTAATAGAATTCTGGCTAAGAGTTTAGCTTGTGCCAAGGAAGGAACGTGCATAGTTGCATTTGTTCACAAGAAGCTATGTTAGGTGGGGCTGGCCGTTTGTGTTGTTTGCAACTTATGTGCAGGTGCCAATGGTTGTACTGACTGGCCCTAAATTTACCTAGGGGGCTCCATTTTCCCTAGAAACTAAATCTTCTTTCCTGTTACAACTCTTTAGCAAATTGAACGGCCTGCTTCCAGCATTTTGCTTGGTTTGGATAGATCTGCTTTTCTATTGGATATGTGTGTAGAATATTGCGTGCGTCTATATTAGTCATACTTGTGTAGAATATTGTGAGCATCTATCTCTACCATTACACTATATCTTTCAAGAGATCACAGAGCCTTGCTAGGGGTATATGTTAATAATTGAAAATGTCATCATTATGTTGACAAATTTACTATTTTTCGAAAGTATGTACTGGCAGAATTCTCAAGTTTACAAATTTAAGTGTTGATTTCTGAATCTCGTCTGGAAAATTTATTGTTCGTTGCTTTGAGGAGTGGTCTGGTAGAGCAACCGGATCTTATTGTACTGAAATTATGTATGATTTCTGATTTCTATCTGTGCTGTTGTGACCAATTTGTGGGTTTATCTGACAGGTGTGTTTTCAAGTTTATTCGAACCGTGAAATTATCAAGCTTTTCTGATTTGACTACATTAGACCTGACGTGATTTTTATTTGTGGTAATCATTTCAGATTAACAGGCCTTTGGGTCCCACCAGCCAATCTCTCAGCATGGGTGAACCAAGCGGCAATGACAATGCAATGATGCATGACAGTGAGATGGTTGATGGTAACGAGATGATTCATGGAACCGAGATGATCCATGGTAACGAGATGGTTCAAGGGAGTGAGATGGTTCTAGTTAACGGCATGGATCATGGTGATGAGATGGCCCATGGTAATGAGTTGGTCAATGCTGAGGTGACCCCACCAACCTCATCAAGACGCCGGAGAAAGAGGTCACTAGTCTGGGAGCACTTCACTATTGAAACCATGCCTGGGGGATGCTCACGAGCATGCTGCAATCTATGCAAGCAAACCTTTGCATACAGCTCTGGTGCAAAAATTGCAGGTACCAGCCATCTCAAGAGGCACATCACCCTGGGTTCCTGTCCTATTATCAAAAACCAAGAGAGGAAGCTGGCACTGCCTTCAGCAGGAGGGACTGACAATGATGGTGAGGGTACCGTAGAACGTCCGTCTAAGAGGCGTTACAGATATACTGGCTATGCAAATGCTACATTTGATCAAGACCATAGCTGCTCATATCTAGCAAAGATGATCATTTTGCATGACTACCCACTTGACATTGTTCAACAGCCATCCTTCACTGCTTTTATTGAGAGTCTGCAACCTCGTTTCAGGGTCGTAGATGTTGATACAGTTGAAGGAGAGGTGTATGCTGTTTATCAGAAAGAGAAGGATAACCTGCTGCAAGCATTCAGCACTATGCCTGGAAGGATCAGCCTCACTATAGGATTGTGGACAACTAGTCAGACTCTTGGCTATGTCTCACTTGCAGGGCAGTTTATCGACTCGGAGTGGAAAGTGCATCGAAGAATGCTTAACTTCATGATGGTGTCTTCTCCTCATTCAGAGAATGCACTTAGTGAAGCTATTAGCATGAGCCTTTCAGACTGGAATATGAAGGACAAGCTATTCACCATCACATTGGATAACGATTGCTCGTCACATGATATCTACAGTGCAAATCTGAGAGATCATCTCTCCAATAAGAACAACCTCATGCTTAAGGGCCAGCTGTTTGTTGTGAGGTGCTATGCCCATATCCTGAATTCAGTCGCACATGATGTTATTGCTTCAATTCACGGTGTGATCTACAGTATCCGTGAAAGCATAAAGTTCATAAAAGCTTCTTCTGCTCGTGAAGAGAAGTTTGCTGAGATTGCTCTTCAACTGGAGGTTCCCAGTACCAAGACCCTATGTCTTGATGTTACAACCCAGTGGAATACCACATATCTTATGCTGCTGGCTGCCTTGGATTATAGGCAGGCATTCACCACATTGGAGACATGTGATGATAACTACAATGAGGCACCTCCCGCAGAGGACTGGAAGAAGGTGGGGGCTGCCTGCACCTATTTGAAGCTTCTCTATGATTCTGCACATAGCATCATGGCAGCAGAAAATCCAACTTCAAACATATTTTTCCATGAGGTGTGGAAACTTCAGCTAGAACTTTCGAATGCTATAGCTCATGAAGATCCGGTTTTCAGTAGTATCGCCAAAGACATGCATGAGAGGTTTGACAAGTACTGGAAGGATTGCAACCTTGTGCTAGCCATTGCTGTAGTCATGGATCCACGTTTCAAGATGAAGCTCGTTGAATTCAGTTATTCCAAAATCTATGGTGTGGAGGCAGCAAAATATGTTAAGGTTGTGGATAGTGCTGTTCATGAGCTCTATAAGGAGTATGTTGCACAGCCCCTCCCCTTGACGCCAGCCTATGTTGAGCAAGGAGAAGCAAATAAAAATGTGCTGGTCAGTGAGAATAATGCTCCAGTGCCTCCACCTTCTACTGGTGGACTTTTAGACTTTGACATGTATCTTTCAGAGATAGCAATAACCCAGCCCTCAAAGTCAGAGCTAGAGCAGTACCTGGAAGAAGCCCTCACGCCGCGCATCCAAGAGTTTGACCTTATGGACTGGTGGAAGCTTAACACCCTCAAGTTTCCGACCCTCTCAAAGATGGCCCGTGATATCCTGGCCATCCCTATGTCCATGGTGAGTAGCGGCAGCTCTATGTTTTCGGCGGCGGCAGGAGGAGGCCGGATGCTTAATGACTACAGAAGCTCACTGCGTCCCGAAACTGTGGAGGCGCTCTTCTGTGCGAAAGACTGGCTCCAGTATTCGCTGACTGCTCCGGAAGCTCCCAGTTCTGCACTGGTGAAGATGGAGACCTAGGTTGTTAGTAGTAGATAGAATGTGACTCGATTATGTTAGCTTATCTCCTAGATGTAATTCGCACTCTCGATTATTTCTGCCATTCTGATTTTTGACACCCTTAACAACTGTGTCGAGTTGCTTGCCTGTGATATACCGTTGTGCATGTTGTTGGTATGTGCAAGCCGCATGATCATCATCTGTTTCGGCTTGTATTCATGCATCTTCCTTTCATCCTGGATTGTGCAACTAACTGTGCTCTTTTCTTGTTCTATCATCCTCTGTAGTCCTTTCATTTGACTGATGATGTGCAGTGCCGGCTGGTTCGTTCTGTAGACACTGCAAAGTGCATTGGTTTTATTTGTTCCTCTCTTGTCTTTGGGTGTTGAATGTTTTTTTTTTGTAACCTTGCATGTTCTTTATTGGGAATGGCTATGCACCATGCGAATGAAATTGTATCCAAAATTCATGCGAATTTTTGCACCCATGGATTTCAATCCACACGAATCTTCAAGTAAATCGCAAGGTCAGAAATTCGAATGATCTACAAAAAAAATATATCAATCAATGATATATATAGCCATGTTTGGTTTGTTACCAATGTGAATCAAACCAAATTTTGGTAACGCTAATGAAATTTGGATATCGTTTGCTTTACTACCAATTTTTTATAATACCAATAAAAATTTAATAACGCCAACGAAACGCAATGTCACACATGGGCAATCCAATGATGAGGAAATCGCTTATCAAAATTTTGGTAACGTTAAACTTTTGCTTGGCCGCAATCCAAATAACATTCATTTTTTTCTTTCCAAATTTTGGTTTTGACCAAGTTTTGGTTATGCCAAATTTTGGCTTGGTTCGTTGGGACATGAACCAAACAGCACCATAGCAATTTTGTTCCATAGCGATTTTGTTCTTTATTATCTGGCATTAATTTTTTTCTTCTGCTTGTAACAACGTGACATTCTAATTCTGAGGTGGTAGCTGTAGGTTAGTTACCTGACGTGTGCATGGCTGTGTATCTCTCTTCCTAGTCACTGCTCACAACCAGGTCTGGCGGTTACCGGATTTCGGTGGGGTCCGGATTCAAAATCCGGCCGAATCTTTATATTCAAATTTAAATTCAAAATTCCGGAAAACATCTCAAATTCAAATTTATTTGGACGAAATTCATCGGTTTCTATCGGGATCTCGGGATGAGACCGAACGGATTGTGCGTGCGGGTTTTGGGTTTATTTAAGTACTCATTCGATGTACTCGAGATGAGATCGGGTTTTCAATTCGTTTCATGAAAAATTTGGGGCTGGCGAAATGGTCGAAATTACGAAATTTCGGTAATTTCGAATTCAATTCGAGTAAATGGCCGAAATTGGCATTCAAATTTGACTGAATTTCATCAAAATTTTGACCAAATTTTGAATGCTGTTTGAATTTGGTCTGAATTCATATGCAACCGATTTTTTTTTTTTTTACCGAAACGCCAAAAATTCATGCTCCAGCGAAATGGACAAAATTTCGCAAAATTTCGTCGAAATTTGGAACCTGGATGAGATGATAGCCTCTGTAATTTACCAAATAGACGATGCTGAATTTTTTACTTCGAGTTCTACAGAGTACAGACATTTTGAAGTGGACATTGTGCTGAGTTTTTCCTTTCGAAAATATATTTTTACAGTTAGTCGGTCTAGTGGTAAACTGGTAATTGTTCGGAAAGGTTAAACTGGTAATCTCGAGTATTTTGACTGGGCTTGGAGTAAAGACATCTAGCCCATTCTCGCCTAAAAAGAACCACCGGTGGCCCCCACTCGCTCGCCGTCCCAGGCTCCCGGCGCCGCTCGCAGCCGCCGCTCACCGCCGAGCAGGCTCCAGCCGCCGTTGCTTCCCTTTCCCCCGGCAGCGCCCTTCGGAACCCCGGCCACCTCTTCGCAAGCTTGCGAGGTGCGTCCCCCACTCCCCATATCATCTGGTGTTCACTTAGGTTTATTAGGACATGTACAACGGATTTACATCAATTATCTATAATATCTATCAAGTAAGATTTAAACTAATATGGATAAAAAAGAATAAAGAAAAAGAAATGTGTTGTCTACAATCCTATAACCGACTGTATCATCAGAACCAAAGAAAGTATTAAAAAATTGTATGATCTATAAAGATAAGTAAAAAGATAATAGTTATCTCTATCATTATATAAGTTGTGTTTAGTCTTGTCTACATATTACATGAAAAATTGCTAAAGACAACAACTGTTTGTACCATTGTACGTGCCCTTAGTTTACTTAGCTGCGTCCGCCACTCCCCAGCCACTTGCGATGAAGGGCTTGCCTAGGCCCACGGGCTTACACGTTTACATGAAGCTCGAGTTAGGCCCACTAAAGCAAAGAAGACGTCTAAAACCGAAAACTAGAGTACCTAAAACGTGCTGAGCTTACCTTACCTTACAGTTGCTTCGGAAAGCCTTGTCGTCATGCCAATCGGATTATAGCGTATTTTTTCCTTGCAACAACCATCCGAAATGGATTGGGCTCAACGAGTTTGGATATTCCGGGTTGAACCGTCATTACGGCTCAAATGAGGTTAAATTTGGTTTAAATGAGGACAAGTTGTTACTATTTCTTGTCAAATAAGCGGTGATATGGCCAGTGGCGGACCCAGATTAAAAATTAAGGTATGGTGAGATGATCATGACTAGTATGCGACAATGACATCTATGTACGTTTGGTAAATTGCTAGCCACCCTAAAAGAACACTGATTCACAAAAAATATTAAGAAGTGCAATCCCCAAGGTCCATTTGTTACATTTTCCTCTCATAAATCCACATTTGACTAATGATAGGTGGGGATCGGAAAATCGGCGATTTCGGATTTACCGGTAGAGGCTGGTAGGCATACAAACTGGTCCCGAAACCACCAGTTTGGATGAATTTTGTATGAAAATTTTAAATTTGCTTGAATTTTGTTCGAATTTGATTTTTTTTAAAAAAAACCGAAAAAAAGAATGAATATTTCAGCCGAAATTTTCCGATTTTAGGCCAAACCGGCCTTACCACCCCCGCCCCACTTTATAAAAAAAAATCCGGTTTGAAAAACCCTGACACTGATTGCAATAGAAAAAGATTGATCTATTCTGGCACATTACATACTAAAAACATACTAAACTAGTGATTGTGACAGAATGTTATGTGACTTTATTGATCAATACCATGTTTCACACCACTCAATCAGACCATATACACAGCACAGAGCACAATAATACTATACATACAGTATTCAGTTGGATACAGCACACACATACATGAACGTAATTACGTAACCATGAATAGATTTGGAAAGAAAAACAGACAGGCACAACACAAGTACTTGCAATCTTTACTTGGGAGTGGAAGTATTGCATGCTGTAGTGGTCTCAGGGGTTGGATGGTGTGTAACAACAGGATGGTTTGGATGTGCTGCCATGTCTTGTATGATGCGACGTGCGTCGCAGTTGCCATTGAGCACAAACTCTTTCAGACCTGGAAGGTGTTTGACTCCAGAAAGGGGCTGCTCCATTTTGGCGAAAGGTTCCATTTTGGCGAAAGACCAAGTTATCTTCTCAAGCTTAGGAGCAGCTCCGTCGTCAAAATGAATGTTGTTGATCACAGAGCTCTCAACAAGAAGAAACTTGATACTTGGGAATTCTCCTGTGTTGAAGGTGATCTTGCTTTCCATATATGATTCGTCTCGGAGCCGAAGGCAGTGTAAACGGGGAAGGTTGCCGAGGATGCATAGAGCATCAGTGTCTGTCAAGCGAGTGCCACGTAGAGTGATCTTGGAGAGTTGATCAAGCTCTTTGATCCAAGCAGGAAGCCCAATTATCCCCCCGCTGATGCTTAGGCTCACAAGAGATTTCGGAGGTGAGAATGCAGCTTTTTCGATTGGGTTCAAGTCATGAAGAGTCTTATCTTCAGCCACCATTCGGACCGACAAAGAGCAGAGGCATTCATTGAGCTTCGTAATTACCTGAAGCAAATGTTTGAGAAAAGCTTCCTTGCCAGGGAGAACCACGCCCAGTTTCCTCAGTTGATGCAGCTTGCCAACATCCACCACTTCATTCTCACTGTTGGAAACTTCAACATGGGACAGTATCTGCAGGTCTGTCATGTGCCCAATTCCACGAGGCATGGAAAACTCCTCACTTGGACTATCGATGCTGCCAGCGAGAAGATGCTTCAGCTTTCGGAGCACAATGGATTTTGTAGCGAATGCCCGTACCTTGGTTTGCCTGATGTCAAGTGTCTCCAAGTCCTGGAGCTTTTCAATTTCCTTGGGCAGCTCGTCGACATCCGTGTTCCTTAGGCTCAGGTACTTGAGATGAAACATCTTGTTGCAGATATGCTTGAGGTGGCGATTCTTCAATCCTTGGCAACCTTCTAGGTCCAGCACTTTCACCGATCCCGACAGAGAAGATGCTCGCAGCGATTCAATAAGAGATTCCGTGGAATTCGACGGGACTTTAGAACTGTGCAAATATGTTGTAATAAGATGCTTGCGGATGTACCGGTTCCAGAAGGTGTTGGGAGGTTCAGCAGCGTTTGCATCCTCCTTGGAGCGTTTTTGCAGTTGAATTCGGCTGCGAATCGGGAGGCGGTGAGCTAGTTCAGGTGGTAGGCCTGTGTTGCTAGCATTCTCATGTTTGGCTATCTTGGTAATGTTGGATAAAACATGAGGATGTACCTTGCAGCTCTTCACCTTGCCTGCCGCGCCAATGTTGAAAGGACGAACAAGACCCCAAGCAACAAGGGCACTGAAACAGCGCTCGGATTCATCTGTTTTGCTCTTCCCATCTCTTCTGGTGATGAGGTTTTCAGCAGCCCATCGCCTGACTAAGCTTGTCCTCCTGATCTCGAAATCTTTGGGGAAAATAGACAGATACAGCAAGCATCTCTTGTGGTGGCTGGGCAGGCCGCTGTAGCAAAACTCTACCATTTTTCGAGCCTTAAACCTTGGCGCTGTGAACACTGGTAGGCTGTTGAGCAAATTATTCAGTTCAACTTTAGGATTGACATAGAGGGCACGAAGGAACATCTCCGTGCAAAATAAATTCCCGTTGCATTTCAGCAGAATTAGCTCTATGAGGTCAGATTTGAGCTTGTCCTCGCTGCGGGCCAGGGCGAAGGCGTTTCCATGGAAAGGTTCGTGGGATATTTATTCCTTAATTTTATAGGGAACGGATGATTCAGGAGATTTCCCCGCAGTCACAATTATGGCACTTCCTTGTAAGCAGACACCGTCGTCAGCATCAGCGCCAGCAGCGGGCACACAAGCAGATTCTATCTCTCTCAATACTAATCCAAATGGGTCGTCAGCAGCAACAATCAAGAACCTTTTGTCTTTGAGATGGCCCTTGATCTTCTCCACGAGCTGCTCCTCCTCCTCGCCCAATGTAGTGGCCACGACCTCCTCCGGCTCGTGCTTGTTGTCCGCAGCCGCAGGAGCCAGTTGCCGCAGTACCCGCTGAAGAGTCACCTTGCGTGGTGTATTTTTTGCAACGCCATGGATCCAGGCCTTGCAGTCGAACCAGCTCGACGCACAAGGATGGTCGAACACTCTCCGAGCCAGTGAATGTTCTTTTTCCTGGGATAGCTTTCTTGTAATGGCGATGACTCGAAGCCGTCGACCTCGCGGATCGCCATCGCCCAATTCCTCCGTCAGCCACCCGATCACCTCCCGCACGTGCTCCTCCAAGATTTCCGTAACGTCAGCTAATCGCCTCCGTTCTTCCTCCCCCTCCTCCTCCTTGGCGCCATCTCCCACCACGGGAGTCTGCGGCATGGCGGCCGGAGCCGGCACTGTTATGCCGTACCTCAGCCGCCTCTCGCCCAACTCGCGCGCCCGGGACTTGAGCTCCCTTATCTGCTTCGCGATACGGTGGCGGGTTGGCATGGTCCGCGCCAAATGTGGCACCTGCCGGAGGCAGCCGAGGAGCTCCCCCGCCGCGGGATCGCGAGGGCCGAGGCACTGCACGTAGCGGTCCATGCAGTTCTGGGAGTCGGTGGCGAGGTCCCGGACCTGCCTTGTCCACGCCTGGACCTGGTTGTTGGGGTTTTCGAAGTTGGCCAGGTCCAGGAGGAAGCCGTTCATGATCTCCATCTCGTTCTTGATGAACTGCACGTCGCCCCGGACGCCGCTCAGCAGCTGCGCTTCCTCGAGCAGAACCGACGAGAGGCGACCCAGAAGTGAGTCGACGGTGCCCTGGGCGGTGCCGGCCATCGATCTCTCTCTGTTTTTCCCCCCTTCCTTCTCTTGTTTTTTGTTTAGCTAGTTAATTTGGCTGAGTATGCTTGTGGAATTGGAGCTGGCAGTATTGTCGCAAATGGATGGCAGGGACGGCAGCAGCTAGCGTTAGGCGCACAAGTAAAGAAGCAGAACAGAGCTGAGGCACATATATACGAGCATCTGCACGAGTGCATGGCACAAGTAAAGAAGCAGAAACCAGGCGTGCTCATGGACAGACGATCTATGCATGCCGGGGACCAGTTCCATTAATTCCAAACTAGCTTTCAAGCAAGCTATGGCTATCCGTTTCGTCGCCTTTGCAAAGGCTAGCTGCGTGCATGGCAAAGAGCAAAGGATGACGTGCGTCAGGTGCGCGCGTTTCGGGTTCCATTCGTTTTGATCGCTGAAGCTGTGCTGTACTACTCGTAGTTTCGATCAACAACATCTGAGCCTCTCTCTCTCTCTGGAATCTGAGCTGAATGTAGATATACAGTTACAGACTTACAGTGTGGCCTGCCCAACATCTGAACCGATCTAATATAGCCCATGAGGTTCGAATGCTGCTGGATTGAAATACTGATTCGGTGGCCAATCTTGCTCGTGCATTTCCGATCGGATGGTCCACAACCGGGTTTTCAAGTTTCCATTGAAGATGTTGTTTCCAAAGGATATTTTCCAAATGGAGGCGCGTAAGTATAAAACAAGTAACTGAAGCAAAGGCATGCACGAGCATCCGCATGCGTGCATGAATGGGACAATGAGAGCATCCAGTCTTGCAAAAAAAACCTGCCTCCAAAAAGAGGGCGAAGAGCCATAGCGTCGATGCTACGCACTGCAGCATAGAGCCTCTAAGCATTTGCTGCCTCCACTCGTGGAGGCTGCCTCTACCCAATAAAACAAATCGTATGCCCCCACGTCATATGGTCATGGAGAAGGATCAAGGAGTATTTTGGTGTCTTTGCCAAAATACCGGGATGTTGACCTCGAAGAAACCATGGCACAAGACGGCACAAAGGAGAAGCGGTTCAGGTCATGAGAAGAAGAAGATCAAGAAGAGACGTGTGGGGACCCCGGGGTTATCTCCTTAAGACCGAGACTAATCAAGGTCTTAGGGACATAATCCGGAATCTCCGGTAAATGGATTCCAACTTAACTCGGTCTAAGTGGGAGACTCAACTCAATTCTAGAGCCCCGACGATCATGCGCGCTGCTCCCCTGCTAGCACTACATGATTGTCGGTTCTCCAACAAGTCAAGCACTACACTTAGCGAGTTAAATAGGAATCCAAGAACAGCGAGTATGACCTATATTAGCTCCCAAGATCAGTGACCAATATAATCATACCCTCATTACAACGTTAGTCACATCCATACAACCATCATACATAAATAGTACAAAAGTTACAACACAGTTCGAAGAGTACAATTACATAAGGGCCGACCGGCCAAATTTAACAAGTTTATAGCGGAAGCAAGTAAATAAACCAAAAGGACCAACAGTGGTATGCCCACAACCCATCGGCAACCGACTGGGAGTTAGAAGATAGCATACTACTCGCCGATTGTCACCTAAATCGACACCGCGAACTCCTCAACCTCAATATCGTCCTCACCGTAAAAGCTAGCAAACATCTGGCTGAGTACCAAAGAGTACTCGCAAGTCTTACACAAATAAAAATAGTTATGCATAAGGTCATTCAAAGGAATGCTCATATTGGCTTAGTTTTGCGAAAGAGACGCAACAATGTACACCCTACACATACTAGTTTCTCAAGTGCCATTTCAAAATCAGATTTGAAGTAGAAGTAAAACATGTGAATAAGTAATGAACTAAGTAACAAATTAAACATACAAATAACAAAATGGCTGCCCACTTTGATACAACAATAAGCATAAACATCCCATTTATGCTAATTACCAAGTTATAACCACAATTTTAATTCCAAGTCTAACAATAGTAACTCCCGAACTCAAGCGGTTGTCCATAACCGTGGACACGGCTATTCGAATAGATTATACCATGCGAGGGTGTACTACTTTACCCACACGACTCGATTAGCCCGTAAGCCTCGGATAATGGCACACTTCCTTTGGTATCTTTGGCGGGAGAATCGAGATACGGTCATTTTCAGCAAGAAAACCCTATGGAGCTAAGTCCCCGTGTGAGATGTTTCCGGTCTTAGTACAAGCAGCGTATAGCACTTGCTAAGGGCTCACAAGTTATATTGGAAATACCGACGCAACATAAGGGTAATTGGTGCTACCATGCACACTATAGAACATTACATCGGCTCCTAAGGACAAATGATCAAACACAAATGCCCCTACACCACCATGGGACTTAACACAATAGAACCTTCCCCTACTTAACCATACAAAGCACCCATATACTGCGTATGGTAGCACGAAATACTTGAATCAACGACGTTACAAAGTTCGGTCCTTAATTGTCGGACAAGTCCAACCACATACCCAAATCTCGTGCACAAAGCACCATCACTAACCAACACTTGTCCGACTAAAGCTCATTTAAAATGACAAAATTTAACTTGTAAAACAGTACGAAGATCTGAAACAAAGTATATATAATGAGAGTTGTGTTTATCCCATAATTGTCGGGTTATTCCGACAATCAACTCTGGTTCTAGACTTGCATGACTAAGCAAACTCGAAACAATATAACTTCACACCTCCTATCATATCATTTCAGCAATGGAATAATTCATGGATAGCCACAATGACAACATAATAGGATGTGTCTAACTATTCATCACAAAAATAGCGACATTATCAAAATAGCATGCAAGCAATTATCATTGCATCTATCCTACAAAATTGGGATCAAATATGATGCAAAAGAAAGTTCAAAGGATGCTTGCCTTGCAGGTAGCTAAGTTGTTCGCTCTCAGTTGCGTAGGAGTCGATATCAATAAGCTCGGTATCTAGATAATTATAACATCGAATAAATACCGAGAAAACAGCTCAAAAACCAAAAATGCTAAAAAATGCATGATTTTTCTACAGCAGTTAGGTCATGATTTTAGATGGATTTAGGTAAAAGAATTATTCCATTTGGAGTTATGAATTGGAAGTTATGCCATTTTGAATTTCAGGTTTCGTTATGCCCGTTTTGAGTAATTTAATTATGAAGTGAAAAATTGTAGGGCAGTGGTGGGGCAAAGGATTGCATGGGTACATAGGTAATATTAATACAAGTTCAGAATAGTTGAGTTTGTCCCATTTGGAGTTCTTATGATTTAGTTATTGATTTTCAAAGTTATCAGCCTTTTATAGTATAAAAATAATGGAGTTAAGGAGTATATTCTCCCAAAAATGGTTTATGTGACCGAGGTAATGTGGAGACCATTTTTAGAATTAAGTTCACTGAAGATAAAAATTATCAAAAGTGGTCCCACTGTTTTTGGAGTTTCCAATACTTACATATGTATTTTTAAAGATTTCAGTCCATTTTCCCATTGTAGAGATAATGATTTTAATGAACAAATTTCCAATTAAAGCCCTCTGCTACAGAGACAGGTTTGAAACTAATTTTAATAGGAAGTACATTAAGAATGTAAATTTCCGGAAGTGGTTTCAGTCAATTTGGAGTTGAAATGATTTAGTTATGCATTTTAGAAGTTATACATATTTTTCAGTGTGTAAGAAAAGGGTTTTCAGATTTTACAAGCATTTGTAACTCTTCTCACCGAGTGCAGTGCTAACCGCGGTCACTGACCAGCGGGCCCGCTCGTCAGCGGCTGTGATACCCCGTTTCTTCCTCCCCCGAGGTCAACCTCACGGACCCCCTTCGTTTCTTCCCGTCAACCCACTGCGGACCCCCTCGGTGCGTCCCGTCGCGCCGTCCTCGCACGCACGCCGTCGAGCCGCCATCATTTCTTCCGTGCGCCTTGCAGCATCAAGCCGCGCCGCGCCGCCGGACCCCCTCTCTCCACCGGCTTTAAAGCCCCCGCCCGGTGCCTCCTCCTCCCCATGTTTTTCTCCCGTCTTCCTCCCTTGTTCGTCCCCAAGCAAGAACAGAGAAGGTTTGGGAGGAAGAGGAAGGAGAAGGAGAGCCAGCCTTACCTCCTCGTTGTCGTCGTCGTCGCTGCCGTGCTCCGTGTCGCTGCCGCCATGGCGTCGTTCGGAGCTCCCACCACCGCGCCCGAGCTCCTCTTCCCCGTCTCCGCCGCCGCTCTTTCCCAGAGCCCGCTCCACCTTCCCGTGAGCGCCGGCGCCCCGAGCACCGCCGCGCCTTTTTCCCCAGCGCGCGCGCCGCCCTCCTCTCTCCGTCGCCGCTGGGCTGCCTCTCCTCCTCTTACGCCGCGCGCGCGCCGCCTCTTTTTCTTCCGCGGGTGGGCGCCACGCGCCATGGGTCGCGCCGCCATGCAGCGCGCTGCGTTCCACCGCGCCAGTGGGCGGGGCGAAACTTGGTGCGGGCCGAGTTTGTTTTTTTTGTGATTTTAGTTTCCTTTTCTATTTTAATTTAAAAGAGAGGCTTCTAAAATTAATAACTCCCCCATTTCAACTCCAAAAATTGTGAAATAAATTTCTAAAAATTTCTAAAATCAAGATCTTGCTAATGGCATAGGTCTTGTTCAATTTGGAGTTCATTTGTGTATTCTTGTGTATTTAATTGCTCTCGTTGCTTGTCGTTTATTTTGCCGGTACTTAGCAGCGTAGATTTGGAGGCAGGAGACCTCGGTCGATCAAGGACAAGACTACTCGGACCCTCTTCCCTACACTCAAGGCGAGTCAATACTTTGATCATATTGAGCCTACATTTTATGTAAATTATATTCTTTTAAAATAGCAAATCGCATGCTTTAGTTCCTTAATCAAACATATGTTAAAGCATAAGGTAGTTAAATACCCACTTGACGATTAACTAATTATTATGCCCCTTGACAACTTGAATCCCCCAATTCCATTGTCACCCTAGTAACTATATGGTAATACTAGCTATAGGTTGTACTTAAGCGACATGCTAGCCTTGTTAAATGCACGGGACATTAAAATGTCCTAATCATCATCATTTCAAACATAAAATGATTTGGGCAGTCATTGCGGGTAAATGACTGAGATGGTTGAATTGTTGTATTTTTACATCTCAAAAACCCTAAACTGCTAATACCCGTCTGGGCGGATGGTAAGATGGTGGGTGCGGATGTAGCACGAGAATGGCGGGAATGTGGTTGAGCCGTCCGGACAACCTAAGGACTTAATCTTGTCACGACCTCAGTGTATAACAAGTACAACCACAAGTCTGCAACAAACCGCGACTTGGCTTAGTACATTTATCAAATCCTGAAAATCATCTCACTGGAGGGTAAAAAGGGGCACAAGCTCTGGGTATGTCGGGCTTGGATGGGACACCGAGTCAAGGGTGAAGTTCGCGCCGCCGAGGTGTAGCCACGCCACGCCGATCGGCCGAGGTGGACATCCCGCGCAACGTATGGGCGCAACCCCATATGGGTGAGATGATGGAAAGGACGAGATATTTAGAAAAGTTATTGTGACAACCTCTCGACTACACGACTACGGAATCGTGTAGGGCAACGAGTTAATTGTCTCTTGTGGGTAAAGTGTACAATCTCTGTGAGTTATAAAGCTGTTTAAACAGCCGTGCCTACGGTCAAAGGTGGACATGGGAACTTAACTTGAGTTAGTTCTATTTCAAAAACCTTGTTGGGTGGTATAAAAATTGTGGCGGGCTCACCTAGCCCTGAGATCGGTTATTCCTGGGTCTTCGTACCCATTGTCTTTAGTGGTGGATGTAACCACAATCAAAATAAGCATGAAGGTGGAGGTAACCTCTGCTGATACAATTATTGCACAATTTCTCTCTTTAACTAAAATGAAATTTGTTAAAAACGCTAAGTGCTAGGAATTTATACTTACGATATTTAAAAGTGGTGCTTTCGCAAATAAAAGAACCGAGCCATCCTTGTAAGCCTTGCATGTATATCATTGCATTGTGTATTGGCTCGCGAGCACGGTAGTTGTGCTCATCCTCGCTCTCCCCCAAACCCTTCAGATGACGCTGATGGAGGAGACTATGCTTACTACGAGGAACCGTTCTTTGGGCAAGGAAGCGATGAAGAGTAGTCTAGGATCTGTAGTCAGGCCTCGACGCATCTAAGTTGACTCGTTGGTACTTGCATACAACCGATATTATCCGGTCCTTGGGTAATATCGCGTCATTACCTGAGTTGCCCTCGCCGCTTGCTCGTGAAGAGATGAGCTCTACCCTTTGCTTCCGCTATCGTATTCGGTGTTCTGTATTGTAATCAATTTGGCTCGATCATTTTGTTGTAAAACTCGACCCGACGTGGTCTATGTCACTGTTGATTGTAATAATGATACTTTAGTTCACGCCATGTATGAATGATTCAAGAATGCTCGTGAGTGCTATCTATCGATCCGTGGAATATACGGCATTTTCTAAGGATTCGGATTAGAAAATCCGGATTAACAGAGTAATATCGAGCATACGACTGTAGAGTCTTAGTTAGATTGGTCGTTGCCTTAAGGACTTGGATCTT
This sequence comes from Ampelocalamus luodianensis, assembly GCA_036346255.1. Lineage (NCBI taxonomy): Eukaryota > Viridiplantae > Streptophyta > Magnoliopsida > Poales > Poaceae > Ampelocalamus > Ampelocalamus luodianensis. Next base: position 5,971,398 of record CM070638.1, read on the forward strand.
ATTTTCGAAAACTAAGAAAAAGCTTTGCTAAAAATATAGAGTATTTATTGCTTCTACTCTTCACTCCTAGTCCTGTACTTATCTTTATTTCACTTGAGTTTTACCTGCATCGACCTCCTCTTGTTTTCAAAATTTGTAGATGGCTACCCCGTCGTCGGATGGCCCGTGGGACCTCCTCGTTCACGGAGAGAACGAGGGAGGATTCGCGGACATACTTCGCCAGCTGATGCTGTACCTTGGTTTTCCCCGTCAGCCTACGTTCCGGGGTAGGATGACGAGGATCGAGACCCGCGAGTCCTGGACGATGGAGGTGTACCTCTCCGCCAGGGTTGGCGAGTTCACTTCCTACCTCTTCAGGGCCGAGGCACCCCGGCGTAGCCGTCATGACGCCATTCAGGACGCCGCACGCGTCGCTTCCACCCGCTTGTGTTGGAAGTACGAGGATCTCTTGTCGAGGTCACCATACGCTTCTACCCGTACTCTCCGATGAGGAGCGTGTCAAGCAGATTTCGACACCAAAGACGCGACCCCGCTGACGCAGCGAGTCCGGCTACGCAGCGATGATAGCCACCATCACCGCCGCCATGGATGAGATCGAGCGACGGACACTCCTCACCGGCAGCTATGCCCGCTCCGACACCCTTCGAGCAACATGGTCGAGTGATGAAGCTCACTCGCTGCGATCACGGAGAGAGGACTGCGCAGTGCAGAGAGAGGGCGCCGCTCTTGCGAGTTGACACGCCTCGAGCCGCCTCTACGGTCCTCGCCCGACCCGGTTGCACCTATCGTCGCCCCGTCCTCCCGGTGCGAGCCGACGTTTCCCGTCGAAGGACCCGTCTCGACTCAAAGCACGCAAGAAGGTGCGCGCCGCCGTCGGCCGTCGCCTAGGAGAGTCGGCCGTGGGCGCGGCTTGATCCACCGCACAGGTTTGTGAGTCCGATCGTGGACGCCACCTCGGCCGTTCACGTTCTGCTCCCGCTCGTAGAGCTTCAATCGAGCCGTTCGCTTCGCTCCCGCAATCAGATCATGCTGTGGTGGGTCCCGCAGAGCATTGCCGATTAGTTTAGGTTAGCTAGCGATGCTTGCTTTGGCGGTCTTTTGGGTTGCAAGCACTTTTGTTTCTTTTCTCTTGTAGACGATGTGTTTGTATTACGTGTCATGACTTAGCTTAGTGTATAAGCTTTGTTCGAGAGTCATGTAACACTTAACCCCTTATTATAGTGTAGCTGCTCTAGGCTTTGTATTGTATTTGCTTGCTTCGTTCTTTTTGTTGGTTTTGTTTTGTCTCAGTGTGCCTTAGAGGGCTAGTGAACCCTCATATACTCCCTCTAGTTCTAAGCTTCGAGTTTCTTGGAGATGCCGCCAAGAAGAGCTGCGCCCGATCCGTGGAGCCTTCGCGCAGTCGAGGAAGAGGCCGTGGGTGTGGTCGTGGCCAAGGCCGAGAGCGAGGCGCCTCTGCACCACCAAAGCAACCCGACAATGACTCAAGTCATGTTTCACAGACTCAGATTCTTGAGCATTACTAAGCAATCAACAAAGCTGGACCAGCATGTGCAACTCAAGCCGCGATTTTCTCGAGACAAGACCTCTCACCTTTGCCATGCCAATGAACAGCTAGAAGTCGAAGACCGCTCGTGGACACGAGAAGAAACCGTCTTGCCCACGCTCAAATGAAGACAAGGTGGATTTCGCCACCCATCACCTAAAGCGCCACACGCTCAGTGGGAGAATTACCTCGCACGCTCGAGGTGATGAGAATCTAGAGGAAGAAGAAGCGGAATAGCGGAAGTCGTAGCATCTACGATTGGAGCCCCACAAGATCCAGCGCCTCTGCTTGCGCGCAATAGAAGAAGTTATGAAATACAACAAGTGAAGTTGAACCCGCATGGCGGCCGATTCCATGGGAGGAATTCAAAGCCGCTTTGGGGCCAACTGCACTCAGTGGAACAATGAGATTGAAGAAGAACGAATTAGAGCTCCAAGCGGTCGATGTCGATAAATGAGTATCTAACCAAGTTTAACGACTTGCTCGCACGCCCCCAATGATGTAGCCGGTGAAGAAGAGAAAATCGACCGCTTTGTGGAAGGAATGCGTGAAGACATGAGAGGACAGCTTATCCTCCATGATTACTCTAGCTTCCAGCATTAGTTAATAAAGCCCTCATTTGTGAAAATGAGAAGAAGATCATGAGATTAGCCGCAAAAGGAAGATGTCATTTCAGAGGCCACAAGGTAGCTTTCCCAAAAGTCTACATTCCAAGGCGCTCATCTTTCGAGATCGTCTCAGCCTCCTCCCGAAAACTCAAGTTTCCACCCCGGCCCCAAGGAAGTGGATTGGTGCTCCGCCGGCCGCAACCAGCAGCAGAAGATCACCCAAAGAAGAAACCTCCATCGCTTTGTAGGAGAAAGAGGACACTTTGCCAATCGTTGTCCTACCCGTGAGAATGCTCCAAAGAAGACTCAACACAGAGTAACGCCAGTTCAAGGCGGACCTCACCAAGCAAGAGTCGCCGACTTCACAGCATCAAGGTCTACACCAACACAAAGCCATGGCCGTGTGAACCACGTCACAGCCGAGGAAGCTCAAGGTGCCTCAGGAGTACTAATGGGTACGTTCCCTGTTAATTCAGTACCCGCACAAGTTTTGTTTGATTCTGGAGCTTCGCACTCTTTTATTTCAAGAAAGTTTGTCGAAAGGCTTAAGTTGCCAACCTATAAGTTAAAGAAACCCGTGGTACTTAGCTCACCCGGGACCCTTTATGCTACCTCACTACCCTGTGGTAGAAATTGCTATGGAACATTCTGATTCCTAGCAAACCTTCCGTGCTAGAATCTCAAACGCTGGATATCATCCTAGGATGGATTGGTTGGCCAAATATCAAGGATTGATAGATTGTGCCAACAGTAAAAGTGGTGCTCACCAAGAACCCAGAGACCACAATAAGAGTTAGTGTGGATCGCTCCTCTCCTTTGAATAGAACAATCCACCACCTTGAGAGTTGTCCCTAGAGACAACGCCCGTAGTTCAAGCTTACCCCGATGTCTTCCCTGAAGAATTACGGGCATGCCACCGCATGGAGATGTTGAGTTTGTCATCAACTTGAAGCCAGGGACAGCCCCAATTGCTAAGAGACCATACAGAATGGCCGCTGACGAACTTGAAGAACTTAAGACACAAATTGAAGACTTGCAAGAAAAAGGTTTCATTAGACCTAGTTCTTCTCTCGGGTTCGCCAGTTCTCTTTGTGAAGAAGAAAGATGGCACCGCCAGATTATGTGTGGACTACAGAGCACTCAATGATGTGACCATCAAGAACAAGTATCCCTACTCGCATCGATGACCTGCTCGATCAATTGACAGAGCATCGATTTTCTCCAAGATAGACACGAGGTCGATACCATCGCCTTAAGATCCGAATGAGGATATTCCTAAGACGGCTTTACCACCCGGTATGGCTCGTATGAGTTCACCGTCATGCCGTTTGGCTTGACCAATGCGCCAACCTACTTCATGAACCTCATGAACAAAGTATTCATGGAATACTTAGACAAGTTTGTTGTCGTGTTCATAGACGACATCTTGATCTATTCAAAGACCGATGAAGAACATTTCAACACTTGCAATTGGTCTTAGAAAAGCTTAAAGAGAATCATCTTTATGCCAAGTACAGAAATGTGAATTTTGGCTTCATGAAATCGGTTTCTCGGACACATTGTATCCATTGGAGGAATCGCAGCTGATCCATCCAAAGTAGCAAATTGTAATGGAATGGAAACAACCCACATCGGTGTGGAGTGCGTAGTTTTCTTGGTTTGGCGGATACTACTGTGACGCTTCATTGAAGGATTCTCGAGCTTTCCAAACCGATGACCCATCCGCTAAAAAGGAAAAGAAGTATGATTGAACAAGCTTGTGAAAAGAGTTTCCTAGAATTGAAGAAGAAGTTAACTTCGCCCCAAGTATTAATCCCGCCGATATACATCAAGACTTGAAGTCTATTGTGATGCATCGCGCTAAGGTCTTGGTTGTGTGCTCATGCAAGGAGGAAAAGTTGTAGCTTATGCTTCAAGACAACTCCGTCCTCACGAAGACAACTATCCAACTCATGATTTGGAGTTAGCAAGCAGTAGTGCATGCCCTAAAAATTTGGCGACACTATTTGATTGGAAATCATTGTAATATCTACATGCACCACAAGAGTCTCAAGTACATTTTCACCCAATCGGACCTCAACCTTCGACAAAGAAGATGGTTAGAATTAATAAAGGATTACAACTTGGATGTCCATTATCATCCGGAAAGGCTAATGTAGTTGCCGATGCATTAAGCCGTAAATCCTCCGCAGAGAATGTCATGATTCAAGAACATCAACCTGAACTCTACAAGGAATTTGAGGCACTCAACCTTCGTTAATAGAGCAAGGCACCTAGCCACAATAGAAGCCCATCCAACTCTAGAAGAGCGGATCAAGGCCGCTCAAGAAGGACATCCTGAGTCCAGAGATTCAAGCATCTCATGGCAAAAGGAAAGGCCCTAAGATGTCAGAAGATCAGCAGGGAATCCTATGGTATGGGAAACGTCTCTTTGTTCCCCACCAGAAGGAACTCAAAGATCTGATTCTAAAGGAAGCTCACAGTCGCTTACACTCGCACTCCGTGCAGCACCAAGATGTACCAAGACATGAAGATTTTGTATCGGTGGCCACGAATGAAAAGAGATATCGCGAGTATGTAGCTTGTTGTGATGTATGTCAGTCAATCAAGGTTGAACATCAAAGACCAATGGATTGCTACAACCCTTACAGATCCCTCGGTGGAAATGGGAAGAAATCGAATGGATTTCATTACGGTCTACCTCGAACTAAGTCCGGATGTGACTCAAGATGGGTTATAGTTGATAGATTGACTAAAGTCGCCACTTCATCCCCCGTGAAGACAACTTACAAGGAGACAAGTTAGCCAGTTGTACATGGCTCGATCGTGTGTTTGCATGGAGTACCCAAGAGAATAGTCTCCGATCGAGGTTCTCAATTTACCTCGCATTTCGGGCTAGTTTGCATGATGCCCTTGGAACACACCTTACCTTCAAGACTGATTTATCATCCGCACCGATGGTCGACGGAAAGAACAAATCAAATCCTAGAAGACATGCTTCGAGCTTGTGCTTTGGAGTTTACTGTAGATTGGGAAAAATGTCTACCGTATGCCGAGTTTGCATACAATAATAGTTATCAGTCAAGTTTGAAAATGTCCCCGTTTGAAGCGCTCTACGGGAGAAAATGCAGAACCCCGTTGCATTGGTCAGAATCTGGTGAAGGATATGTCTTTGGACCGGATACTCTCAAGCAAGCTGAAGAGAAAGTTCGACTAATCGAGATCGCCTTCAAGCGCTTCGGCCTAGACAGAAGAGTTATGCGACAACCGTCGAAGAGACTTAACCTTGAAGTTGGAGATGCTGTATCTCAAGGTATCGCCACTCGAGGAACCCAAGGTTTAAAGTGAAAGGCAAGCTCGCACCAAGATACATAGGCCCGTTCCCAATCACCGCTAAGCGTGGAGAAGTTGCCTATCAGCTAGAGCTACCTGAAAGTTTGTCAAACGTCCACAACGTGTTCCACGTCTCTCAACTAAAGAAATGTCTCAGAGTGCCCGAAGAGCAGACTCCCGTCGAAGCCATTGCACTTGATAAGGATTTGACTTATCCAGAGCATCCGATCAAGATTCTTGATGTCGTGGAGAAGCAAACCAGACGCCAAATCATCCGCCTTTGCAAGGTTCAGTGGAGCCATCACTCAGCCAAAGAAGCCACCGGGAGCGAAGATCAACTTAATTTGGATTTCCGCCCTCGTTTCGGAGCAGCGCTCGAATCTCGGGTCGAGATTCCATTTAAGGTGGGTAGGTTTTGTGATACCCCGTTTCTTCCTCCCCCTGAGGTCAACCTTCACCGGACCACCCCTTCGTTTCTTCCCCGTCAACCCCTGCCGGACCCCTTCGCTCGCCCCGCCACGCCGCCTCGCCACGCACGCCGCCGAGCGCCATCATTTCTTCCGTGCGCCGGCTTGCGCTCGGAGCCGCGCCGCCGCCGGACCCCCTCTCCTCCGCCGCTTTAAAAGCTTCGCCCGGTGGCCTCCCTCCCCATGTTTTCTCCCGTCTTCCCTCCCTTGTTCGTCCCCAAGCAAGAACCGAAGGTTTGAGAGGAAGAGGAAGGAGAAGGAGAGCCGCCTTACCTCCTCGTTGCAGCCGCCTGCCGCCGCCGTAAATCGCCTCCCGTGTCGCGTGTCGCGCCGCGCTCGTGAGCCCCACCACCGCGCCCGAGCTCCTCTTCCCATCTCCGGCCGCCGCTCTTCCCCGACCGCTCCACCTTCCGCCTTGCGTCCCGAGCACCGCCGCCGCCCTTTCCCCAGCGCGCGCGCGCCTTCTCTCTCTGGTACACGCCGCCGCCTTCCTCTCCCCTCTTCCGCCCGCGCGCCGCCTCTTTCTTCCGCCGGGTGGCCGCCCGCGCCATGGGCGCGCCGCCAGTGCATGCAAGGCGTTGCGCGAGGCCTTGGGCCGGCTAGGCGGGCGAACTTTTGGGCAGTTTTTTTTTTTTTTTGTGATTTTAGTTTCCTTTTCTATTTTAATTTAAAGAGAGGCTTTAAAATTAATAACTCCCCATTTCAACTCCAAAATTGTGAAATAAATTTCTAAAATTTCTAAAATCAAGATCTTGCTAATGGCATAGGTCTTGTTCAATTTGGAGTTCATTTGTGTATTCTTGTGTATTTAATTGCTCTCGTTGCTTGTCGCTTATTTTGCCTAGGTACTTCTCGCGTAGATTTTGGAGACGCTGGAGACCTCCACGTCGATCAAGGACAAGACTACTGGACCCTCTTCCTACACTCAAGGCGAGTCAATACTTTGATCATATTGAGCCTACATTTTATGTAAATTATATTCTTTTAAAATAGCAAATTGCATGCTTTAGTTCCTTAATCAAACATATGTTAAAGCATAAGGTAGTTAAATACCCACTTGACGATTAACTAATTATTATGCCACCTTGACAACTTGAATCCCCAATTCCATTGTCACCCTAGTAACTATATGGTAATACTAGCTATAGGTTGTACTTAACCGACATGCTAGCCTTGTTAAAATACCGGACATTAAATGTCCTAATCATCATCATTTCAAACATAAAATGATTTGGGCGGTCATTGCGGGTAAATGACTCGAGATGGTTGAATTGTTGTATTTTTACATCTCAAAACCCTAAATCGCTAATACCCTGATGCAGGCGGATGGTAAGATGGTGGGTGCGGATGTAGCACGAGAATGACGGAATGTGGTTGAGCCGTCGGACAACCCTAAGGACTTAATCTTGTCACGACCTCCTGTGTATAACAAGTACAACCACAAGTCCGCAACAAACCGCGACTTGGCTTAGTACATTTATCAAATCCTGAAAATCATCTCACTTTGGAGGGTAAAAGGGGCACAAGCTCGGGTATGTCGGGCTTGGATGGGACACCGAGTCAAGGGTGAAGTTCGCCACGTTGAGGTGTAGCCACGCCACGCCGGGCCCGAGGTGGACATCCCGCGCAACGTATGGGCGCAACCCCATATGGGTGAGATGATGGAAAGGCGAGATATTTAGAAAAGTTATTGTGACAACCTCTCGACTACACGTATCTACGGAATCGTAGGGCAACGAGTTAATTGTCTCTTGTGGGTAAAGTGTACAATCTCGCAGAGTTATAAAGCTTAAAACAAACCGCGCCTACGGTCAAAGGCGGACATGGGAACTTAACTTGAGTTAGTTCTATTTCAAAACCTTGTTGGGTGGTATAAAATTGTATGGGCTCACCTAGCCTCGAGATTGGTTATTCCCGGTCTTCGTACCCATTGTCGTTTAGTGGTGGATGTAACCACAATCAAAATAAGCATGAAGGTGGAGGTAACCTCACGATACAATTATTGCACAATTTCTCTCTTTAACTAAAATGAAATTTGTTAAAAACGCTAAGTGCTAGGAATTTGTACTTACGATATTTAAAAGTGGTGCTTTCGCAAATAAAAGAACCGAGCCATCCTTGTAAGCCTTGCATGTATATCATTGCATTGTGTATTGGCTCATGAGCACAGTAGTTGTGCTCATCCTCGCTCTCCCCAAACCCTTCAGATGACGCCGATGGAGGAGACTATGCTTACTACGAGGAACGAGTTGATGGGCAAGGAAACGATGAAGAGTAGTCTAGGATCCGTAGTTCAGGCCTCGACGCATCTCTGTTGACTTCGTTGGTACTATGCACAACCGATATTATCCGGTCCTTGGTAATATCGGTTGTACACAAGTTGCCCGGGCCGCTTACTCGTGAAGAGATGAGTTTCACCCTTTGCTTCCGCTTATCGTATTCGGTGTTCAGACAATCAATTTGGCCTCGACGCCCTCGTTGTAAAACTCGACCCGACGTGGTCTATGTCACTCGTTGATTGTAATAATGATACTTTAGTTCACGCCATGTATGAATGATTCAGAATGCATGTGAGTGCTATCATCGATCCAGGAATAGCACGGCGTTCACAGAGGATTCGGATTAGAAAATCCGGGTCCGACAGTGCAACATTTTCTTTAGTAACTACTCCAATAATCTGTGTTCCTTAGAATGCAACAATACATTTTATTTCTGCAACACGGTTTTTTATAAATAAAAAACAGCCAAACCAAACATCAAAACACACTCAAGCGGAGCCGAATAAGTGCTTGTTCTAGGCCTGTAGATTTAAAATGACATCTAAATGAAACCAAAGGGAGCATAGCTAGCTTGCTAGGCCGGAGTACGACTTGGATATATACCTGCTGTTGTTTGCACGATGACCATGGATGATGGATACCCAAACCTAGATACTCATAGTAACATTGTTGACATCTAAATGTGAATTTGTGTCGTTGCCCCTGTCGCGCATGTTTGCGTATTTATGGAGCTAGATTTCCTGCAATTACTCGTATCGTACTCCCCCGAGAACAAACAAAAAAGATCTCACCAACTGAGATATCTTCTCCGGTGGACTATTTCGTATGGATTAGCTCCTTTTAAAATATATTTTTGTTTGTTTATCCTAAAACTATCTTCAGAAATAGCGTCTTTCAGTGCCGAGATGCGTGGCATTGAGTTATAACGTCTCGGCATGGACTCATACGGCACATAAGTTCAGCGCTGAGATGATATACCTTAGCGTCAGACACGCGGCGTTGAAAAAGGGCTATTTCTGAAAATAGTTTTGGAATGGATCCAAATTGATCTAGAAATAAATTCAAAGAAGAGCTAATCTTTTGACCTGTTCGCTTCATTGTAAAACCTGACCTTCATTGTCAAACCTGACCTGACGCGTCCAAAAGGCAGGCACATGTGATACCATGCCGTCGCCGTCCTGGAACAGGCTGCTTTAGCGTGCATTTTTTCTCACCTTTTAAGCACTAGCTTTTTTACTAACATTGATTACATTCGGACACACTGTTGATCTACCAAATGGTTGTACATTCATGGATTCACCACATTGAAACATCCATGTCCATCATCTCTGCACAGAGAAAAAGCTGTATAAATCTGGTCTCGTTTTATACTCTTCATCATGAGTTTCAAGCCTTTCAGATGGCTGTTGGATTAATCACTCATGATATATAAACCAGGGTCCAATGCACAAGTACATGACCGCCTTTGTGATAAATAGCAGCTAGCTCGCATCTCCACATCCATATTGAGGATGAGAAGCGTATGTCATGGTATATTTGGATGGTCAGGTTCAATACGAAATGGAAAGGGAGTCATTGGGAGTTCAAATTGAGTCTTCTGGATCAATATTGAGTGAATTTGCCATTAGAAAGCAAGAAGACCATCGAGGAGTTTTGCACCACTTTCACTTCCTGGTTTTCTTGATGAGATGAAAATTTGTGCTCTAGGCTTGATAGTTTTGGGCACTTGTTTTTTTTTTTAAACGCAAGTTTTGGTCACATCTGATACGCACGTCCGTCGAGACATGGTACTAACCGCGAAAGGGTAACGAGCCTTAATTAGCAGCAGGCACAAATCCAACAATACTGGCAGCCATTGTACTCCTTCTGGTTGTAAGTAGGCTCATTAGATGTGTAATGTGTTGAGACTTGAGAGCCTGGAAATAATCTTGTACTGTTACCATCCGATCTAAAAAAAGGTCCATTAGTATCTATCCTAAGTTCATGAGTTTTGTCGACAACACAAACCGTGTTTGTCCCTTGCAAAAAGTATCTTTGTGTACTTGAAGTTTATAAAACTAGACTAAAAAGATGTGGTAATAAATCATATATCTTTATATTTAATCAGGAAGACAAATCATATAAAGCCCACGTGGTATTTTAATTTTGATCGAGAAGATTTTTATACTATGATTCAACTCAAGTTATTTTAACTGGATTTTGACTGGTGAATGATTCTCGCTACTGTAAGTTTTTGTTCTCTTTTTTGATTGACGAGAGAACGCATATATAGCTAGGATTTTATTTCCTTTTCGAATTTATGGAAAAATGCCAGAATTTGTAGCTTGAGAAGTGTTTTTTCATACTTTTTTTAAGCATGGGAGAGATGTTTTGATTTATATATGGATATGACTTTACTCTAAGATCTTAATCTTTCATATAGTTGGTGAATCTCTTATGTATAATGTCATCTACTTGTACATCACTTCATCAGTGATAAATAGAAGCCATCTTCGCTTTCATATTGTAGGGTTGGACAAACAAGTAAACATCCAAACTTATCTTTAAAATGGAGCATATTGTCATACTTTCACGCAGTAAATTTTGTTGTACATTCTATCCTCTCCAAACCCATGATCAATGACATAGCAGTCTGGCTCCAGACTTGCTTAATAGCAACTGTACTTTACGATCCAAAAGTATCAATTGGTTGGTCAGTTATTAGTATTGTGAGCTATGATGCGGTGCACCCTTAAGAGAATTTTTAGCCTAAATAGCACTATTTAAAGTGGTATTAGCAAAAACGGCCGTCGAGTCACAGGACAAACAATTCATGGGCCGACACCGCGACACGTGGTACCTCATCCATCCGGCCACGGGACGAGAACGACAGGTGTCACAACTCACAAATTCACGTTGCTGTGTTGTTGATATCTTCCACACTCGGTGATAAATGCAAGTATCCCACCGCTCATGTTGTAGAGCAGGTCAACAAACAAGCACATCTCCGTAGATTCTGAAAGTAGAATAGATGGCGATGAGAACGGCAGTGTCGCTCGAATCCATGTTGTAGAAATATGACAAGTTTTGTGCAGAATCAACATGGCGATTTAAGATTCTTGCTGCCTCAGGACACGCCCGTCACGCTGCGCTTTGGGGAACAAAGACGTAAAATGGGTTGATGTAACATCCAAATCCCTGATTTGCAAAATCTTCGTGTGTTCAAGGATCAAGGAAGATCAAACTTCAAAGTTTGCCCAAAATGCTCAAGATTCTGATTCTCCCAAAGCCTACCTAGACCTTCCTCCCAATCTCCCTAACCCTAGCCCCGCGACGCCATGCCCCGCTCCCGTTCGCCGGCCGCGCCGCGCCGATCCAGCCAAGTTCTGCCGCTCGCGCCAACGCTCCGCCGCCGTGTTCTCCCTCTGCCTCGCCTCGCTTCTGCGCGCCGCCTGCTGCCAACGCCCTCCCCTCCTCCCCGGATCCGCCCCTCCCTCGGCCTTTAAAACCCGATGCTCTCTCTCCTCTCGCTCCCTCACCCCTTCTCCTCCCCAAACAAGAACTCGAGGAAGATCAAGAAAGAGGAAGGAGAAGAGAAGAAGAAGCCGCAGGCTTACCTCCGAAGCGCCGCCGCTGCCGACGTTGCCGCCGCCGGTGAGCCTCGCCGCCGTGCCCAAGCCTCCCCGCCTCCTCCGCCGCCGCCTCTTTTCCCGAGCTCCTCCTTCTTCCCCAGCGCTGCCGCCGCCTCGCTCTCTCTCCTTCGCCCTAGCGCCGCTCTTCTCGCCGCCGCCGAGCACTTCTCGCTTTTCGCTGGCCGGGCCGCCGCGTGGACGCGAGCGCGTTTTAGGCTGAGTCGCGCCGGGCCGAAAGCTGATCGTGGGCCGGCGCTGGTTTTTGTTTTTGTTTTGTTTTTCTTTCCTTTTTTCCTTTTATTCAAAAGAGAGGGTTCAAATATTTATTTCTTCCCATTTTAACTCCAAAATTGTGGTTTTTGTTTCTAAAATTTTTAAAATCAAGCTCTTGTTGTTAGTGCTAGTTTGGTTTATTTTAGAGTTCATTTGATGAAGATTGTTATTTATTTATTTTGTTTGCTCGCTTGTCTCCTTTTCCTGCACGATCGTCACAGAGAGTTCTGAGAAGTTTGAGACCCCACTTCGATCAAGCTCAAGAGTATCAAGATCACCTAGCCCTAGACTCAAAGTAGTCAACACTTTGATCATATTGAACCTACGCTTTATGCAAATTATGTTCTTTAAATATCAAATTGCATGCTTTAATTCCTTATGCAAATGTATGTTAAATATCCTAAGGTAGTTAAATGTCAATTTGATGCTTAATTATTAATACACCATCCCTTGATAATTGAATTGCCATACACCCTTGTCACCCTAGTAAATATTTGGTAACTATACTAGTATAGGCTATACTTAAGCGCCATGCTAGTCTTGCTTAAGTATCGGGTATCATCTACCACATTCATCATCTTTGAAATGAATATGATTTTGGGCGTCATTGGGTGTAAATGACCGAGATGGTTATGATGTTGTATTTTTCCTACCTCTTAAAAACCCTAAAAATTGCTTATCACATCCGGGCGGGTGGTATGATGGATGGTATGTTGGTGGGTGTTAATGCACCAAGGAATGTTGGTTTGTGGATGGTATGTGGTATGAACCGCCTGATGGTCCCTAAGGACTTAACTCGTGATGACCTCCCAATGTAAAACAAGACGACCACATGTCTATAATGGTGTCGACCGCCAAATAATTTGTAATCGTTAGTATGAGTTGCACTGTGCGATGACCCGCTACGCCATAAGCCTTTGTGGCTATGGGTTAGTGCAAACGACTTACGGTCTATGTGAGCGTAAGTCGTGGTGGCGCAAGAGGGGTCCGGGAAAGGGTTGACGGGTTCACGTGAGCGTAACCCTTTCGTGTGAAACCTTAGCGGGTGTAACAAATACCGTGGATGCATTGTAAAGGCCTTGGACGATCTCCTCGACTCACATGTCTACTAAACATGTGTATATGTCGATGATTGTCTCTTGTGGGTAAAGTGTACAACCTCCGCAGAGTGTAATAAATCGTTCGAATAGCCGTGCCCACGGTCATGGGAGGACATGGGAACTTACAAGAGTTAGTTCTGTTTATAAAACCTTGTGGGCGGGATAAAAGTGTTGGGTCACAGACTCGGTTTTGATTTTCCCGGTGGATGTACCCTGTTGTTAAGTGGTGGATGTAACCGCTATAAAAATAAGCATGAGGTGGAGGTAACCTCTACTGTTATAAATATTGCACAAGTAATCTCTTTAACAAAATGCAATTTGGTTAAAATGCTAAGTGATAGGACTTTTCAATATTGGTACTCAAAATATTGCTTTGCGCAAATAAATGAACCCGAGCCATCCTTGTTAAGCTTTGCATGTATATTATTGCATACTGTGTGTTGGCTCGCGAGCACGGTAGTTGTGCTCATCCTCGCTCTTTCCCCCCAACCCCCAGAACCCGCAGATCATGGAGACTACGCCTACTACGAGGACCTGGACGCCGAAGAGCAAGGAAATGAAGAGGAGTAGTATAGTTCTTGTAGTCTAGGTCTCGCTCACCCGTTGGCTCGTTGGTACTTGTGTACCTCCTATATTATCCAAGCCCTTGGCTAATATCGTCGCACACCTAGTACCCCGCCGCTGCTCGTGGAGAGACTTGCTCTACCCTTTGCTTCCGCTATCGCACTCGAGATTTTGTAATGGACTCATTTGGCCCGACGCCCTATTGTAAACTCGACCGACGTGGTCTATTTGAACTCGATGCTTGTATTAATGAATGGTTTGGTCTACGCGATGTATGAAATGATTCAAGAATGTGTACCGTGAGCGCTATCTACCGATCCAGGAATAGCAAAGATTTTCACAGAGGATTCGATTACAAACCGGTCCGACAGAGGTATCGAGCATACGATCGTAGGAGCCTTGGTTAGTTTGGTCGCACCGTAGGACTTGAGTCTTAATTTTAAAACCCTAAAACATTTGCCCAAAATATAGCGATTCATCGCTTTTACTTGTCATTCTTAGTTCTGACTCATCCTACTTCACTTGGATTTATTCTCATATCGACTTCCTCTTGTTTTCAAAATTTTAGATGGCTCGTCGTCGCCACGGCTCTTGGGACTTTTTCTCTCACTGAGAAGACCTCGGAGGCTTCGTGGGATTCTTCGCCACCGATGCAAGATTCGGTTACTACCATCCGCCTATCTTCATGGGCCGATGACTGTGTTCGACCGAGAGACCGAGCATGGAGGTTTTCCTCTATGCTAGGGAGGGTGAGTTCAATACTCACACCTTCAAGGCCGAGCACCTCCAGAGCCGTGCTTTGGATGTTGTCCAGATGTAGCACGACTCGCGCCTCGCTTGTGCGATGCATGGAGACCTTCGCTAAGCTCGCCTTCGCTTCTATCCGACTCTCCGAGAGGAGAGCTTTATCCCGTGATCCACCACGTCCGACAAATGACCCGCACTGTCACATCGGCTCCACCATGCAGCTTTGTCGATCGCCTCGCCAACGCCGCTGATGAGACGGACACTTCGATTCCTCCTCACCAGCAGCTACGAGCACTGACACCCTCCGTGACAACATGTTCAGAGATGATGAAGCTCACCGCGAGGTAGAGCGAGAGAGACGCCGTTGCGAGTTGGCCCGCCCGTAGCCGCCATCGCACCGCCGCCCAGCCTCGCCGCCGCCGCCTCGTTGCTCACGCCGCCGCTCCCGGCAACCCGGTGCCAGCCGACGTTTTTCCACTGGAGGACCCCGCACCGCCACGCGACGCAAGAAAGCGCGCCCACCGCCGACCGACCGCAGCCTTTGAGAGTCCACCGTGGACGCAGCCCGCCCGCCGCTCGATTCGACGAGTTCGACCGCGGCGCCACCTCGCCGCTTCGCCGCCACCATCGGGCCGTAGCCGCTTCCCGATCCCCGTAATCGTGGCACCGCGTGGTAAGCACCGATGGAGGAGTAGCCGATAGACTAAGTTAGTTAGCGCGCTTGCTAGGTAGTCTTCGGGTTGCAAGCACTTTCTCCATCTACCGTTGTAGGCGTTGTGTTTTGTATCTCGTGTCATGGCTTTGCATGGCCTATATGTCGTGGTCCTAGGAGTCATGTAACACTTACCCCCTAATATTAATGAATTGCAGCCATTCGGGCTTTGTATCGCATTTGTGTTGTTCGCTCAATTTGATTTCTTTCTTCAGTGTGTGCTTTAGAGGGCCAAATAACCTCATATACCCTCTCTAGTTCGAGCTTTAGCTTTTCTTCGATGGCACCAAGGAGAGCCGCCCCACCGTGGTGCTTTCAGCAGCCGTGGAAGAGGCCGTGGCTATGGCCGTGGTCGTGGACAAGACCTACCTCCTCCCACCGCCAGAGCATCCAACAATGGCACAAGTTATGCAACAACAAGCCCAAATCCTTCAAGCCTTGCTCGCTAATCAACAAGCAGAGCACACGCCACTCTAAGTCGGGCAGATTTCTCAGACAAGACCTCTTACCTTTGCCTCGCAGATGAACCCCGAAGGTAAGATTGGCTCGTGGATACCGAGAAGAAGCTTCGCCAGCCCGATGCTCGAGGAAGATAAGGTGGATTTCGCCACGCACCGCTTGAAAGGAGCCGCCGCCGCCAGGGAAACTACCGCCGCTCAAGGTGGTGAAAGCCCAAGGCGGAGAGGAAGAATATAGGCAGCCGATCCGCGATCGAGACCAACAGGACCCGCCATCGCCGGGCAATTGCTGGCACACCGATGAGACCGCACTCGCAGGCGCCAATCTCCCGAACGAGTTCAAAACCGCCAGACTAATTTTGTACCCGCCGGCACAATGAGGCTAAAGAAGAACGAATTCGAACTCTCAAGCAAGGTCAAATGACCGCCAACGAATATCTAACCAAGTTCAATCAGCTTGCTCGCTACGCTCCCAAAGGACATAGCCGATGAAGAAGAGAAGATTGACCGCTTTGTGGAGGGAATGCGGGATATGAGAAGCCACTTATCCTCCATGATTTCCTAGTTTCCACCACTTGATCAACAAAGCCTCGTGCTAGAAAACGAGAGGAAGATTGCGAAGTTAGCCGCAAGAGAAAGATGGCCTTCCGTGGCCGCAAGGTGGCATTCTCAAAAGTCAACATTCCTCGGTAGTTCATCATTTAAAACAATTGTAGTTTCCCACAAGGAACTCAAGCTCCAGCCCAATAACCAATGGGAATGGTTTCGCATCCTTCGCCTCACGACACCGCAACAAGCAACCCAAAGAGCTCATCTCCATTGTTTCCATCGTGGAGTCGAGGACACTTCGCCAATCGATGCCCTCAACGCCGTAACACTCCCGCAAAGTTCAACTCAGAGCCGCACCAACTCAAGGTTAAACATCAGCTCTAAGCAAGAACCATCAGGCCTCGCAAGCGCCTAGATCTACCTCAACACCAAATCGCGGCCATGTGAACCATGTCACAGCCGAGGAGGCTCAGGAAGCTACAGGAGTTCTAATGGGTACATTCTCGTTAAATCGCATCAAGACAAGTTTTGTTTGATTCGAGCTTCGCATTCTTTTATATCAAGAAAATTTGTTGAAATGCTTGTTGCCAACCTTAAGCTAAAGAAACCCGTGGTACTTAGTTCACCCTGGGACCCTTGACTACTATCTTAGTAAGTCCCCGAGTAGAGATTGCTATGGAAAATTCTGGATTCCTAGCAAACCTCTTAGTGCTTCACCCCAAACTCGATATCATCCTAGGGATGGATTGGTTGGCCCGATACCAAGGTATGATAGACTGTACAACAGAAGGTGGTACTCACCAAAACCCGACACCACAATAAAGGTTAATGTAGACCGCTCCTCGTGTTTGGATCGCATAATCCATAACCTCGAGAAGGTGACTCTGGAAACAACACCGTAGTTCAAGATTACCCTAAGTTTTTCCAGAAGAATTGCTCGCATGCCACTGCATCGAGACATAGAATTTGTGATCAACCTAAAGCCGTGAATGCCCCAATTGCCAAGAGGCCATATAGGATGGCAGTTGATGAGCTTGAAGAGCTTAAGGTACAAATGGAAGAATTACAGGAAAAAGGATTTATTAGACCTAGCTCATCCCCCTGGGGTTCGCCAAGATTTTTGTAAAGAAAAAGGATGGCACCGCCAGATTGTGTGTGGATTACAGAGCCCTCAATGAGGTGACCATCAAGAACAAGTATCCCTTGCCCCGCATTGATGATCTATTCGATCAGCTGTCAGGAGCAACAGTGTTCTCCAAGATAGACCTAAGGTCAGGATACCATCAGCTTAAGATTAGGGCTGAGGACATCCCTAAAACGCCTTTTACCACCCTAAGATGGCTTGTATGAGTTCACTGTTATGTCGCTTGGCTTGACCAATGCGCCACTTACTTCATGAACCTTATGAACAAAGTATTCATGGAATACCGATAAGTTTGTTGTCGTGTTCATAGACGACATCTTAATCTACTCCAAGACTAATGAGGAACATGTCAACATCCGCATTTGGTCCCGAGAAGCTTAAAGAACATCGCTTGTATGCCAAGTACAAGAAGTGTGAATTTTGGCTTCAAGAGATCGGCTTCTGACATATCGATCCACTGGAGGAGTCGCAGCTGACCCATCCAAAGTAGAAACGGTGTTGGGATGGAAACAACCAACCTCGTGACCGGCGCGAGTTTTCTGAATGGTCGGATACTACAGACGCTTCATTGAAGGATTCTCCAAACTATCCGCACTAATGACCCACCCGCCAAGAAGGAAAAGAAGTACGAATGGACGTAAGCTTGTGAAAAGAGTTTCCAAGAGTTGAAGAAGAAGTTAACCATCGCATCAGTGTTAGTCTTGCCGACATACACAAGGACTTTGAAGTCTATTGTGATGCTTCGCGCCAAGGTCTTGGTTGTGCACTTATGCAAGGAGGAAACGTCGAGCATATGCATCCGCATAACTCCGCCCACATGAAGACAACTATCCAACTCATGATTTGGAGTTAGCCGCAGAGTGCATGCCCTAAAGATTTGGCGCATTACTTGATTGAAAATCATTGCAATATCTATACGCATCACAAGAGTCTTAAGTATATTTTCACCTGCATGCACCTCAACCTCCGACAAAGGAGATGGTTAGAACCGATTAAGGATTACGACTTGGATGTTCATTACCATCCGGGAAGGCTAATGTAGTGACCGATGCATTGCCGTAAGTCCTACCGCAATAATGTTATGGTTCAAGAGTATCAACTCGAGCTTTGCAAGGAATTAGAGGCACTTAACCTCGAGTTAGTAGAACAAGGCACCTTAGCAACTATGGAAGTTCAACCAACCTTAGAAGAACAAGTCAAGACCGCCGTAAAAGACACTCGAGTTGAGAAATTTAAATATCTCATGGCCAAAGGAAAAGCCTCAAAGATGGTTGAAGACCAACAAGATATCCTATGGTATGGGAAACGCCTCTTTGTTCCCCACCAAAAGGAGCTCAAAGAATTGATTCTAAAAGAAGCCCATAGCTCAAAGATACACCATACACCCGGCAGCACCAAGATGTATCAAGATATGAAGATTCTATATTGGTGGCCGCCAATGAAAAGAGACATCGCCGAAGTTCGTAGCTTGTTGCGATGTGTGCCAACGGATCAAAGCGAACATCGAGACCCGCAGATTGCCGCAACCACCGCAAATCCTCGCTGGAAGTGGGAAGAAATTGAATGGATTTCATTACTGTCCGCCGAGAACCAAGACCGGATATGATTCCGTATGGGTCATAATCGATGATTAACCAAAGTTGCCCATTTCATCCCCGTGAAGACCACCTACAAGGGAGATAAATTAGCCGAGTTATACATGGCTCGATTGTATGTCCGCATGGAGTACCCAAGAGGATAGTCTCGATCGAGGTTCTCGCCACTCTCGCATTTGGCTAGTCTCCATGATGCACTTGAACTCACTTAAACTTCAAAGACAAGATATCACCCATGCATCGATGGATGCATGTAAAGAGTAAATCGATTCTAGAAGACATGCTTCGGCTTGTGCTTTAGAGTTTACCGTAGATCGAGAGATGTCTACCATATGCACTCCGCCACAACAACAGCTACCAATCCAGTTTGAAGATGTCTCCGCTTGAAGCACTTTATGGGAGGAAATGCGAACTCCTTGCATTGGTCGTAATCGAGAAGGTTATATCTTCGACCGTATACCCTCAAGCAAGCGTAAGAGAAAGTCCGATTGATCGAGATCGCCTACAAGTCGCTTCACCCGCATAAAAGTTATGCCGACAATTGTCGAGAGTTAACTTTCGGGTTGGAGATCATGTATATCTCAAAGTGTCACCCTTCGAGGAATGCGAAGATTTAAAGTGAAAGGAAAGCTTGCGCCAAGATACATAGGCTCGCTCCCAATCACCGCCAAGCATGGAGAGGTAGCATATCAACCGGAATTACCGTAAAATTTGTCGATGTCCATAATGTGTTCCACGCCTCTCACCAAGAAATGCCTCGAGTACCGTAAGAGCAAGCTCCAATTGAAACCATCGCACTCGTAAAGACTTGTCGATCCGTAACATCCGATCAAGATTCTCGATGTCGTGGAGAAGCGCATAAGACGCCGATCATCCGCTATGCAAAGTGCAATGGAGCAACCACTTGAGAGAGAAGCCACTTGGGAGCGTGAAGATCACCAAGTTGGATTACCCCACTGTTTCTCGAGTAGCTTGAATCTCTGGTCGAGATTCTCTTTAAGGTGGGTAGGTTTTGTAACATCCAAATCCCGATTTGCAAAATCTTCGTGTTCAAGGATCAAGGAAGATCAAACTTCAAAGTTTGCCCAAAATGCTCAAGATTCGGATTCCTCCCAAAGCCTACCCTAGACCTTCCTAGCCCAATCTCCCTAACCCTAGCCCCCGCCCATGCCCTCGCCCGCCACCTCGCCCCCACCTCGCCGGCCGCGGCCGGCCGCGCACCTCTCCCGCCCCGCATCCGGCCAAGCTCGCCGCCGCGCCGCCGCCAACGCCGCCGCCGCGCCGCCCCGCCCCCTCCTCTGCCTCGCCCTGCTTCTGCGCCGCCCGCTCGCCAACGGCTCCTCCTCCTCCCGGATCCAAGCCCTCCTCGGCCTTTAAAACCCGATGCTCTCCTCTCTCTCGCTCCTCACTTCCTTCTCCCTCCCCAAACAAGAACTCGAGGAGGAAGATCAAGAAAAGAGGAAGGAGAAGAGAAGAAGAAGCCGCAGGCTTACCTCCTCCAGAGTCGCTGCCGCCGCCGACGTTGCCGCTGCCGGTGAGCCTCGCCGCCGCGCCCAAGCCTCCCCGCCTCCGCCGCCGCCGCCTCTTTTCCCCGAGCTCCTTCTTCTTCCCGTGCGCGCGCCGCCGCCTCTCTCTCCTCACCCTAGCGCCGCATCTCTCGCCGCCGACGCCTCTCTCGCTTCTCGCTGCTGGGCCGCGTGGATCGCGAGCGCGCGTTTTAGGCCCAGTCGCACGGCCGAAAGCCGATCGTGGGCCGCGCTTTTTTTTTGTTTTGTTTTTCTTTTGTTTTTCTTTTTATTTCAAAGAGAGGCTTCAAATGTTTATTTCTTCCTATTTTAACTCCAAAATTGTGAAGTTTGTTTCTAAAAATTTCTAAAATCAAGTTCTTGTTGTTGGTACTAGTTTGGTTTATTTTGGAGTTCATTTGATGAGTATTTGTTATTTATTTATTTTGTTTGCTCGCTTGTCTCTTTTCCCAGACGATCGTCACAGAGAGTTCGGAGAAGCCGAGACCCCACTTCGATCAAGCTCAAGAGTATCAAGATCACCTAGCCCTAGACCCAAAGTAGTCAACACTTTGATCATATTGAACCTACATTTTATGCAAATTATGTTCTTTAAAATATCAAATTGCATGCTTTAATTCCTTATGCAAATGTATGTTAAATACCCTAAGGTAGTTAAATGCCAATTTGATGTTTAATTATTAATACACCATCCCTTGATAATTGAATTGCCATACACCCTTGTCACCCTAGTAAATATTTGGTAACTATACTAGTATAGGCTATACTTAAGCGCCATGCTAGTCTTGCTTAAGTATCGGGGTATCATCTACCCCATTCATCATCTTTTGAAATGAATATGATTTTGGGCAGTCATTGGGTGTAAATGACTGAGATGGTTATGATGTTGTATTTTTCCTACCTCTTAAAAACCCTAAAAATTGCTTATCACATCTGGGCGGGTGGTATGATGGATGGTATGTTGGTGGGTGCTAATGCAGCCCAAGGAATGTTGGTTTGTGGATGGTATGTGGTATGAACCGCCCAGATGGTCCCTAAGGACTTAATCCTGTGATGACCTCCCAATGTAAAACAGTACGACCACATGTCTATAATGGTGTCGACCTGGCCAAATAATTTGTAATCGTTAGTATGAGTTGCACCAGGCAGATGACCCGCTACGCCATAAGCCTTTGTGGCTATGGGTTAGTGCAACGACTTACGGGTCTATGTGAGCGTAAGTCGGTGGCGCAAGAGGGGTCGGGAAAGGGTTGACGGTTCACGTGAGCGTAACCCTTCTCGTGTGAAACCTTAGCGGTGTAACAAATACCGGTGGATGCATTGTAAAGGCCTTGTGACGATCTCCTCGACTCACATGTTCACGGAAACATGTGTATATGTCGATGATTGTCTCTTGTGGGTAAAGTGTACAACCTCTCGCAGAGTGTAATAAACTGTTCGAATAGCCGTGCCCACGGTCATGGCGGACATGGGAACTTACAAGAGTTAGTTCTATTTATAAAACCTTGTGGGCGGGATAAAAGTGTTGGGTCGTGAGACTGGTTTTGGTTTTCCCGGGTGGATGTACCCTGTTGTTAAGTGGTGGATGTAACCGCTATCAAAAATAAGCATGAGGTGGAGGTAACCTCACGTTATAAATATTGCACAAGTAATCTCTTTAACAAAATGCAATTTGGTTAAAATGCTAAGTGATAGGACTTTTCAATATTGGTACTCAAAATATTGCTTTATGCAAATAAATGAACCCAAGCCATCCTTGTTAAGCTTTGCATGTATATTATTGCATATCTGTGTGTTGGCTCATGAGCACGGAAGTTGTGCTCATCCTCGCTCTTTCCCCAACCCCGTAACCCGCAGATCATGGAGACTACGCCTACTACGAGGACCCGACGCCGAAGAGCAAGGAAATGAAGAGGAGTAGTATAGTTCTTGTAGTCTAGGTCTCGCCACCTAGTTGGCTCTGTTGGTACTTGTGTACCTCCTATATTATCCAAGCCCTTGGCTAATATCGGTCAGACACCTAGTACCCCGCCGCTTGCTCGTGGAGAGACTTGCTCTACCCTTTGCTTCCGCTTATCGCATTCGAGATTTTGTAATGAACTCATTTGGCCCGATCGCCCTATTGTAAACTCGACCGACGTGGTCTATTTGAACTCGATGCTTGTATTAATGAATGGTTTGGTCTACGCGATGTATGAAATGATTCAAAGAATGATACCGTGAGCGCCATTCATCGATCCAGTGGAATAGCGCAGATTTTCACGCAGGATTCGATTACGAAACCGGTCCGACAGTTGACTATATGCATTGTATGGTTATTGACGTCTTCAATCAGTTTGGAGGCTGTAGTTAGCTAGTCTACAAGCTTATAATCATAGTACTGTACCTGAATGAGAACCTAGGAAAGCTCTTGACTGAACGAAAACTTGCATGATTACCCTTTCTAGTTTGTAGTTTTTGGGGTGTGAGATTGTGATGTTGATGGGTGCTTAATCGATAGTCGAAACACTCTTATGCAAGTTATATAAATGCAACAGGCTTTGCTTCCAGAAGTATTTGAAATCAATTACCAATAATTGGATTTCCATGAATTCAAAAAGGCAATTTTATGAACTTTCTCATATTAAGGAGATATTCATGACATTCAGACAATGGAACTGTGGAATGGACAATTATAAGGAGTATCTAAATTTTGTAGACCCTTTTTTAAGAATTAGCATTGGTTACATCTGAACATTTTTACGTCCACCAAATGGTTGTATATCCAAAAGGGCTTCACACATTAAAAATAGGAATGAGTCCATTTTACACTTTTGAACTATAGTCCGAGTCCAAAAAACACCCCGAACTACAAAACCGTTCACTTTACACCCTTCAATTGTTAAAATCGTGCAAATTACACCTATATTGGTTTCATTGGTGGTTTTAGCTATGTTGGCAGCCACGCCATTGGTTTTGGCTTACGTGATAGTCACATCA
Organism: Ampelocalamus luodianensis; assembly: GCA_036346255.1. NCBI lineage: Eukaryota > Viridiplantae > Streptophyta > Magnoliopsida > Poales > Poaceae > Ampelocalamus > Ampelocalamus luodianensis. Next base: position 5,994,889 of record CM070638.1, read on the forward strand.
TTGGTTTTAGCTTATGTGGCGCCCACTCTCCTCGCAGTCGCCATGGGAGGACCGGGTTGGGGTGGGTTGTGCGGCTGACGGCAGGAGCCGCGCGCGGGCGGGAGAGGAGGAGTCACGGACGAGGAGGGGCACGACGGCAAGCGCGCGCTAGGCGCCGGATGGCCGAGGGGAGCGCGCGGGTCGGGCGGCACCGACAATGCCTCCATTTGGAGGCGCACTGTGGGACCGAACCACGCCCTTCTTCTCCTCCCCTTCTTCCTCAAACGCAAGCCGCAGCTGAGCTCCGTCTCCACCGCACCGCTTCTCCGCTGCTCGCCGCCTCCAGTGAATTCTCACCATGCACCGCTACTCCATGCCTCCCAGGCCCTCCTTTCCCCACCTCCTCTTCTTCTCCGCCGCCGCAAGCCGCCTGAGCCGAAGCCCCATCTCCGCTCGGTTTCGCCATCACCACCCCACCGCTGCTCGCCGCACTGGAGTGTTTCACTGAACCCGACGCGTCACCCCGCGCCCCCAATCCCCCTCTACTCTTTCCCCACCTCCACCCTTCTTCTTCACCGCCGAGAAGCTCCTTCACCGCCACTCCTCCTCCGCCCACGATCGCCACCACGGCCACCCCCAGGCTTCCCCGACCCCACCGTCGGCCTCCCCACCCCCCGGGAGTAGCCCATGCGCACCCCTTCCTCCTCCCCACACCACCCCACCGTCAGCGCTGCACAAGGCCTGAGCGCCGCACAAGAGAAGGCGGGCTGGGGCTGAGCCCACGGGGAAGCCGGGGAGGCACGTGTGGACGCGGGGAGGAGCCAGAGCCAACGAGCAGCACAGGCTGAACCCAGAGGCGGCTGGGCAAAGTGGCGGCGGTGCCAGGAGAGAGTAGAGAGGAGAGATTTGGGGAGGAATGAGCGGCACCAGCACACACACACTCTCTCTCTCTCTCTCTCTCTCTCTCTCTCTCTTTATCTGCATTTGGCGTCTGACAAGTGGGCTCGAGTGCCATGTAGGCGATAAACCGGGTGGTTTCGGCTCGAGGGGTGTAAACCAAACGGTATTGGTAGTTCGAGAGTGTAAACCAAACAGTATTAGAGTTCATGAGGTTTTTTGGACTCGGACCAAGGTTCAGGGGTGTAATATGGACTTATTCCTTAAAAATATACACGTGTCATCCTCTAGGCCCATAAAGAATTGTCTTGCTTTATATTGACTTATTTTGCCTTTTCAGAAACTTGAGTTTCAGCCTTTTCAGGGCATTAAAATGGTTGATGAATAACTTATTTTGCGAGTTATGATCCAACGAACTAGTACAGCACCCCTCGGTGATATATAAGAAGCCACCCAGCATCTCCACATTCAAAGAAATGGACGAGGTGAAAACAGCAAGTGCCGTGAACTCATGGATGGTGAGATTTTATAGAAAAGGAGGCACTGGGATTTCAAGTTCAGGATAGAAACATATTTTCAGTGATCTTCCTGTGCTTTTCAATACAGAACACTAGCGACGGGGGTTCCCACCCCTTTGCATACTGTTTTTCGGGGTGATATAATTTATTAACTTAATATTGTTTAGCATACTGCTGGTATCCTGAAAGCCACATCACATCATCCTCACGGCAAGCTGCCAACCATGGCGAGGATAGAAAACGGAGGTCAGGCTTGGGGCTATTCAGACTTTAACAACAAAGGCGTCCATTTGTCCTAACCAATAACAACTGGCAACCATTGTAGCACAATGGTTATGTGGATACTCATTAGACGTGCTGACAACCTAGAAATCCTCTTTGACTGTTTACCAAAATGGAGTTCTATTAGCACGTGTTCTTAGCTTATGAGTCTTTTATTAGTTACTTCATCCTAAATCGGAGGGAAATTCTCTCCTGAAAATGATGCTGACTACCTTGAGAGGAACTTTGTCAGAAAGACGATAATTTTTATACTCTAAAATGTTGGAAAGAAATACATCAATATATCTGGCCCTTGCTGCAATGGCTTGTGATCCTTTAACAATACATGAATCCACAGTTTCGTCTGAAGCTGCATTTGATAAAGATGAGAAGCTGGCAAAGTTTTTCAAGAGAGAGCTCAGTCCTGAAACGGTTTCTGGCACAACTTTTGAACTTGCAGTTTATTGCCAACCTATTTCATTTACAAGATAATGATGACCTCTAACTGAAATGTTCCTTTGGTAATCAGAAACAAGCGATGCAGACGGTGGTAATAGTAGTATGCTTAAACTCATGGTGGGAAAGTTCGTTGTCTTCAGATCCTTCTTTATTTTCTGCATGCTGTTTAAGTTTTGAACTAGGCCAACGTTTTAATCTTAAATTGGTCTTTTATTTCTCAAGCTGCGCCTTCGCTTTCTAGAGGTTCATTGACACTGCCAACACGCGATTACCACTTCTGCTGTATTTTGAAGTTCTCCATTTCTCTCAGTGAGATTAGCTTTCACAGCAGATGTGTCGTCGTCGTGGGTCAAGACCATGGTTGTTATCACTCATCAACGCTAGGTGTGGCTTCGTTCAGTGTGAAATGTGGCATATCTTTGTCACTAAAGTAAGCTCGGTAGTGGCAGTGCTTGCTTGTTAACAGAATGCCGTAAATATGTTTCATACACCCAGCAGCTTGCACTTTCTCATTTCTGGGTTGGTGCTTAATGTTAGCCTCCTGTCACCCATTGGGCTGAGACATGATGTTCCTCCTCCTTGCTCCTGAATAACACCTTAGTATCTCTTTTCTACATTAATTTTGCTATTCAACATGGCTCTCATATCAGTTCTTCAGGCTGCAGTACTCAGTGCTACTTTTTGTAACGCCCAATCTCTCCCGGTTGCAAGATCATCATTTGTTCAAGGAGCTCCAAACCCCAAAATTTCCCAAATTGCTCAGAGATTCGAATCCCCCCCGAAAGCACCGACCTCTTCCTCCCCCAAATCACCATAGCCCTTCCCCTTCCCTAGCCCTGCCGCCGCCATGCCCTACTCCGCCACCTCGGCCCTCCACCCCCGCCGGCCGTGTCAGCGCCTCGGCAGCCACGCCTCTGCCGCCGCCTCTCTCTTTTCACGGTTGCGCCTCGCGCGCCACTGGCCGGCCGCGCCGCATCCGCCAAGCTCGCCGCCGCGCAACGCCCGGCGATCGTGCCTCGCCCCGCCCCGCCCCATCCTCTGCCCCGCCGGTTGCCGCACAACCGCGCCGCGCCGCACTCCCGCCGCCCGAGCGCCAACGACCATCTTCCTCCTTCGGCTATAAGAAGCTCCGAGCCCTCCTTCCTCCGCCAACCCTCGCTGCCCCTTTCCCGAACAAGAAGAAGACCGAGCAAAGAAGAAGCGAGAGGAAGAAGAAGAAGAGGAAGAAGCCGAGGACTTACCGCCGCCGCTTCCTCCAGAGTCGCCGCTGCCACCGCGCCTCCCCGAGCCCCCTTCTTCTCCCGAGCGCCGCCGCCTCCGACCGCGCCGCTGCGGCACCGCCGAGCCCTTCGACTTCATCGCGGCGCCGCCCCTCGCTTTCCTCACCCGAGTGAGGCTCGCCGAGAGACCCCTCGCTTTCTCGTCGCTGTCACGCTGGTCGCTGGCCACATCACGCTTTGGGCCCGAGTCGCGCTGCCAAATGTTAGTGGGCCACTTTTTCTTTTTCTTTTTGTGGATTTTTTCCCTTTTCCTTTTAATTTAAAGGAGAGGCTTCAAATGTTTATTTCTTCCCATTTTAACTCCAAAATTGTGAAGTTTGTTTCTAAAAATTTCTAAAATCAATTTCTTTCATGGTACTAGTTTGGTTTATTTTGGAGTTCATTTGATGAGTATTGTTATTTATTTATTTTGTTTGCTCGCTTGTCTCTTTCCGCAGACGATCGTCTCGTAGAGTTCGAGAAGCCGAGACCCCACTTCGATCAAGCTCAAGAGTATCAAGATCGCCTAGCCTTAGACCCAAAGTAGTCAACACTTTGATCATATTGAACCTACATTTTATGCAAATTATGTTCTTTTAAAATATCAAATTGCATGCTTTAATTTCCTTATGCAAATGTATGTTAAAACCCTAAGGTAGTTAAATGCTAATTTGATGTTTAATTATTAATACACCATCCCTTGATGATTGAATTGCCTTAACCCCTTGTCACCCTAGTAAATATATGGTAACTATACTAGTTATAGGCTATACTTAAGCGCCATGCTAGCCTTGCTTAAGTATCGGGTATTATCTACCCCATTCATCATATTTTAAAATGAATATGATTTTGGGCAGTCATTGGATGTAAATGATCGAGATGGTTGTGTTGATGTATTTTCCTACCTCTCAAAACCCTAAAAATTGCTTACCACATCCGGCGGATGGTATGTTGGTGGGTGCTAATGCAGCCCAAGGAATGTTTGTTGTGGATGGTATGTGGTATGAACCGCCCTGTGGTCCTCAAGGACTTAATCCTATGACGACCTCCCAATGTAAAACAAAGACAACCACATGTCTATAATAGTGTCGACTGCTAAATAATTTGTATCCATTAGTATGAGTTGCACAGTGCAGATGACCCGCTACGCCATAAGCTTTTGTGGTTATGGGTTAGTGTACGACTTCACGGTCCAGGTGAGCGTAAGTCGTGTGGCGCAAGAGGGGTCCGGTAAGGGCTGACGGGTCTATGTGAGCGTAACCCTTCTCGTGTGAAACCCAGCGGGTGTAACAAATACTAGAGGATGCATTGTAAAGGCCTTGTGACGATCTCCCCTTGACTCACATGTCTACGGAAACTTGTGTACATGTCAAGATGATTGTCTCTTGTGGGTAAAGTGTACAACCTCTACAGAGTGTAATAAACTGTTCGAATAGCCGTGCCCACGGTCATGGCGGACATGGGAACTTACATGAGTTAGTTCTATTTATAAAACCTTTGTGGTGGGATAAATGTGTTGGGTTGTAGGCCTGTTTTGGTTTTTCCTGGGCGGAAGTACCCCAGTGATGTTATTAGGTGGATGTAACCACCATCAAAAATAGGCATGAGGTGGAGGTAGCCTCCGCTGTTATAAATATTGCACAAGTAATCTCTTTAACAAAAATACAATTTGGTTAAAATGCTAAGTGATAGAACTTTCTAATATTGGTATTTAAAATATTACTTTACGCAAATAAAAGAACCCGAGCCATCCTTGGTAAGTCTTGCATGTATATTATTGCATACTGTGTGTTGGCTCGCGAGCACGGAAGTTGTGCTCATCCTCGCTCTTTCCCCCAACCCTCAGAACCCGCAGATCGTGGCGACTACGCCTACTACGAGGACCTGGACGCCGAGGAGCAAGGAAATGAAGAGGAGTAGTATAGTTCTTGTAGTTCAGGTCTCGCCACTCTAGTTGGCTCTGTCGGCATGGTGTACATCCTATATTATCCAAGCCCTTGGCTAATATCGGTCGACACATGGTACCCCCCGCCGCTGTCTGAGAGACTTTCTACCCTTTTGCTTCCGCTATCGTATTCGCTGTTTTGTAATGAACTCATTTGGCCTGGTCGGCCCTATTGTAAACTCGACCTGACGTGGTCTATTTGAACTCTGATGCTTGTATTAATGAATGGTTTGGTCTATGCGATGTATGAATTGAATCAAAGAATGTATCCCGTGAGCGCTATCTACCGATCCGTGGAATAGCGCAGATTTTCACGCAGGATTCGATTACGAAACCGGTCCGGCAGAGTCGGTATCGAGCATACGACTGTATGAGTCTTAGTTAGATTGGTCGTTGCCTAAGGACTCGAGTCCTATTTTCAAAACCTAAGAAAAAGCTTTGGCAAAATATAGCGTAGTTATTGTTCTCACTCATCCCTCTTAGTTCTTTACTCATCTCTACTTCACTTGAGTTTTTACTATGTTGCTGACTCTCCTATTTTCAAAATGTTAGGTGGCCACACCGTCGTCCGCTTGCCCGTGGGACTTTTTCTCTCATGGAGAAGACTTCGGAGAGTTCGTGGAGATTCTTCGCCAGCTGATGCAGCACCTGGATTACCACCGCCAGCCCATCTTCAGGCCGAAGACTCGGATCTTAGACCGAGAGTCCCGACCATGGAGGTTTTCCTCATGCCGAGAGGGTGAGTTCATCGCCACACCTTCGCACCGCAAACCCCTGCAGCAAAATGCTCAAGCAGCCCAAGATGCAAAGACGCTTCGCTTGACCCGCCTCGAGCTAGATGCACGAGGATCTTTCACTGAATCGCCTTTCCACTACGCTTCTACCTCTTCAGAAGGAGAATTCGACCCGAGATCTTCGCCGTCTGTTGGTGTAGTCGCTTAGTGTAGGTTAGCTAGTAGTGCTTGCTAGGTAGTCTTTTGTGTTGCAAGCACTTTCTTTGTCCCCTTGCGCACGTTGTGTTTTGTATCTCGTGTCATGGCTTTGCATGGCCTATATGCTATGTTTCAGAGTCATGTAACACTTAACCCCTTAATATAATTGCAGTTGCTATGTGCTTTGTATTGCATTTGACCTGCTTTTTCTGCTTGGTTTAAGTTCTTCAGGTGCCTTAGAGGCTAGTAACCTCATATATCTCCTCTAGACCTAAGCCTAGGTTGTTCTTCGATGGCACCCAAGAGAGCCACCGCCCTGCCGTGGTGCCTTTGCAGCAGTCGTGGTCATGGCCGTGGTTGTGGTCGTGGTTAGGATCTACCTTCCCACCGCCATCGCATTCTGACCGTGGTCCACTGATCCAGTTCTCCAAACTATGCCACCACACAGGATGGAGCAAAGAAGTTGCAACCCCGAGTTGGCGCTTTTCCGTAACAAGACCTCCAACCTTCTCATCCACAAGAGAACCTTTAGAAGTTGAGGATTGGCATCACGATACAGAGAAGAGGTTTCTGTTTGCACGACAATGTGCAGGACGACAAAGTGGACTTTGCCACCACAACCTAAAGGATCACCCAAGAAAAACCCACAATGAAGACACCCATGCCACTACACCTAAGGACCCAAAAGGCTATCACTTGCTTCTATTAGTAAATACCTGACACTACGCCAACAGATGCCCCAAAGGAAGCAAGGCAAGGAAATTAATTGTTTCTGTTGCAGCAACTTAGGACACCATATGAGTAGATGTCCCCAACGAAATCTTGAAGGACCAACAAGAAAAGCCATAACCACCAATCTTCACCTCAGGAAGGAAGAATTTATCAAGAGCCTCCGCAGGAGCAAGTTGTGCTCACAAAGTTTCCTAATCGCATCTCTAAGCTCCACCAAATGCCTTATGCCCTGAATGTGGCGAACTAGGACATGTAATACAATTATGTCCTCCAATACAATAAGTTGCAAGAAGAGCGTGCTACACATGTAGGCAATATGGACACTATTCCACACGTGCTCGCTTCCTACACGTCCTCGCCTGAAGGAACACCATCGCCGATTAACCGCCCATGAATCAGTAGCATGCACGCTGTGGAGAACAAGGACATCAGCGCATTAATGCCACGTAAATCGCCCTAATCGCGAGGAGGATCACCACCAGTGAATGCCTGATGAGAAAAGTTATGTGCTTTCTCTCGCAAAGGACAAGATCATCGCCTCAAGGATCGCTCCTCGCACTGCATCGACTAAGGCGCCTGTTGCAAAGGACAAGTTTTGAGCCGCCGTGAGACTTGTTATGAACGGTTGGCAAAGGCAACCAGTACCTAGCACCCTTCTTTTAAGGTGGGTAGCTAGACTACATGTATGTCAAGAATACTAATAATTATGTTTTGTTTAATGCCGAGCTTCACGCTCTTTTATATCAAGAAAGTTTGTTGAAAGGCTTAAGCCGCCAACCTTAAGCTAAAGAAACCCGTGGTACTTAGTTCACCCGGGATCCTTGACTACTACCTTAGTAAGTCCCCAGTAGAGATTGCTATGGAAAATTCTGATTCCTAGCAAACCTCTTAGTGCTTTAGTCCCAAACTCGACATCATCCTAGGGATGGATTGGTTGGTCTGATACCAAGGTATGATAGATCTGTGCAACAAAAGGTGGTACTCACCAAAACCCTGACACCACAATAAAGGTTAATGTAGATCGCTTCTCGTGTTTGGATCGCATAATCCATAAACTCGAGAAGGTGACTCGAAACAACACTGTAGTTCAAGATTACCCTAAGTTTTTCCGTAAGAATTGTCTAGCATACCACCGCATCGAGACATAGAATTTGTGATCAACCTAAAGCCAGAATGCCCCACTGCTAAGAGGCCATATAGGATGGCAGTTGATGAGCTTGAAGAGCTTAAGACACGATGGAAGAATTACAGGAAAAAGGATTCATTAGACCTAGCTCATCCCCCTGGGGTTCGCCAGTACTTTTTGTAAATAAAAAGGATGGCACCGCCTGATTATGTGTGGATTACCGAGCCCTCAATGAGATGACCATCAAGAATAAGTATCCCTTGCCCCGCATTGATGATCTATTCGATCACCGTCAGAGCAAAGAAGTGTTCTCCAAGATAGACCTAAGATCAGATATCATCGCTTAAGATCGTAATGAGGACATCCCTAAGACAGCTTTTACCACTCCTAAGATGGTCTCAGTATGAGTTCACTGTTATGTCGCTTGTCTTGACAAATGCGCCACTACTTCATGAACCTTATGAACAAGATATTCATGGAATACCGGATAGGTTTGTTGTCGTGTTCATAGACGACATCTTAATCTACTCCAAAACATATGAGGAACATGCACACCTACATTTGGTCCTAGAGAAACTTAAAGAACATCGCTTGTATGTCAAGTACGCAAGTGTGAATTTTGGCTTCAGGAGATCGGGATTTCTTGGACATATTGTAATCACCGAGGAGTCGCAGCTGACCCATCCAAAGTAGAAGCGAGATGGAATGGAAACAACCAACCACAAAGGACCAAGTGTGTAGTTTTTCGGTTTGGCCGGATGCTACGACGCTTCATTGAAGGATTCTCCAAATTATCCGCACCAATGACCCACCCGCCAAGAAAGAAAAGAAGTACGAATGGACGTAAGCTGTGAAAAGAGTTTCCAAGAGTTGAAGAAGAAGTTAACCATCGCACAGTTAGTATTGCTTGACATACACAAGGACTTTGAAGTCTATTGTGATGCTTCGCGCCAAGGTCTTGGTTGTGTACTTATGCAAGGAGGAAAAGTCGTGGCATATGCATCCAGACGACTCCGTCCACATGAAGACAACTATCCAACTCATGATTTGGAGTTAGCCGCAGTAGTACATGCCCTAAAGATTTGGCGGCATTACTTGATTGGAAATCATTGTAATATCTATACGGACCACAAGAGTCTTAAGTATATCTTCACCCAAACAGACCTCAACCTCCGACAAAAAAGATGGTTAGAACTGATTAAGGATTACAACTTGGATGTTCATTACCATCCTAGAAATGCTAATGTAGTAGCTGACGCATTAAGCCGTAAGTCCTACTGCAATAATGTTATGGTTCAAGAGTATCAACCTGAGCTTTACAAGGAATTCGAGGCACTTAACCTCGAGTTAGTAGAACAAGGCACCCTAGCAGCTATGGAAGTTCAACCAACCTTAGAAGAACAAATTAAGACCGCTCAGAAAGGACACCCTGGAGTTCAGAAGTTTAAACATCTCATGGCCAAAGGAAAAGCCTCAAAGATGGTTGAAGACCAACAAGGAATCCTATGGTATGGGAAACGTCTCTTTGTTCCCCACCAAAAGGAGCTCAAAGAATTGATTCTAAAAGAAGCCCATAGCTCAAATGAAACCATACACCTGTGCAAAGCACCAAGATGTATCAGGATATGAAGATTCTATATTGGTGGCCGCGAATGAAAAGAGACATCGCCGAGTTCGTAGCTTGTTGCGATGTGTGCCAACGGATCAAAGCCGAACACCAGAGACCCGCAGGATTGCTGCAACCACTGCAAATCCCTCAGTGGAAGTGGAAAGAAATTGGAATAGATTTCATTACTGGTCTGCCGAGAACCAAGACTGGATATGATTTCGTATGGGTCATAATTGACAGATTAACCAAAGTTGCCCATTTCATCCCTGTGAAGACCACCTACAAGGGAGATAAATTGGCCGAGTTATATATGGCTCGTATCGTATGTCTGCATGGAGTACCCAAGAGGATAGTCTCGGATCGAGGTTCCCAATTTACCTCACATTTTTGGGCTAGTCTACATGATGCACTTGGAACTCACTTGAACTTCAGCACAACATATCATCCTCGGATCGATGGATGCATGTAAAGAGTAAATCGATTCTAGAAGTGTCGGATCAGATTTCGTAATCCGTAATCCTCTCGTGAAAATACTCGCTATTCCTCGATCGAGATAGCGCCACAGCATACATTGTCAATCATTTCATACATCGTAGACCAAATCATTCATTAATACAAGCATTAGAGTTCAAATAGACCACGCCGGTCGAAGTTTACAATAGGGCCGATCAAAGCCAATGAGTTCATTACAAAATCTCGAGCACGTTAGCGGAAGCAAAGGGTAGAGCAAGTCTCTCCACAGTAAGCGATCGGGTACTAGGTGTACGACCGATATTAGCCAAGGGCTTGATAATATAGGAGGTACACAAGTACCAACTGAGCCAACCAGATCGAGGCGAGACCTAGACTACAAGAACTATACTACTCCTCTTCATTTCTTGCTCTTCGCGCCCGTGTCCTCGTAGTAGGTGTAGTCTCCATTATCTCGGGTTCTGGGGTTGGGGAAAGAGCGAGGATGAGCACAACTATCGTGCTCGCGAGCCAACACACAAGATGCAACATTATACATGCAAGGCTTAACAAGGATGGCTCGGGTTCATTTATTTGCACAAAGCAATATTTTGAGTACCAATATTAAAAGTCCTATCACTTAGCATTTTAACCAAATTGCATTTGTTAAAGAGATTACTTGTGCAATATTTATAATAGTAGAGGTTACCTCCACCACATGCTTATTTTTTTTTATAGCGGTTACATCCACCACTTAACATCACTGGGGTACATCCACCTGTGGAAAACTAAAACCGTGGTCACAACGACCATCACATTTTATCCCGCCCACAAGGTTTTATAAACAGAACTAACTCTTGTAAGTTCCCATGTCCGCCCTCGACCGTGGGCACGGCTATTCGAACAGTTTATTACACTCTGCAGAGGTTGTACACTTTACCCACAAGAGACAATCATCCTGACATATACACATGTTTCCGTAGACATGTGAGTCAAGGAGATCGTCACAAGGCCTTTACAATGCATCCACCAGATTTGTTACACCCGCTAAGGTTTCACTCGAGAAGGGTTACGCCACGTAGACCCGTCAACCCCTTTCCTGCACTCTCTTGCGCCACACGGCCACGCTCACATAGACCCGTAAGTCGTGACACCCCAACCCATAACCACAAAGGCTTATGGCGAGCGGGTCATCTCGCTCGTGCAACTCATACTAACGGATACAAATTATTCAACAAAGCCGACACCATTATAGACATGTGGTCGACTGTTTACATTGGGAGGTCATCACAGATTAAGTCCTTAGGGACCATCCAGGCGGTTCATACCACATACCATCCACAAACCAACATTCCTTGGGCTGCATTATCACCCACCAACATACCATCCATCATACCACCCGCTCAGATGTGATAAGCAATTTTAGGGTTTTTAAGAGGTAGGAAAATACAACATCATAACCATCTCACCATTTACATCCAATGACGCCCAAAACCATGTTCATTTTTAAAAGATGATGAATGGGGTAGATAATACCCGATACTTAAGCAAGGCTAGCATGGCGCTTAAGTATAGCCTAAACTAGTAAAGTTACCAAATAATTACTAGGTGACAAAGGCTTAAGGTAATTCAATTATCAAGGGATGGTGTATTAATAATTAAACATCAAGTTGGCATTTAACTACCTTAGGATTTTTAACATACATTTGCATAACGAAATTAAGCATGCAATTTGATACTTTAAAAGGACATAATTTGCATAAAATGTAGGTTCAATATGATCAAAGTATTTACTCACTGGTCTACGGCTAGGTGATCTTGATACTCTTGAGCTTGATCGAAGTGGGGGTCTCCGGCTTCTCCGAACTCTACGCGAACGATCGTAACGGAAAAGAAACAAACGAGCAAACAAATTAAATAAATAACAAAACTCACAAATGAACTCCAAAATAAACCAAACCAAGTACAAAAGAAAGAGCTTGATTTTAGAAATTTTTAGAAACAAACTTCACAATTTTGGAGCTAAAAAGGGAAGAAAAGAGATTTTAAAGCCTCTCTTTTGAAAATAAAAAGAAAAAGAAAGGAAAATCAACCAAAAAAGAAAAACCGAAAGTGGCCCACGGCCAACTCTTCGGCCCGGCGCTACTTGGGCCGGAGGCGCGCACACGCTGCGCCCACGACGCCTTCGCCAAGCGCTGCAAGCGCCTGGCGTGCGCTGGCCCGGGTCCCGCGCCAAAGAAAAGGAGGGGCGAAGCGGGCGCTAGGCGTAAAGGAGAGGAGGAACGGGCGGCGCGGCGCACGAGAGGGAGGGGAAACGGCGACGGCGGCGAGGCTCACAGAGCGCGACGGCGACGGAGGAGCGGCGCGCACGAGGAAGATGAAGAGGCTCTGGGCACGGGGGAGAAGGGCTCTGGGACGCGCGGCGCGACGCGACAGAGGTACGGCCGCTTCTTCCTTTCTTCTTCTTGATCTCTTTCTGCTCGGTCCTGCTTGGGAGGGAGAAGGGGTGGTGGAGAGGAGCGGAGCGCCGGGTTTTAAAGGCCGAGCGAGGAGCTTTGGATCCGGGGTAGCCGAGGGCGCGCGGTTGCGCGCGCAACGAGGCGGGCAGGATGGGACGGATCGAGCGCGCGCCGGGCGTTGACGCGCGAGGCGCGGCCGAGGCGGCGCACGTGAGAGAACCGGGAGAGGGCGCGTTTTCCTGGAGCGCCTGACGGCCGGCGAGGGCGGCGACGCAGGCATGGCGGCCGGCTAGGAGGGGTAGGAGGAGGGCTAGGGGAGAAACGGGGAAGAAGCCTGCTTTTCTGGGAAAACGAATCTTGAACACTTTGGGCAAACTTCAAGTTTGAGTTCTTCATCCTTGAACACACGAAGACTTTGCAAATCCGGAATTTGGGTGTTACAAACCTACCCACTTTTAAAGGAATCTCGACCCGAGATTCGAGCTCTTCGAGAGAATGTAGGGGTAGTCCAACTCACCGATCTTCACGCTCCCACGTGGCTTCTCTCTCCGAGTGGTTGCTCCATTGCACTTTGCACAAACGGATGATTCAAGCGTCTTGTTTGCTTCTCCACGACATCGAGAATCTTGATCGGATGTTCGATAACGACAAGTCTTTCCGAGTGCGATGGTTTCAATTGAGCTTGCTCTTTCGGTACTCGAGGCATTTCTTGAGCCGAGAGACGTGGAACACATTATGGACATCGACAAATTTTCTGTAATCCCGCTGATATGCTACTCTCCACGCCATGTGATTGGGAACGGGCCTATGTATCTTGGCGCAAGCTTGCCTTTCACTTTAAACCTCCGCATTCGCGAAGGGGTGACACTTTGAGATATACATGATCTCCAACTTCAAAGTTAACTTTCTACGACGGTTGTCGGCATAACTTTTCTGTCTCGACAGAAAGCAGCTTGTAGACGATCTCTCGATCAATCGACTTTCTTCTTCGCTTGCTTGAGAGTATCCGTCCAAGATATAACCTTCTCCGATTCTCACCAATGCAAGGAGTTTCGCATTTTCTCCCATAGAGTGATTCAAACGGGACATTTTCAAACTAGATTGGTAACTGTTATTGTAGGCGAATTCTGCATATGGTAGACATCTCTCCCAGTCTAAAGTAAACTCTAAAGCACAAGCCCGAAGCATGTCTTCAAGAATCTGATTTACTCTTCTCGTCATTCCATCACCAGGTGATATGTCGTGCTAATGTTTAAGTGAGTTCCAAGTGCATCATGGAGACTAGCCTAAATGCGAGGTAAACCGAGAACCTCGATCCGAGACTATCCTCTTGGGTACTCCATGCAGCATACAATACGAGCCATGTATAACTCTGCTAATTTATCTCCCTTGTAGGTGGTCTTCACAGGATGAAATGGGCGACTTTGGTTAATCTGTCGATTATGACCCATACGGAATCATATCCGGTCTTGGTTCTCGCAGCCCGTGAATGAAATCCATTCCAATTTCTTCCCACTTCCACCGAGGATTTGCAGTGGTTGCAGCAATCTGCGGGTCTCGATGTTCGCGCTTTGATCCGTTGGCACACATCGCAACAAGCTACGAACTCGGCGATGTCTCTTTTCATTCGCGACCACCAATATAGAATCTTCATATCTTGATACATCTTGGTGCTGCCTGTGTATGGTGTATGTCTTTGAGCTATGGGCTTCTTTTAGAATCAATTCTTTGAGCTCCTTTGGTGGGGAACAAGGAGACGTTTCCATACCATAGATACCTTGTTGGTCTTCAACCATCTTTGAGGCTTTTCCTTGGCCATGAGATATTTAAACTTCGAACCTGTGGTGTCCTTTTGAGCGGTCTTGATTTGCTCTTCTAAGGTTGGTTGAACTTCCATAGCCGCTAAGGTGCCTTGTTCTACTAACTCGAGGTTAAGTGCCTCTAATTCCTTGCAAAGCTCAAAGTTGATACTCTTGAACCATAACATTATTGCAGTAGGGACTTACGGCTTAATGCATCGCCACTACATTAGCCTTCCTGTGATGGTAATGAACATCCAAGTCGTAATCCTTAATCGCTTCTAACCATCTCCTTTGTCGGAGGTTGAGGTCTGCGTGGGTGAAAATATACTTAAGACTTTTGTGGTCCGTGATAGATATTACAATGATTTCCAATCAAGTAATGTCGCCAAATCTTTAGGCATGCACTACGCCGCTAACTCCAAATCATGAGTTGATAGTTGTCTTCATGTGGACGGAGTTGTCCGGATGCATATGCTACGACGCTTCCTCCTGTATAAGTACGCAGCCAAGACCTTGGCGCAAGCATCACAATAGACTTCAAAGTCCTTGTGTAAGTCCGCAATACTAACACCGGTGCAGAGTTAACTTCTTCTTCAACTCTTGGAAACTCTTTTCACAAGTCATCCATTCGCATTTCTTTTCCTTCTTGAGCAGGTGGGTCATTGGTCTGGATAGTTTGGAGAACCCTTCAATGAAGCGTCTGTAGTATCCAGCCATTCCGAGAAAACTACGCACTTCGGTCACTGAGGTTGGTTGTTTCCATCCCAACACTGTTTCTACTTTGGATGGGTCAACTGCGACTCCTCCAGCGGATACGATATGTCCGAGGAAACTGATCTCTTGAAGCCAAAATTCACACTTGCTGTACTTGGCATACAGCTGATGTTCTTTAAGCTTCTCCAGGACCAAATGCAGATGTTCCGCATGTTCCTCATTAGTCTTGGAGTAGATTAAGATGTCGCTCATGAACACGACAACAAACTTATCCAGGTATTCCATGAATACTTTGTTCATAAGGTTCATGAAGTAGGCTGGCGCATTGGTCAAGCCAAACGACATAACCGTGAACTCATACAAGCCATACCGGGTGGTAAAAGCTGTTTTAGGGATGTCCTCAGCCCTAATCTTAAGCTGATGGTATCCTGACCTTAGGTCTATCTTGGAGAACACTGTTGCTCGGCGCTGGTCGAATAGATCATCAATGCGGGGCAAGGGATACTTATTCTTGATGGTCACCTCATTGAGGGCTCGGTAATCTACACACAATCTGACGGTGCCATCCTTTTTCTTTACAAAAAGTACTGGCGAACCCCAGGGGGATGAGCTAGGTCTGATGAATCCTTTTTCCTGTAATTCTTCCATCTGTGTCTTAAGCTCTTCAAGCTCATCAACTGCCATCCTATATGGCCTCTTGGCAATTGGGGCTGTTCCTGGCTTTAGGTTGATCACAAATTCTATGTCTCGGTCTGGTGGCATGCCAGGCAATTCTTCTGGAAAAACTTCTGGATAATCTTGAACTACAGGGGTTGTTTCCAGAGTCACCTTCTCGAGGTTATGGATTGTACGACCCAAACCTGAGGAGCGGTATACATTAACCTTTATTGTGGTGCCCGGGTTTTTGGTGAGTACCACCTTTCTGTTGGCACAATCTATCATACCTTGGTATCGGGCCAACCAATCCATCCCTAGGATGATATCCAGAGTTTGGGACTGAAGTACTAGAAGGTTTGCTAGGAATCCAGAATTTTCCATAGCAATCTCTACTCGGGGACTTACTAAGATAGTAGTCAAGGGTCCCCCGGGTGAACTAAGTACCACGGGTTTCTTTAGCTTAAAGGTTGGCAACTTAAGCCTTTCAACAAATTTTCTTGATATGAAAGAATGCGAAGCTCCAGAATCAAACAAAACTTGTGCCGCATCGATTTAACAGAGAACGTACCCATTAGAACTCCTGTAGCTTCCTGAACCTCCTCGGCCGTGACATGGTTCACATGGTCGCGATTTGGTGTTGAGGTAGATCTAGGCGCTATGGGCTCGATGGTTCTCGCTGAGCCGATGTTTGACCTTGAGCTTGTGCGACTCGAGTTGAACTGCGGGAGTGTTCGACGCTGAGGGCATCGATTGGCGAAGTGTCCTCTCACCCACGATGGAAACAATGGAGATGAGCCGGGTTGCTTGTTGCAGTCGTCCGGCGGGACGAAGGATGCGGAGACCATTCCCATTGGTACGCTGGTGGAGCTTGAGTTCCTTGTGGAGGAACCACACCGCTTAAAAGATGAGTTGCCGTGAATGTTGACTTATGAGGAAAGCCACCTTGCGCTTCGAATACCATCTTTCTCTTGCGCCGACTTCCGCAATCTTCTTCTCGCTTTCAGCACGAGGGCTTTGTTGATCAAGTGGTGGAAACTAGGAAATCATGGAGGATAAGTCGCTTCTCATGTCTCCACGCATTCCTTCCACAAAGCGGTTCTATCTTCTCTTCTCGCATCGCCTACGCCATCGGGAGCGAGCGAGCAAGTCGTTAAACTTGGTTAGATATTCATTGATCGTCATTTGACCTTGCTTGAGAGTTCTAAACTCATTCTTCTTTAGCCTCATTGTACCGCGGGTACAAAATTAGTCTGGCGGTTTTGAACTCGCTCCAGATATTGGCCGCCTCGCAGTGCGATCTCATCCACCGTATTTCAAGAATTGCTTCGGCATGGCGGGTCCTGTTAGTCTCCGCCGCGATGCGATCGCTTCGCTTCTTCTCCCCGCCATCTGGGCTTTCACCACCTTGAGCAATGAGGTAGTTTTCCACCAAGCGCGGCGGCTCCTTTCAACCGGTGCGTGGCGTAAGTCCACCTTATCTTCCTCGAGCATCGGGCCAGGCGGCTTTTCTCGCATCCCCGAGCCAATCTTACGCTTGTGGGTTCATCTGCCGAGGCAAAGGTAAGAGGTCTTGTCTCGAGGAAATCGCCACCTAGAGTGGCGATCGGTCGCTCCCGCCTGATGATGGCGAGCAAGGCTTGAAGGATTTGGGCTTGTTGTTGCATAACTTGTGCCATTGTTGGATGCTCGCGCGTGGGGAGGTAGGTCTTGTCCACGACCACGGCCATAGCCACGCCTCTTCCACGGCTGCTGCGAAAGCACCACTGATCAAGCAGCAGCTCTCCTTGGTGCCATCTGAAGAAACGCTAAGGCTTAGAACTAGAGAGGGGTGGTATATGAGGGTTCACTAGCCCTCTAAAGCACATACAGAAGAAAGAAATCAAATTGAACGAACAACACAAAGGCGATACAAAGCCCGAATGGCTGCAATTCATTAATATTAGGGGGGTAAGTGTTACATGACTCCTAGGACACAGCATATAGGCCATGCAAAGCCATGACACGAGATACAAAACACAACGCCTACAAAAAGTGGATAGAGAAAGTGCTTGCAACCAAAAGACTACCTAGCAAGCACTGCTAACTAACTTAGTCTATCCTGGCTACTCCTCCATCGGGTGCTTACCACCGCAGTGGCACGCTTACCCGGATCGGAACGCTACGATCGATGGTCGGGCGAGCGAACGATCGAGGTGGCGCCGCGGCCGAACTCGTCGAATCCAGCGGCGATCGGGTCGCGCCCACGGCTGGACTCTCAAGGCTGCGGTCGGTCGGGCGGTGGACGACTTTCTGCGCGCCGTGAGCGTGGTGCGGGTCCTCTAGGTGGAAAACGCCGGCCCGCACCGGGTTGCCGGAACGACGACGGTGCAGCGAGAGCCGGGCGCAGCAGAGCCGGGCGCGGCCGCAGTGGCGGCTCGAGGCGGGCCAACTGCGCAGCAAAGCGTGCTCGTCTCCGCTTACTCGCGGTGAGCTTCATCATCTCTGAACATGTTGTCACGGAGGGTGTCTGAGTGCTCGAGCTGCCGGTGAGGAGGAATTGAAGTGTCCTGATCTCATCAACCGCGTTGGCAGGGCAATGGTCAAAGCTCGCGTGAGCCGGAGCCGATGTGACACGTCGCGGTCATCCGCCTGACGTGGCGGATCACCGTAAAGCTCTCCTCCGGAGAGTCGGATAGAAGCGTATGGGCGAGCTCGCCAGGTCTCCATGCATCCGCACGGCCGAGACGCGGCAAGTCGTGCCACATCCTCGGCTGACAAAGATCCAAAGCACGGCCTCGGGTGCTCACTTGAAGGTGTGAGTATTGAACTCACCCTCCTAGCATAGAGGAAAACCTCCATGCTCCGTGTCTCGGTCCAGAACACGAGTCATCCGGCCCATGAAGATAGGCGGATGGTAGTAACCAGACATCGTGCATCACCGCGAAGAATCCCCACGAAGCCTCCGAGGTCTTCTCCGTGAGAGAAAAAGTCCCAAGAGCCAGCGAGCAACGGAGCAGCCATCTAAAATTTTGAAAACAAGAGGAAGTCAGTAATAGAATAAATCCAAGTGAAGTAGGATGAGTACAGAACTAGGAATGACAAGTAAGAGCAGTAGATACGCTATATTTTGGGCAAATGTTTTAGGGTTTTTAAAATTAAGACACAAGTCCTACGGTAACGACCAAACTACCCAAGGCTCCTCTGATGAGATGCTCGATACTCACTCACGTTTGACCAGATTTCGTAATCCGAATCCTCTCAGAAAATATCGTGCTATTCCTGGATCGTGAGATAGCGCCACAAAGACACATTGTGAATCATTTCATACATCGCAGACCAAATCATTCATTAATACAAGCATTAGAGTTCAAATAGACCACGCCGGGTCGAGTTTACAATAGGGTCGATCAAGCCAAATGAGTTCATTACAAAATCTCGAGCACGTTAGAAGCAAAGGGGTAGAGCAAGTCTCTCACACAGCAAGCGATCGGGTACTAGGTGTACGACCGATATTAGCCAAGGGCTTGATAATATAGAGGTACACAAGTACCAACGGAGCCAACCAGACCGAGGCGAGACCTAGACTACAAGAACTATACTACTCTCTTCATTTCCTTGCTCTTGGCGCCCGTGTCCTCGTAGTAGGTGTAGTCTCCATGATCCATGGGTTCGGGTTGGGGAAAGAGCGAGGATGAGCACAACTACCGTGCTCGCGAGCCAACACACAAGATGCAACATTATACATGCAAGGCTTAACAAGGATGGCTCGGTTCATTTATTTGCACAAAGCAATATTTTGAGTACCAATATTAAAAGTCCTATCACTTAGCATTTTAACCAAATTGCATTTGTTAAAGAGATTACTTGTGCAATATTTATAATGAGAGAGGTTACCTCATGCTTATTTTTTTTATAGCGGTTACATCCACCACTTAACATCACTGGGTACATCCACCTGGAAAACCAAAACCGTGGTCACAACGACCCATCACATTTATCCCGCCCACAAGGTTTTATAAACAGTAACTAACTCTTGTAAGTTCCCATGTCCGCTCTCGACCGTGGGCACGGCTATTCGAACAGCTTTATTACACTCGCAGAGGTTGTACACTTTACCCACAAGAGACAATCATCGACATATACACATGTTTCGTGAGACATGTGAGTCAAGGGAGATCGTCACAAGGCCTTTACAATGCATCCACAACATTTGTTACACCCGCTAAGGTTTCACTCGAGAAGGGTTACGCCACGAGACCCCACAACCCCTTTCCTGCACCCCTCTTGCGCCACACGGCCACGCTCACATAGACCGTAAGTCGTACACCCCAACCCATAACCACAAAGGCTTATGGCGAGCGGTCATCCGCTCGTGCAACTCATACTAACGGATACAAATTATTCACCAAAGTCGACACCATTATAGACATGTGGTCGCATGTTTTACATTGGGAGGTCATCACAGATTAAGTCCTTAGGGACCATCGTGTTCATACCACATACCATCCACAAACCAACATTCCTTGGGCTGCATTAGCACCCACCAACATACCATCCATCATACCACCCACTGGATGTGATAAGCAATTTTTAGGGTTTTTAAGAGGTAGGAAAATACAACATCATAACCATCTCACTATTTACATCCAATGACCGCCAAAACCATGTTCATTTTTAAAAGATGATGAATGGGTAGATAATACCTGATACTTAAGCAAGGCTAGCATGGCGCTTAAGTATAGCCTAAACTAGTAAAGTTACCAAATAATTACTAGGGTGACAAAGGCTTAAGGTAATTCAATTATCAAGGGATGGTGTATTAATAATTAAACATCAAGTTGGCATTTAACTACCTTAGGATTTTTAACATACATTTGCATAACGAAATTAAGCATGCAATTTGATACTTTAAAAGGACATAATTTGCATAAAATGTAGGTTCAATATGATCAAAGTATTGACTCGCCTGGTCTACTGGCTAGGTGATCTTGATACTCTTGAGCTTGATCAAGTGGGGTTCTCGCTTCTCGAACTCTACGCGAACGATCGTATTTAAAAGAAACAAACGAGCAAACAAATTAAATAAATAACAAAAACTCGTCAAATGAACTCCAAAATAAACCAAACCAGTACCAAAAGAAAGAGCTTGATTTTAGAAATTTTTAGAAACAAACTTCACAATTTTTGGAGCTAAAAAGGGGAAGAAAAGAGATTTTAATGCCTCTCTTTTGAAAATAAAAAGAAAAAGAAAGGAAAATCAACCAAAAAAAAGAAAAACCGAAAGTGGCCCACGGCCAACTCTTCGGCCCGGCGCTACTTGGGCCGGAGGCAAGCACACGCCGCGCCCACGACGACGGCCAAGCGCGGGCGCCCTGGCGCGTGGCCCGCGGTCCCGCGCCAAAGAAAAGGAGGGGCGAGCGGCGCTAGGCGTAAAGGGAGAGGAGGAACGGGGCGGCGCGCGCGCCGAGAGGAGGGGAAACGCGACGGCAGCGAGGCTCACAGAGCGCGACGACGACGGAGGAGCGGCGCGCACGAGGAAGATGAAGAGGCTCGGGCGCACGGGAGGAGAAGGGCTCGGGACGCGTGCGGCGCGACGGCGATGCAGGTACGGCCGGCTTCTTCTCTCTCTTCTTGATCTCTTTCTTGCTCGGTCCTTGCTTGGGAGGGAGAAGGGGGTGGTGGAGAGGAGCGAGAGCCTGGTTTTAAAGGCCGAGCGAGGAGCTTTGGATCCGGGGGTAGTCGAGGGCGCGCTGGTCGCGCGGGCGCGAGGCGGGCAATGGGATGGGACGGATCGGCGCGGCGTCGGGCGTTGACGTGGGCGGCGCGCCGAGGCGCGCACAGGAGAGAACCGGGAGAGGGCGCTTCCGGAGGCGACGGCCGCGAGGGCGGCGACGCAGGCATGGCGGCCGGGCTAGGGAGGGGTAGGGAGGAGGGCTAGGGGAGAAACGGGGGGAAGAAGCTCGGTGCTTTTCGGGGGAAAAACGAATCTTGAACACTTTGGGCAAACTTCGAAGTTTGAGTTCTTGATCCTTGAACACACGAAGACTTTGCAAATCCGGGAATTTGGGTGTTACAAGAAGACATGCTTCGGGCTTGTGCTTTAGAGTTTACCGTAGACTGGGAGAGATGTCTACCGTATGCACGACCGCCACAACAACGATTACCAATCCATCAAGATGTCCCCGTTTGAAGCACTCTATGGGAGAAAATGCAGAACTCCCTTGCATTGGTTAGAATCAGGAGAAGGTTATATCTTTGGACTAGATACTCTTAAGCAAGCAGAAGAGAAAGTTAGATTGATCAGAGATCATCTACAAGCTGCTCAGTCTAGACATAAGAGTTATGCCGACAATCGTCGTAGAGAGTTAACCTTTGAAGTTGGAGATCATGTATATCTCAAAGTGTCACCACTTCGAGGAATGCGGAGATTTAAGGTGAAAGGCAAGCTTGCGCCGAGATACATAGGCCCGTTCCCAATGACCGCCAAGTGTGGAGAGGTAGCCTATCAACTGGAATTACCAGAAAGTTTGTCAGATGTCCATAACGTGTTCCACGTCTCTCAGCTTAAGAAATGCCTCATAGTACCTGAAGAGCAAGCTCCAATTGAAACCATCGCACTCCAGAAAGACTTGTCGTATCCAGAACATCCGATCAAGATTCTTGACGTCGTGGAGAAGCAGACAAGACGCTAGATCATTCGTTTATGCAAAGTGCAATGGAGCAACCACTCGGAGAGAGAAGCCACTTGGGAGCGCGAAGATCAGCTGAAGTTGGATTACCCCGACCTGTTCTCTGAGTAGCTCAAATCTCGGGGTCGAAATTCTTTTTAAGGTGGGTAGGTTTTGTAACGCCCAATCTCTCCCGGTTGCAAGATCATCATTTGTTCAAGGAGCTCCAAACCCCAAAATTTCCCAAATTGCTCAGAGATTCGAATCCCCCCCGAAAGCATCGACCTCTTCCTCCCCCAAATCACCATAGCCCTTCCCCTTCCCTAGCCCTGCCGCCGCCATGCCCTACTCCGCCACCTCGGCCCTCCACCCCGCCGGCCAGGCCGGCGCTGCGCAGCCACGCCTCCCGTCGCCTCTCCTCTTCACGGTTCGCTCCCGTGCGCGCCGCCGCGCGCGCCCGCATCCGCCAAGCTCGCCGCCGCGTCAACGCCCGGCGATCGTGCCTCGCCCCGCCCCGCCCCATCCTCCTCCGCCCCGCCATTGCCGCGACAACTCGCGCCGCGCCCTCGGCACTCCCGCCGCCCCGAGCGTCAACGGCCATCTTCCCCTCCCTTCGGCTATAAGAAGCTCCGAGCCCTCCTTCCCCCGGCCAAACCCTCGCTTGCCCCCTTTTCCCCCGAACAAGAAGAAGACCGAGCAAAGAAGAAGCGAGAGGAAGAAGAAGAAGAGGAAGAAGCCGAGGGACTTACCCGTCGCTTCCTCCAGGAGTCGTCGTCGTCACCGCGTGCCTCCCCTGAGCCCCCTTCTTCTCCCCGAGCGCCGCCGCTCCCTCCGACCGCCGTCGTTGCCGCGCACCGCCGAGCCCTTCGACTTCATCGTGCGCCGCCGCCCCCTCGTTTTCCCCTCACCCGAGTGAGGCTCGCCGAGACCCCTCGCCTTTCGCTTCAACCATTGGCGCATGCGACGCGCAGCGCTTTGGGCCCGAGTCGCGCCAGGCCAAATGTTAGCCGTGGGCCACTTTTTCTTTTTCTTTTTTGTGGATTTTCTTCCCCTTTTCCTTTTTAATTTAAAGGAGAGGCTTCAAATGTTTATTTCTTCCCCATTTTAACTCTAAAAATTATGAAGTTTGTTTCTAAAAATTTCTAAAATCAAGTTCTTTCTGTTGGTACTAGTTTGGTTTATTTTGGAGTTCATTTGATAAGTATTATTTATTTATTTATTTTGTTTGCTCGCTTGTCTCTTTTCCGGTAGAATCGTTCGCGTAGAGTTCGGAGAAGCCGGAGACCCCCACTTCGATCAAGCTCAAGAGTATCAAGATCGCCTAGCCCTAGACCCAGGCGAGTCAACACTTTGATCATATTGAACCTACATTTTATGCAAATTATGTTCTTTTAAAATATCAAATTGCATGCTTTAATTTCCTTATGCAAATGTATGTTAAAAACCCTAAGGTAGTTAAATATCAATTTGATGTTTAATTATTAATACACCATCCCTTGATGATTGAATTGCCTTAACCCCTTGTCACCCTAGTAAATATATGGTAACTATACTAGTTATAGGCTATACTTAAGCGTCATGCTAGCCTTGCTTAAGTATCGGGGTATTATCTACCCTATTCATCATATTTTAAAAATGAATATGATTTTGGGCAGTCATTGGATGTAAATGACTGAGATGGTTGTGTTGATGTATTTTCCTACCTCTCAAAAACCCTAAAAATTGCTTATCACATCTGGGCGGATGGTATGATGGATGGTATGTTGGTGGGTGCTAATGCAGCCTAAGGAATGTTTGTTGTGGATGGTATGTGGTATGAACCGCCCAGATGGTCCCTAAGGATTTAATCCTGTGACGACCTCCCAATGTAAAACAGTACAACCACATGTCTATAATAGTGTCGACCTGGCTAAATAATTTGTATCCATTAGTATGAGTTGCACCAGGCAGATGACCCGCTACGCCATAAGCATTTGTGGTTATGGGTTGGGGTGTACGACTTACTGTCCGTGTGAGCGTAAAGTCGTGGCGCAAGAGGGGTCAGGTAAGGGTTGACGGTCTATGTGAGCGTAACCCTTCTCGGTGAAACCTTAGCGGGTGTAACAAATACTGGAGGATGCATTGTAAAGGCCTTGTGACGATCTCCCCTTGACTCACATGTCTACGGAAAAATGTGTACATGTCAAGATGATTGTCTCTTGTGGGTAAAGTGTACAACCTCTGCAGAGTGTAATAAATTGTTCGAATAGCCGTGCCCACGGTCATGGGCGGATATGGGAACTTACATGAGTTAGTTCTATTTATAAAACCTTTGTGGGTGGGATAAAATGTGTTAGGTCGTTGTGGCCCTGGTTTTGGTTTTTCCTGGGCGGAAGTACCCCAGTGATGTTATTAGGTGGATGTAACCACCATAAAAAATAAGCATGAGGTGGAGGTAGCCTCCGCTGTTATAAATATTGCACAAGTAATCTCTTTAACAAAAATGCAGTTTGGTTAAAATGCTAAGTGATAGAACTTTCTAATATTGGTATTTAAAATATTGCTTTACGCAAATAAAAGAACCCGAGCCATCCTTGGTAAGCCTTGCATGTATATTATTGCATACTGTGTGTTGGCTCGCGAGCACGGAAGTTGTGCTCATCCTCGCTCTTCCCCCCCAACCCTCAGAACCCGCAGATCGTGGCGACTACGCCTACTACGAGGACCTGGACGCCGAGGAGCAAGGAAATGAAGAGGAGTAGTATAGTTCTTGTAGTCTAGGTCTCGCCTCGCCTAGTTGGTCTGTCGGCATCGGTGTACATCCTATATTATCCAAGCCCTTGGCTAATATCGGTCGTACACATGGTACCCCATCGCTGCTCGTGGAGAGACTTGCCCTACCCTTTGCTTCCGCTATCGTGATTATTTGCTTTGTAATGAACTCATTTGGCCCGGTCGCCTATTGTAAACTCGACCGACGTGGTCTATTTGAACTCTGATGCTTGTATTAATGAATGGTTTGGTCTATACGATGTATGAATTGAATCAGCAATGTATCCTGTGAGCGCTATCTACTGATCCAGGGAATAGCGCAGTATTTTCACTGAGGATTCGTAGACACAAACCGGTCCGACACTTTTCATCAGAATGATTCTACATTTCTAGACTTTCCGTCAAGGCGTCAACCTGGTAATGCTCATCATGACCAGGGTTTGGGTAACCGGTTTCAAATTTTTATCTGGGTGGTCTGATAGGACTGGTTTGGCCCGAAAATCAGATGAAATTTTCAAATCAAAATTTGATTTTTTTTTTTATTTTAAATTAAAAAACAAATCTAATTTTTTTTGCCGATTTGACCGATTTGAACTTTTACCCGGAGTCCGATATAACCGATAACCCGATTTTTGGTTGATTATCCGCCGGTAATCAAAACTATGGTCTCACGACCAAAACCTCTGGATGCAAAGGCGCGGCGCGAGGGCGCAAACTAAATGGGTTGTGTGGCCGGAATAGAGGGCAAGAGGCCCACGAGGAAGAGGAGCGGCGGCCGGAACCCGGAGGCCGGAGGTGCAGCGGAGATGTCAAGAACCTGAAGTATTAACTCAGCAAATCGCTCAAATCAGATAATACAGAGGTGAGATATACTAGATGAAAATGGGATGAGAACAAGAGGATGAGGCGGCTAGGGTTTTTCTTAAGACAATATCTGGAATGTCCTCTTACAAACGACTTCAACTGGCTTTTATAGCCCTCAGTCGACAGAGTACCATTAAACTAAGTGCTATTAATGACAGACTCATTACAGGCAACAGTGCTTACGCTTAAACTCTCTACCATCTTTACTTCTAACGGCAAGCCATCCGATCCTCATAAAGGCTTGTTTCGCTCCATCCCAACCGCACGATCCAACGTACCGCTTCACTTTGAAGTCTGCAATGCTCTGCTCGATTCTTCAGACTTCCCTTCTTTTCTATCTTCAGACTTTGCATTTTTCAATCCTGACAGGAGACCTGCCTGCAAGACGCAGCCGAAAGCGGAGAGGAGCGTCGGGAACTCAGGGGGCAGGGGTGCCGCCTGCACAAGGCACCAGCAGCGAGGGAGAGATGCGGTGGCTGGGGGACTCCGACGCATGTAGGTGGCCTCTGAGCGCCTACGAGCGGCTCAGTTGAGCGGCGGAGGTACTCTCGCTAAATTGCACCTTCTCATCATGGTAATTCTGATATGCACAGCGTTGTTCAGATAATTGAGCAGAAGCACTGCTTTCGAGCTGCATGTCCTTGGCGTCTCGAATAGTCGAATAATCCACAACCTAAAAGTGTAGATATATGGGTTTGGTTTCTTCTCGGCAATGGTGGATAGGGGATTTCTGTAATCACTAGGAAATATTTGTGCACTTCCATGTGGAAGATCTGAGATTATTTATCTGCGGTGAGTGGTGACATTGGGAAGCTTTGGGCATTTGTTCAGATCTGCCAAATACCACGCTAAGCACGCTGTCCTAGCCCATTCCTGAACAATATCGCGGCAGTCAGGTGCTACATTGTAGTGACTTGATTGTACATTCTATGGCTTTTCAGATGGTTGATGAATCACTTATAAGTTACAATTGATGGTACAGTGTAACGTACACATCACCACTACCATGATAAATAGCAGGCATCGTCGTTGTTTCCGTGTTGTAGTGTACAACAACGACCAAACTTGTCACAAAATAAATGGACGATGAGAGCCACAAGTGCCATGGTTTAATTCATCTCGATGGCAAGGTCCAGTAGGAAAGGAGGCACTGGAAATACAAGTTGAAGCTTGTTTGATGAGTACTGTCCTGCTGTCCGATATACCCATGGATATCACTTGAAACCAAGGACCACTCACTTCATTTTTAGGTAAGGTGCAAATTAGTGTGCCAGACTTAATATTGTTTAGCGCAGCGTTGGTACCCACAATGACATTTAGGCATGGAAGTTTACTCCAAGTAGTGCTGCTGGTTATAAGGAGGCTCATTGGACTTATCATGATAACCCAGAGCACATCCTCATAAACTGTTTGCCAGACGAACAAAAAAAGGTTCGTTGGTACTTAGTACTGTTCTAAGCCCATGAGTCTTCCATGTAAGACAAATCATGTTTTTCTTTGTCTATATGAACTTTACTTAGCTATGCATCGTGAATCTGAAGCGTAATAACAAATCAAGTACATTACATTTGCTTTAGACAGAATCATATATAGAAGAAGCCCAATTGGTATTGTTGTGAGGGTAGGGTATTCAGTAGAGATTTATGCTATGAGCGAGTAGAAAAGAACAGTAGAGTCGTCATTTTGAGTCTTGACACACTAAAATATCCTTTTCAGCGTACATTCTGCAAACCCATGAGCAATGCCGTAGCAGTCTCCAGCCTTACATAATAGCGACTTGCTCAAAACTCCTAAGTCCAAAGCGATCAGATGGTTAATGAATTATTTATGTTGTGATCGAGTTATGATGCAGTGAACCTATACATAATTGCTTAAGTGATAGAAGATAGAGCCAACTCTATATGGAAGGGGAAAAATTCCCATCCTCATGTTGTACAGTGGACCAAGAAACAGGCACATCTCATTCATAAACTTCGTAAATTTCGAGAGCAAGAATGGCTAAGAATGAGAATAGCAACCGCATCACAAGCGATCTATCTGGTGTTCGAGCTGCTAAACTATCTGAGGAATTGAATCGACAAAATCCTCTCTAGAGCTGCTCCTTTGGTTACTCCGATTTAGGGTCATCTACTCATCTGGTTTGCTAGTTAACTGCCTTCTCCAATGTTTGATTTTGTCCATCAGCCTTGTCAGCAAAAGAACAGCCATTTCCGTCAACCGAGATGTGGAATGTATGTGCGAAAAACAGTGTTGTAGGGGGTTCAGTCTGTGAGTGACAACGGAGGGTTCTTTCAATTTTTCTATTTCTATATAATTGGCTAGCAAAGGCAGCTTTACAAACTAAAAGTATTTAACCCTGCAAGATTACTCAAATAAGGATCAGTTTACGATTGTTGTGTTGTGCTTTATTTTTTTAAGCTGATGTAAAAAGGAAGTTATTAAAAGTCTATCAGTATATTTAGCAATCGTATTAAAGTTAGATAATTTTTGTTATTCAATAGCTATCCTGTCACGTTTCATTTCGTCTCATATGTTGTGGAATGCAATAATATTTCTGTTTGCAACTTGATTGTAAACTAGAAGTTAGCCAAGCACCTAAATATCTAAAAACGGCTTGACCAAACGAAGTTATCATAATCCACGGCAATGCCAAACCGAGAATAACACACATTCATCCAGTAAGATACGGGGCATTTGTTGGGTTTACCAAACAACTGTACTTTCGTGATTCCGCACATTAAAATTCCATGTGCAATCCTAGCCCATGAACGATGTCGTAGCAGTCCAGTGTTAAGTGATTTGATTGTAGGCTCCAAAGCTTTTCAGATGGTTGGTGAATCCTTATAAATTATCATATACTGTACATACACATCACCATCTCCATGATAAATAATAACCATTGTGTGACACCCCCTTTTTCCCCGCCCCTTTTCTCCATCTCCTCCGGGTCACCCCGCCGGACCGGACCCCCCCTCCCTCTTCTCGCCCGTGCGCACGCCGCTCGACCGGACCCCCCTCCTCCCTTCCCTTCCCCGCGCTCGCATGCTCTGCGGTGCCGCTGCGTGCACGCCACCGCCTGCCCTCCCGCATGCCTCCCCGCCGCCATCATTTCTCTCCGTGCGCCTGCGCGCCGAAGCGCGCGCCCGCGGACCCCCTTCTCCCGCTCCTCCGCCGGCTTTAAAGCCCTAGCCTCGGCGCCTTTCCCCCTCGCTCCCCCTTTGCCCCCTTCTTCCCCCAAGTAGAAAAAAGAACCGAGGAAGAAGAAGCAAAGAGAGAAGAAGACGACGGAGAGCTTACCTCCCGGAGTCGCCGCCACCGCGATTTGGTGCCCTCCTCACCGGCTCGGTGAGCCTCGCCGCCGCCGCCCTTGGCGCGCCACCGCCTCCTTGCGTCGTCGCTTCTCAGCCGCCGCGTGCGCGTCGCGGCGCCCGCCTTCGCCTCCGCGCGCCGCACTGCCGCGCCGCCAAGCCTCCTCTTCACCCTTGCCGGCCACCCCACCACTCGCTCGCCGCACCGCCACCTCTCCCCGCCCCGGTGCGCGCGCCCCTCGTCTCCGCTCCCCTCTGTGTTGAGCCCGAGCCCCTCTCTCTTCTTTCTTTAGGCAGTGCCTGCCTGCCGCGCTTTGTGCCCAGTGGGCCGCGCCGTGCGCTGCAGTTCGGTGGGCCGTGGGTGGGCCGAATCGGCCATGGGCGTTTTCAGTTTTCTTATTTTCTGTGATTTTCTTTTCCCTTTTCTATTTTAGTTTAAAAGTAAGACTTCAAATATCAATAACTCCCCCATTTCAACTCCAAAAATTATAAAGTAAATTTCTAAAAATTTGTTAATTCAAGACCTTGCTAATGGCATAGGTCTTGTTCAATTTGGAGTTCATTTGTTGTTTATTTGTATTTAATTGCTCGTTTTGCTTGTCTGTGCCTTTTTCCGGTACGTTCGTCCGACTAGGTTTCAAGACAGGAGATCCCAAGTTGATCAAGTCCAATATTATCAAGATCCTCTTACTTATATCCC
Organism: Ampelocalamus luodianensis; assembly: GCA_036346255.1. NCBI lineage: Eukaryota > Viridiplantae > Streptophyta > Magnoliopsida > Poales > Poaceae > Ampelocalamus > Ampelocalamus luodianensis. Next base: position 6,024,958 of record CM070638.1, read on the forward strand.
AAAGTAGTCAATACTTTGATCATATTGAGCCTACATTTCATGTAAATTATATTCTTTTAAAATAGCAAATTGCATGCTTTAATTCTTTAATCAAATGTATGTTAAAGCTTAAGGTAGTTAATACCCATTTGATGATTAATTAATTATTACGCCATCCTTGACAATTCGAATCCCTTAATCTTTGTCACCCTAGTAACTATGTGGTAATACTAGTTATAGGTCGTACTTAAGCGACATGCTAGTCTTGCTTAAGTACCGGACATTAAAATGTTCCAATCATCATCTCTTTAAACATAAAATGATTTGGGCGATCATTGGTGGTCCATGACCGAGATAAATGTGGTGATTTGGTTTTACTCCTCAAAACCCTAATATTGTTGTTCTTGTCAGGCGATTGTGTGATGAAGAGTATGTTGATGGGTGCTAATGCAGCCCAAAGAATATTGATGTGTGAAATGATCCGCCTAGACAACCCTAAGGACTTAATCTTGTCATGACCTCCGTGTAAAACAAGTACAACCACAAGTCGCAAAGCGCAACTTGGCTTAGTAGATTTATTGAACCTTGAAAGTCGGTCTCACGGAAGGGACAATAAAGGGTGCAAGTGTGAGCTTGATCACGTTTGAATGGGACACCGATGGTGAAGTGCCTTCACAAAGAAGATGTAGGGGTGACATCCGCACCAACATATGGGCGTAACCCCATATAGGTGAGATGACGGAAGGGCGAGATATTTTGAAAGGTTACTGTGGATTTCGCTCAACTACATGACTAAGGAATCATGTGGGGTAACGAGTATGACTATCTCTTGTGGGTAAAGTGTACAACCTCTGCAGAGTCTAAATCTGTTTTAAACAAGCGCGCGCCTACGGTCAAAGGCGGACATGGGAATCTTTACTCGAGTTAGTTCTATTTCAAAAACTTTGTGGTTGGGATGAAAATGTGGTGGGCTCACCTAGCCCGAGATTGAATTTTGCCCGAGTGCTTGAACTCGTTGATGTTGGTAATTGGGGACGGACCCAATCAAAAGTAAGCATAAGGTAGAGTTTAGATGGAGGAACCTCTTTGTTATAAATTATTGCACAATTACTCTATTTAACAAAAATACAATTTGTTAAAAATGCTAAGTAATGGGACTTTGTAATTATGATAATTGAAAATGTTGCTTTAGCAAATAAAAGAACCTGAGCCATCCTTGTTAAGCCTTGCATGTATATTATTGCATTGTGTATTGACTCATGAGCACGGAAGTTGTGCTCATTTTCGCTCTCTCCCCAAAACCCTCGTAAGGGAAATCTCGAGATTACGACTTTTACGAGGATCCGAGTTGGAGGCCCGTGAGATAATGAAGCGTAGTGTAGTCTTTAGATGTTCTAGTCTCGCCCACCCAGCTTGACTCGTTGGTCCTTGCGTGCATCCTATATTATCTCGAGTCTTTAGGTAATATCAGCGCACACGAAGTTTCCCGATCGCTTGCTGTGGAGAGATGTGCTCTCACCCCTTTTGCTTCCGTTGTCGCCCGCTTTGTAATGTACTCATTTTGGCATGTTCGGCCCGTATTGTAAAACTCGACCCGACGCGGTCTATGTAAACTCTGTTGTGTTAATTAATGAATGGTATGGTTTTACGCCATGTATGAATTGATTCAGTGATGCATCTGTGAGTGCTAGCTACTGATCCAGGGAATAGCACAGTGTTTCACAGAGGATTCTGGATTAGAAAATCCGGGTCCGACACATTGTCAATGACCAATCTCACAAAACAAGACGATGGCATGGTCTGGTTTTCCTAGATCGTAAGATATCCAGTAGGAAAGGGAGGCAATGGGTATTCAACTTCAAGCTCTGTGGCTACTGGCTACATTTTAAGCTAGTTTGGACAAATCCTCAGAGAAAGCAATCACCCTTCTCATCTCTTCTTTTCTCGGCTTTCTCAGAAGCAAAGAAGAGTGCAGCAGCACTAGAGCATGCAAGAACAAGAGGCAAGGAGGAAGGAGAACATTAGAGATCAACTTAAGGTTTGCATCCTTTCATCATTAAATCCATCATTCCAAGATGAAGCATGTTCTTGTATACAAGAAATAACTAGGTATCAACCACTTGTGTGATCCATGTGAGATAATTATATTCTTTTCATTTACAGCAAATATTATCACAAACTGGTTTTGACAACTTCCATGCGTTAGCTCAAGGTTATAATAAAGTAAAAATGGTTAACTATATGTTAGATCAAGTTTTTAATTACCAATTTTGCCATGCACTCTTTTAAACAAGAAGATTTGAATAAAAACAAGAAGAGAAGATCGAGTGGGTGGCACGCAACGCCACGACGGCCAAGAACATGAAGCCAAAGATCACGGTTTTGCAATGAAATCTTGCAAGAAACCCTCGAATATTCTTCGTTATCGTAGCGGAAGATATGACTTGAAGATTTTGTCGAAACGATGGCGAGTGGTTCTTGCCGCCTCAATTGAACAGACGCGCGCGGTTGCTTCTTGCTCTCCTGTGGATGGTAAAAATGGTGTTCAAATCGGACCCAACCAATATAGAGCCAGGGTACAAATGTGGAGTGGGTATTTTAGTCGGATGATTGATCATTTGCCGACCTTTGATGTGGCTTCTATCGTTTACTACTATTTTCATTGAACTTAATTATTTGCCACGGTTAGAGAAACATTTGATTATATTTGATTATTTGCCTTTTGGACATTTTTGTCCATATCTTCCTCTTCTTTTACCTCATCTACTCTTCTCTTCTCTTCCTCCTTGCTTGCTCGGCCATGGTAGACTTGGTGGCCAAAGGTGGCGTTCGCCGCGCCGCTTCTCCCCACCCCTTCTCTCCCCCCTCATCCTCTGAACACCCACAGGCAATGGTCATGCCGCCTCCGCCGCACCCCCTCCTCTGTCGTCGCCTCCGCTTCCTCCTCTCGCCCACCGCCTCTCTTCTGCCCGACCCCTCACCTCCTACTCACTCCTCCTTGTGTTGCATCCATCCCCATCCTGCGCGCTCGCGCTCCTCTTCCCAGACTCCTCCACCCACTTGTTTCCTTCCCTGTCAACCCCTAGCATTGCCTCCCTGTCCGCTCCCACCATCGTCCTAGTCCCGCTCGCTGCCACCACCTGCTTCGCACTCCTGCTCCCCCTTCCCACCTCCTCTTCCTCTCCGCATTCGTTCCCCTCCTCCCCCGCGCTCCACCTCCGCGTCTACTCCCTTGCATCACGGGCAGTGTCAACACCACGACACTACTCTCCATGGCCGGCAGGCAGATATGGAAGAGAAGAGAAGAGGAGGATGAGATTCCTTCTCTGGCTCACCAACCCCGACGTTAGCATCACGCGCCTCAGCGATAGCGGGGAGGATCGGGCGGAGGCGGTGTTGGTTGGAGCAAGCAAGGAAGAGAAAAGGAACAAGGGGAAGAAGACAGAGGCAAAAATGTTTAAAAAAGCAAACAATCAAATACATGTCCAACTTTGTGGCAGATGATAGAAGCCACGTTAAAGGTGGGGCAAATGATCAATTTCCCCTTTTACTTGAGGATAAAATAGGAAAAGATGAGATATGGATAAGAAATGAGAGAAAATAAGAGAAATTGGCATTCAGCAAAGAGAATGTGGAATTGAGTGGCATAGATTTAATTTTATGAAACTAAGTGACATTCTTCTATGTGCTTGTTTTGAAGTGGCATATATATAAAAAAAATCTAATGAATTCTGCACAAATGCCAATACACCTCTCATCCTATTTAGTTGACATGGAAGGTGGAGTCACGTGAGTCACAGTGATGAGTCGTGAGCATCCATGTGTGGCATGGGTTGTAACTAGGGGTGTAAACGGAGTGAATAATTCTCAACCGACCGACTGAAATTTTGTGCAACGAATACGGAATAGATAAATGGTTATTTGGTACTATCTGTGTCTAACTTCGACTCCAAGGAAAACAATACGGAATAGGATACGGAATAAGCGATATTAGTCCGTATGTATCCGTATATCAGGTGGTATGAAGAAAGTCTGTTGTGATTTCACTTAGAAACAGGGTAACAGATAGGTGAGTTGTTGCATCTGAGCAGGCAGGGGATACTGAGTGTTTTTTCTTCGGCATCTCAGCGATTAGTCTCTACGTGTTCACTCTGATTGCACTCCTACACTCTAATGTCCTGTAGGGGTGCAAAAGAAGCGCATAATATCCGTCTGACCGACTGACCGAAAGCTCGCGGAGCGAATACAGGATGAAGAAATTGGTATCCGACACTATCCGCGTCCGACGCCGACTCTAAGGAAAAATACGAAACAGAATACATGATGAGCAATACCTGATTGTATCTGTTCCAATTGCACCCTGGCTGTAACAGCTTAGGCCTGGTTGTAACAGCTTAGGCGATAAACGATGAACAATTGAACACATCAATCAGAACAACTCACATGATGACTCATCTGGTGCACTGACATAATTACTTGTCTCTTTGGCGAGTGGCCCCATAGGATGTGGTTCCTTAATAAGTTTTTGCAAGAATACATGCAGTTTGCAAAACGATTTCTTAATAAAATGTGTGGTTCGTAAAATAATTTCATAAGCGTGCAATTGTGGTAGTTCGACAAAACACGTGTAGTTTTAAGAAATTTCTTTTCATTTTAGTGTGATTTAATGCATTGCAATATATCACTTTTTGTTACTAAACTACCTACGACCGGCGATGGTTAATTAGGCCCACCGGTGTCACAGACAGGGTTCCAAAAATTAGTAGATATTATCATGTATATATGCGTACACCCTCTAGTCTAAAAGTGTGCACACCCTAGCCCAAAACTTTTAGTCATTTTGTTCTCTTTTATTGGTCATTGAGGCCGTTGTAGCTTTCTCCGTCGCTGGAGCACTCCATATCTTCGATATGAGTTACGCATAATTTGCATCCTGATTTTGTATTTGGCCTTCGTTCTTCTAATATTATGCAATCGTTCAACCTGTATCGCGGAATATGGAGGACTTCGACACATGACACCGACGTAGGGAGTGCCGAGACAAGAGGAAGGGGAAGGCTCCTGTGACTGAGTCCAACCGTCGTCATAGCATTTTGGTCGCCCTTGCACACTCCATATCGAAGATGTGAGTTATGTACAATGTGCATCCTGGTTACGTTTTTTTACTGTACAATCCATTTACTTACATCATGGAATCGTAGGATATGGACGACTTTGACACTCGCCACCGACGTGGGGAATGCCGAGACAAGGGGAAGGGGAAGGTTCCTGCGATTGAGTCCGGCCGCCGTCATAGCATTTTCGATCGCCCAGGCACACTCCATATCAAAGACGTAAGTTATGAAGTTATGTACAATTTGCATCATGGTTATGTTTTTTTGTTACGTTTTTGACTGTGCGGTCCACTTATTTACATCATGGAATCGCAGGACATGGACGACTTCGATACTAGCCGCCACCATGGGTAGACCCGAGACAAGGGGTAGGGGCTACGGCGCCGCAAAGACTAGCTTGAATCCTTCTTTATACCGATTGCAACAACCGCGCGTGTATCATGTAATGCATGTAACCGAACCGTGCGTGGCATGTAAATCACAAATCACAATGTGCATTTTGAAATATCGTTAATTTTATCTATCAAAAAGTTACATTTCATGTGGATATAGCGCAAAAGTGCACACATAATATACAAAATATGCATACAAATATAGCACAACAAAATTGCATATCATCTGTGTAGTGCATTTACACACGGGATACAATATGACTCACTCATCTAAGACACTCTCTGCTCGCTGCATCCGTGTTTGCGTCCGCGTCATACTTTTGCGTCGAGCATGTCCTGTGAGATACGTCAGCCGGTCCGGAGAGTGCGTATCGGTTTAGAGGGGGGTACAGAGACCATTGAGTGGGCGGAAGCGCACCAGTAAGCTGACTCTGGCCCAGTTGAGTCTGTGCAGCGTCATTATCGTCCTGCTGAGATGTGCCGAACTGGGGACCACCTGTCAAAACGTCATGAATAAAGAACTCCATAAATCCACTCCCAGATGGTTCAGCCCCAACGCGCGGCGCCAACGACGTTGTAGGAGATTCGCCCTCATCAGACTGCATCGCCCAATGTATGATAGGGGTAGCTGCCCTGGGTGTCACGGTCCAAACCCTAGCGTCGCGTAATGCTCCCTGACAGTAACTGGGATGGGTGTGTCCTCATTGGTTGAAGGATGTCCGTCACCCCCACGCTAAACTAAAGGTTGCAAGATGGAATGATGTGAGGGCACATAAAAATCTGGGACGTGAACTAAACATCCCGTACCTCCCGGATGTAAAGTGCGGATGACTGAGTGAGAGCGCCAGTCTAACGGGATGTGGATGGTAGAAGAGATGCATCCCGACGAACTTGCGACTGCAGGACGACATGGCGTTGGTACAACGTAAGGCGTAATAAAAAAAATAGGACAAAAATTTGTACGTAACTTACCTCCCTATCGTTCTGCAGTGCGGATGCCCGACTAGGAGTGCTAGGACGCCCGCCGGTCCAGCTAGCCAATGACGACCTAGCAAGTATTCATCAATAGACCTTATACTTCGAAAGTCCATAGTACTAATCTCAACGAGTAAGACTAGAACAATCTTATTCAAATGCTTCTCATGAAGCCAAAATGTGCAGACTGGAACAATCTTTTTCAAACTCTTCTCACGAAGCCAAATTGAGAAAACCACTAGCAGGTCCAAGCAAACAGCTACCAACAAAGCAGACAAGCAAATATGGGTCTTCAATAATTCATAGGGAGAACCGGTTCAATAACATCACTTTCGATCGTATTTAGAGAAAGAACATCGCTTTGGTGACGCACTACAAAATGACACCACAAAAGACTCTGAAATCTTGAAAATAACAGTGCCGTCACATTTTTTCGTCTGTTTTTAACAGCAAGCATGTATGACGTGAGAGAATACAATCTTAATGCCCATTTTACCCCCTCTCTCTAGGTCGATGGCAATGCTTCACCCTCTCTCTCCAGTGAGACGGTGCCGATGTCGCTGCCCTCCTCCACCGTCGGCAATCTCCTCCCCACCCACCCCAGTGTCCCCCTCCTCTACCACCAGGGAAACAGAGGAGGGAGAAGGGAAGCAGGGTAGAGGTGAAACAGAGGAGGCAAAGAAAGCCCACGGGGCATGCTCGCCGACGGCGAGGGAGCTGCAGAGCGGAGGCAGCAACCTAAATAATGGGTTGTTGACAGGGAGAGGAGGCTAGGGGTGGCAGTGTCATGGCCGAGCACACACCAGGGTGGGCGAGTGGCCAATTATAGTGGCCGGAGCCAGGAGAGGAATGGGGCAGCGGCACTTGGGTGGAAGAGGGGTGAAACAAAGGTGAGCACGAATAGGAGGGGAGTGAGGGCAACTCACCAGGGTGGACGGTGGAGGCGAAGAAAATGCGAGGCGGCTCGGCGGTGAAGACCCTAGGCGACGCGAGCGGCTCACCGTGGAGGCCACGGCCGGGTGAGGAGGCTTCAAACCGATGCCTAGGAAGGAGGAAGGAGGTGTGAAGGTGCTGCAGCACGGGATTGGGAAGAAACTCACGGAAGCAAAAATGGAGACGATGGCGGTGGATTCGGTCGAACTTGGGAGGAAGGTGACGGCAAGGCTACCGATGAGAAATTTCCAAATTAGTTGAAGGTAAAGGAAGAGGATACCGGGAACACGTTTTGACGCAAATGATTTGGAGAGGTTAAATACTCTACAGCTTACACATCAATGGTTTAAATGGTTTACACAATAATTCAATAAGGGTTTTTTTGGGAAGCCATCTATATTGTCATACCTATGTAACCTTAACGTGCTCTTAGAGCTTGGATTTTGACTCTACCAAACAAGACCTAAGATAGATTTGATTCCTCGGTGACTTTGTTGTTCCATATTATCATACCTCTGTAACCTTGACGTGCTCTTAGAGCCTGGATTTCGTCAGTTTTTTTTTCCTGGTTAAAGCATCATTTCTTAGAGCTATGTGTTATGTTATACTTATAGAGGTTGGCTATTGTTGGATGTTTCTACCTAATTTTTTTCTGGACCTTTTCTGACAGAATAGTTATAGGTGTGTTTATCGGTTGCCTTACCTCTTTTTTTTGTCACGCTGGTGTTTGTTTGACATTGGCCTCTCTTTTTTCGCAAATAAAAGGTTAAGGAAGCTCTTCGGGATTGCTGATCTTTTCCATTTCTCAGTTTCTTTTATTAAAAAAGTTTCAAGACTTGCTGTCATTAGCATAACAAATTGTCATGTCTGTTTTCCAGAGAAAAAAATATTGCCCAACTTACACATGTCACAATGAACCACATTTGCGAAAGGTTATTATAAAATATGTTGCATTAGCTATCTTTATAAATCAAAATTTGTTTTGATCATACCACGGTGATATCATGGAATCATTTCCAACACATGCCGCAGCAAACGCGCGGTGCTATAAAAGCACAACTGCTGTGCATCTAGAGTTCCCGTTCCAACACACGGGAGATATAACTGGTCATCTCAACTATTATGTCTAAGGGTGGATAACGAGTTGGTTCGGATCGGTCAAACTCGTTAAGCAACACGACTCGATTCGTTAAGCAAACGAGCAGAAATGTCGGCTCGACTCGGTCAAAGGGCTTGAGCTGGCTCATAGGCTTGTTATTAACAATTGTACTAGTCTTGTACTAGTGTACAATATGAAAAAGAACTTATATGCTTGAATTTTTTGTAGCAATATGCATCTCTAGTTCACCACAACCACGAGAGTTCAAGATCCAATAGTCCACAAGATCACAGTTACAACCAGTCAACCAAAAGTCTGTAATATCACTTAAAATGGTTCATGTTAGACACTGAACAATCTCTTTTAAGTACAAAACATGCAACAAGTTGAAAGTTGCTGACATCTAGTCCACCAATTAGCACAATAGTTCGGAAAAGAACTATTAAAAAACATGAAACGAAAGGTGAGGCGGACAAGCGGGAGGGAGGAGGAGGTGGAGGCGGGAGGCCGAGACCAGCGAGGAGGACAAGCGGACGGGAGGTGGAGGTGCGAAGCAGACAAGCGGGCATGGGCGGCGGCGTCGAGTTGCGTCCCGCACGGGTGGCAACAGCGCGACCGCTGTGTGAAGCTCTTGTACTAGGGTTGCGGGTGTTTGCGTTGCGACCAAGGTAGTTAGGATTGTGATCCTACTCTTAGAGTCTTACGATTCTACGAACCCACGACAGCCTGTTGATCCTACTCGTAGAGATTTAGGGAAAAAAAATTGCAATTTTTTTAGAGGCCAGGCTTTACTGATATTTTATTTTAGAGCAAAATTTGTTGATATTAATTTCTGAGAATGAAACTATAAATAAACAAGGAGCATGCAAAATATTGTATCAGTGTGGTAATGCTAGTACAAATATCTATATTATAGCATGAGCAATCTTGAGCTTGATAATGATATGCTATTTTTATTTCTGGAGTATGTCTAGCTGCTTTTAAGGAACATGCAAGTGGTAAACCATATAAAAATCATATAAACTTATAGTATAGATGTTAAATATGTGTATTTTTACAATTTTATAGAATCATCGATTTTACGATTCGATACTATGATTTCGATCCTACTGAAAGCAAATCGATCTAACTCGGAATCTTGACTCTGACTACCTTGGTTGCGATTGCGGCTGCTCTTGGAGCACGGGTCGGTGTTGTGCTGGCCGCTGGGTTCTAGCTGGGCTGGGTTAGCATAGTTGCTGGGCTGAGGCCTGGAGCACCTGTTGCCTTGTTGGGCTAGCATCTTCTCACCACAGTTCACATTGATGCCATCCATCCACCTTTGACTTCGAGTTGTGTTAGCATAGTTGACGATGTGGCTTGGAGGCATCGCCCCTGTTGCTGCGATCTCTTGTATTGAAGTATTGAAGTATTGGCGATTGCTGGTTCGAATTTCTTGCAACCCTAAACAGGTGATTGGTCGCTTTCTTTTCCCTGCCCTTTCTCTTCAGATTTCGCATCAGTTGTTACGAAGAAAACAAGGGGTGAAGCAAGGGAAATTTAGATCTGAACTTAGATTCATATATATGAACCCATGTTTTGATCAACACATGCCGATCTGTGCACTTGTGCATTTCAAGAAATTCTAATAAAAATTCGTAGACGTAGAACATGTTAGAACATGTACACATGCAAAAGTTTGTGTAAAAATATGATCATATGTGCACCGTACGAGATAGACAAAAGGTTGTACTCATCTTTTGTAATACAAGTCTATTTCTTTGTCCCTTTTGTACAGTGCTGGTATCATCATATTTTTGTACAAATTATTGCATGTCCACGTGTTCTAACATGTTGTACATCAAATTTTGTGCATCAAATTTTCCCTTTAGGAATGCAGGCTATAGAGCAGATTAGTTTGGGTTTGTTCATAGCTGTACCCATTTTGCGATTGAAACGGAGGTGCTATCTATATCTTTTCTGCAGGGAATCCTGTTTGCGTTTCAAACGCAGGAATTTCACGGGAAATTACAGCAACAGTTCTAGGAAAATTCTCGTGTTCCAAACAGAGCCGAAATGGAGAATCAATCAGGTCACCCTCAGTACATTGTGACCGATCAAGGATTTCGCCCGTTCTCCTCACTCTTGTTGTTGGCACCAGCTTCTCCACCTCCTATTCGTCCCATGGTGACTGGAAATCGCGATTTCAGTTCTTCAGTCAATGCGGCATCAGTTCAGATGACGACTCTGCCATCTCATACAGATGATAGTAACATAGACCCAACTAATGATGGGCCTGATGGCTACAGCTGGAGGATGTATGGGCAGGAGGCAGTTCAGGGTGGGTTGTATCAAACAATCTACCACTACAAATGCACACACCCATCCTGCGGAGCCCAGAAATCGGTGGCGCACTCCGTAGACAGACAGATTGCTGACACAGTTTCTAGGAGTCATCACAATCACCCATGCCCACCAGAAAGGTGGCTCAGAGATGATTCGGAGAGATTGGAACCAGGCTCTCGAAATTATGTGCAACTTGAGGTATCAGATGCAGCAGGGACTGCTGGGCCTTCAATGCCTATGAGAGGAGAGGGAGGTGAGCAATCGTCAGGTTCAAGTGATAGCGACGAAGACGATGATGGTGAAGTAAGAGTTGATGGGGATGCTGGTGATGATGCCAACGCAATAGAAAGGTGGTTGCTTTAACTGAACTTTGTAACTTCCTCAGTTAGAATTCTGTAAGTCTCGGCGTATAAATGGTACTTTTACTGAACAGACGTGTGCTAGCTCCAGCTCAAAGGATTACTGCAGAAACCACAAGTGAGGTTGGTGCTTTGGATAATGGCTATCGGAGGCGTTTGAATTCTCACCGAAGGTAATCCTATTATCAGTTTTGCACACTCCTGCTCCCGCCCTCTACCTTCTTTCCCCTTTTATTTAATTTCACTGCGGTGGCTGTGAGTTCCCGCTTGCCTTTCAAAAAGCTCCATGTTATCTTGCAGGGGTTGTACCAATTTTTCGTTTTTAAGTTGGTTATTTATTCGCAAGCAAACAGCTACTTCTGTACAGCTCTAGATGCATGACATATACCAAAGTGTTTCTCGAATAATTTGAAACATTAGCACATGAATAGAAGTGCATTATAGGGATGCCATGTGGCATAACATCCAGGGGCACTGAATTACGATGTCCTTTTTATGTGGTGAAACCATCACACCGAGAGCTATCATGAGCTAACTTTTCGTTCTGTGTGCATGAATGTTGCCAGGTAAAGAGTGCTACTGCTACCGATATCAATATTGTCAAGTAATTTTCTTGAGAGATGATATGGAATATATAAACTCTCTTAAGGGTAAATGTCTAATTTAGCTGTTCAATAGTGAACACTCAACCTGATGTGGTCCTTGTGTTGAATTCTTCCTGGCGTTCACTCTATGTTTTGGTTCACTTGCTCGTTCTACTCTTATTTCATATTCTGCTGCTAATGTGGTGCCTATTTAAACTTTAAAGTTCACAGATTGAATAACAACATAATGTTCTTTATGGACAATCTTTTCAATTGTATACTAGCTAAATTATGAACATGACGACAAAGTAGTTAAATGAAGAAGGGAAGGGGAAATAATTACATCATATGAGGCTTTGACCTGTATTGGAGAAGTGTCAACCTTTTTATTTATCATAAAGTTATTCTATTACACAGCATTCACAACATCAATAACGAGACAAGAGTACCAGTTACCAGTTTGACGTGTGACAAACTTATTTATGTATCCAAACCCTATCCATAGCCATGATGAACAAGGCGGGGAGAGCGGGTCCCCCTGCCGCACTCCCTGCGCGAAGGACAGGGGCGGACCACAGCCGCCGTTGAGCAGGATCGACGTGGTTGCCGTACGAAGGATGGCGGCGATCCAACCGCGCCATCTGCTGCCAAAGCCAAGTCGCGCTAGAACACTCAACAGAAACTCCCAGGATGAAGTATCGAAGGCCTTCGTAATATCAATCTTGAGGAGGACGGCGGGAATTTTCTTCCTATGCAGCGTCACCGCAGTATTACGAACTAGCTTAAAACTCTCATGGATACAACACTTTGTAATGAAGGCCGATTGAACTGGCGACACCAATTTGCCAATCATGGGGGAGAGCCGTCGCGACATTAATTTGGTTATGATCTTCGAGAAGCCGTGTATTAAACTGATCGGACAAATGTCCTTGACAGCTTCTGGCTCGTTCTTCTTTGGAAGCAGTGTAAGGTTGGCGGAGTTGAGCTTGTGAAAGTTTTGAGCATTTCATTGTGGAATTTGGTGATAGCGTTGATAGATCTCCTTCGATGGTTGGCCAACAGAGCTTGTAAAACAACCCGAGAATCCATCGCCCCTGTGCCTTCTCCGACGGCATCGGCATGATGGCGATCTCGACCTCATCCTCCAAGAAGGGGCTTCAAGAACAGAGCTTCGGAGGGGAGGAGGGAGGCGGCCGAGTGCATGCAGCCTCAATGGGTGTCTTTGCGCTGGGAGCCCATGATCTCCGTGAAGTAATCTTTCAACATCTCCAACTTGTCCTCTTGCCTTGTAGCGATATGGACAATCTTTTCGATTGTATACTAGCTAAATTATGAACGTGACGACAAAGTAGTTAAATAAAGAAGGAAGGGGAAATAATTACAGCATATGAGGCTTTGACCTGTATTGGAGAAGTGTCAACCTTTTATTTATCAAAAGTTGTTCTATTACACAGATTCACAACATCAATAATGTCGGACCGGATTTCGTAATCCGTAATCCTCTGTGAAAATCTGCGCTATTCCTGGATCGATGATAGCGCCACGGGATACATTCTTTGAATCATTTCATACATCGCGTAGACCAAACCATTCATTAATACAAGCATCGAGTTTAAATAGACCACGTCGGGTCGAGTTTACAATAGGGCTGACCAGGCCAAATGAGTTCATTACAAAACAGCGAATACGATAGCGGAAGCAAAAGGGTAGGGCAAGTCTCTCCACAGGCAAGCGACTGGGGTACCATGTGTACGACCGATATTAGCCAAGGGCTTGGATAATATAGGATGTACACAAGTACCAACGGAGCCAACTAAACCGAGGCGAGACCTAGACTACAAGAACTATACTACTCCTCTTCATTTCCTTGCTCCTCGGCGCCCAGGTCCTCGTAGTAGGCGTAGTCTCCATGATCTGCGGGTTCTGAGGGTTGGGGGAAAGAGCGAGGGTGAGCACAACTTCCGTGCTCGCGAGCCAACACACAGTATGCAATAATTTACATGCAAGGCTTAACAAGGATGACTCGGGTTCTTTTATTTGCGCAAAGCAATATTTTAAATACCAATAATAGAAAGTCCTAGCACTTAGCATTTTAAACAAATTACATTTTTGTTAAAGAGATTATTTATGCAATATTTATAACAGCAGAGGTTACCTCCACCTCATGCTTATTTTTTTATGGTGGTTACATCCACCTATTAACATCACTGGGGTACTTCCACCCAGGAAAAAAAACCAAAACCAAGGTCACAACGACCCATCACAATTTATCCCACCCACAAAGGTTTTATAAATAGAACTAACTCATGTAAGTTCCCATGTCCGCCCATGACCTTGGGCACGGCTATTCGAACAGTTTATTACACTCTGCAGAGGTTGTACACTTTACCCACAAGAGACAATCATCTTGACATGTACACATGTTTCCGTAGACATGTGAGTCAAGGGGAGATCGTCACAAGGCCTTTACAATGCATCCCCCAGTATTTGTTACACCCGCTAAGGTTTCACCTGAGAAGGGTTACGCTCACATAGACCCGTCAACCCTTACCCAGACCCCCTCTTACGCCACACGGCTTACGCTCACATAGACTCGTAAGTCGTACACCCCAACCCATAACCACAAAGGCTTATGGCGTAGTGGGTCATCTGCCTGGTGCAACTCATACTAACGGATACAAATTATTTAGCCAGGTCGACACCATTATAGACATGTGGTTGTACTGTTTTACATTGGGAGGTCATCACAGGATTAAGTCCTTAGGGACCATCTGGGCGGTTCATACCACATACCATCCACAAACCAACATTCCTTGGGCTGCATTAGCACCCACCAACATACCATCCATCATGCCATCCGCCCAGATGTGATAAGCAATTTTTAGGGTTTTTGAGAGATAGGAAAATACATCAACACATCCATCTCAGTCATTTACATCCAATGACTGCCCAAAAACCATGTTCATTTTTAAAAGATGATGAATGGGGTAGATAATACCCCGATACTTAAGCAAGGCTAGCATGGCGCTTAAGTATAGCCTAATCTAGTATAGTTACCATATAATTACTAGGGTGACAATAGCTTAAGGTAATTCAATTATCAAGGGATGGTGTATTAATATTTCAACATCAAATGGGCATTTAACTACCTTAGGGTATCTGACATACATTTGCATAAGAAAAATAAAGCATGCAATTTGATCATTTAAAAGAACATAATTTGCATAAAATGTAGGTTCAATATGATCAACGTGTTGACTCGCCTGGGATATAGGCTAGAGGATCTTGATAATCTTGAGCTTGATCAACTTGGGGATCTCCGGCGTCTTCGAACTCTACGCGATCGATCGTACCGGAAAAGAGACAAACGAGCAAACAAAATAAATAAATAACCATACACAACAAATGAACTCCAAAATAAACCAAACTAGCACCAAAAGAAAGAGCTTGATTTTAGAAAATTTTAAAACAAACTTCACAATTTTGGAGCTAAAATGGGGAGAAATAAACATTTGAAGCCTCTCTTTAAATCAAAAGGAAAAGAAAAAGAACTAAACAATAAATGAAAAGAGCCGGCGGCGCCCACGGACTCAGGCGCCTGGCCCGGCCGGCCGCGACGCACGCACTGGCGCCCTGCGAGCCCAGCCGCCGAAAGAAAAAACGAGGCGAGGGGAGAGTAGGGGCGAAGGAGAGGGATCGGGCGGCGCGCGCAGTGGGGGGAAGAAAGAAGGTTGGCGGCGGCGACGGGCTTACCGAGCGGCGACGGCGACGGAGGAGGGAGGGGAGCGGGGCACAGCGGCGGCGGCCGGGGAGAGCGGCGGCGCTCGGTGAAGATGAAGAAGCTCGGGGGAGGCGCGGTGACGATGACGGCGACGCGACTTCCGAAGGTAAGTCCTTCGGACTCTTCCTCTTCTCTTCTCGGTCTTCTTCCTCTTGCTCGGGTTTGCTTGGGGAAGAAAGGGGGGGTGGAGGAGAGGGAGCGGAGGGCGCCGGGTTTTAAAGGCCGGGGGAGGAGCCGATGACCTAGGGCGGCGCAAGAGTCGAGGGCGGTCTGGGGCCTTGTCCGGATGCGGCGGCGCGGCCGAGGCGGGCACGGGAGCAGGCCCGTGAGGAGGGAGAGGGGTGACGGTGAGAGGGCGCGGTCGTCGAGGCACTGCCATGGCCGGCGGGGGCGGAGGACCGATGTCGGACCCGGATTTCGTAATCCAGAATCCTCTGTGAAAATACTGCGCTATTCCCTGGATCAGTAGATAGCGCTCACAGTACACATTGTTGAATCATCTCATACATCGCGTAGACCAAATCATGCATTAATACAAGCATTAGAGTTCAAATAGACCACGTCGGGTCGAGTTTACAATAGGGCCGATCAGGCCAAATGAGTTCATTACAAAATCTCGAGTACGCTAGCGGAAGCAAAAGGGGTAGAGCAAGTCTCTCCACAGGCAAGCGACTGGGGTACTAGGTGTACGACCGATATTAGCCAAGGGCGTGGATAATATAGGAGGTACACAAGTACCAACGGAGCCAACCAGACTGAGGCGAGACCTAGACTACGGAACTAAGCTACTCTTCTTCATGTCCTCGCTCCTCGGCGTCCTGGTCCTCGTAGTAGACGTAGTCTCCATGGTCCACGGGTTCTGAGGGTTGGGGGAAAGAGCGAGGATGAGCACAACTACCGTGCTCGCGAGCCAACACACAGTATGCAATGTTATACATGCAAGGCTTAACAAGGATGGCTCGGGTTCATTTATTTGCACAAAGCAATATTTTGAGTACCAACATTAAAAAGTCCTATCACTTAGCATTTTAACCAAATTGCACTTGTTAAAGAGATTACTTGTGCAATATTTATATCAGTAGAGGTTACCTCCACCTCATGCTTAGTTTTAATAGCGGTTACATCCACCACTTAACATCACTGGGTACATCCACCGTGGAAAACCAAAACTGTGGTCACAATGACCCATCACATTTTATCCCACCCACAAGATTTTATAAATGAACTAACTCTTGTAAGTTCCCATGTCCGCCTTGACCGTGGGCACGGCTATTCGAACAGCTTATTACACTCTGCAGAGGTTGTACACTTTACCCACAAGAGACAATCATCTCGACATATACACATGTTTCGTAGACATGTGAGTCAAGGGAGATCGTCACAAGGCCTTGACAATGTGTCCCCAAGACTTGTTACACCCGCTAAGGTTTCACCGAGAAGAGTTACGCTCACATAGACCCAGTCAACTCTTTCCTGCACCCTCTTGCGCCACACGACTTACGCCACATAGACCAGTAAGTCGACACCCCAACCCATAGCCACATAGGCTTATGGCGTAGCGGGTCATCCGCTCGTGCAACTCATACTAACGGATACAAATTATTTAGCCAGTCGACACCATTATAGACATGTGGTCGCATGTTTACATTGGGAGGTCATCACAGATTAAGTCCTTAGGGACCATCCGGCGGTTCATACCACATACCATCCACAAACCAACATTCCTTGGGCTGCATTAGCACCCACCAACATACCATCCATCATACCATCCGCCCAGATGTGATAAGCAATTCTTAGGGTTTTTGAGAGATAGGAGAAATACATCAACACAACCATCTCAGTCATTTACATCCAATGACTGCCCAAAAACCATGTTCATTTTTAAAAGATGATGAATGGGGTAGATAATACCCCGATACTTAAGCAAAGCTAGCATGGCGCTTAAGTATAGCCTATACTAGTATAGTTACCAAATATTTACTAGGGTGACATGGGGGTATGGCAATTCAATTATCAAGGAATGGTGTATTAATAATTAAGCATCAAATTGGCATTTAACTACCTTAGGGTATTTAACATACATTTGCATAAGGGAAATAAAGCATGCAATTTGATATTTAAAAGAACATAATTTGCATAAAATGTAGGTTCAATATGATCAAAGTGTCGACTACTGGTCTACGGCTAGATGATCTTGATATTCTTGAGCTTGATCGAAGTGGGGGTCTCCGGCTTCTCCGAATTGTACGCGAACGATCGTACCGGAAAAGAAATAAACGAGCAATTAAATTAAATAAATAACAAACCTCATCAAATGAACTCCAAAATAAACCAAACTAGCACCAACAGGAAGAGCTTGATTTTAGAAATTTTTAGAAACTAACTTCACAATTTTTGGAGCTAAAATGGGGGAGAAATAAACATTTGAAACCTCTTTTTTGAATTAAAAAGAAAAAGGGAAAAGAAAATCAAAACAAAACAAAACCGCGCTACGCCCATGATTTCGACCTTGCCCCCGGCCGCGAAATGGGCCAAGGCACGCGCGGCCTAAGGGCGCGGCCCAGCTGGGGCTCGGCCGGCTCAAGGCACGGAGGGGGGGGTGCGGCCCGAGTGCCAAAAGAGAGGGGAGGGGTTAGGGCAAACGGGAGGTGGCGGCGCGCGCGGGAGAGGAGGCTCTGGGCGCGCGGAGGCGGCCGAGGAGAGGCGGTGCACGGGAAGAAGGGTCCAGAGCTCACGGGCGGCGAACCCAGAGGTGGTGACGACGGCGACCACGATGCCTTCACGGAGGTAAGTACCTCGGGCTCCTTGCTTGGTCTTCTTCTAGCTCGGGAAGGAAGGAAGAAGGGGTGGAGAGGGAGGGAGCGCCGAGGCTTTATAGCCGGGAGGAGGAAGGTGACCGCTGACGACGGCACGGCGGAGTGCCGAGGCGCGGCGGGCAGCGAGGATGGGACGGTCGAGGCGCGCGGCGGAGCGTTGACGCGGCGCGGCGCGACAGCGCGCAGAGAGAGCGCGGCTTCCCGGGCGTTGGCACGGCCGGCGAGGGCGGACGCAGGGCATGGCGAAGCCGGGCTAGGGAGGGGCTAGGGTTAGGGTTAGGGAGAAACGGGGAAGAAGCTCGGTGCATTTCGGGGGGAATCCGAATCTTGAGCAAAAGGGGAAAACTTCGAAGTTGGGTTCTTGAACGTTGAAGATTTTGCAAATCCATGATTTTGGATGTTACAACCGAGGCGCTAACACGGCCGGGGTAAGGCGACGGCAGGGCTAGGGTTAGGGTTAGGGGGATTTGGGGGAGGAGGGCTCGGTACTTTTGGGGGGAATCCGAATCTTGAGCAAACCGGGCAAACTTTGGGGGGGGGGGAGAACCCTAAAACACGTGATCTTGCAATTTGGGAAAGATTCAGACTTGGGCAAAAGATCTTTGAATATCTTGCCCGAAATTGGGTGTTACAAATAACGAGACAAGAGTACCAGTTTGACGTGTGATAAACTTATTTATGTTTTTGCTATGCAATGTATGTTGTGCTTTATGTGAAGAAATAATGATACAAACAAAAGGTTGGAGCCCAAAATGGAGGGTTGGATTAGGGCTGGAACAGATTCTGATGTCGTGTGGGTTGGGTTCAATTTTGGAAAAGGTTATAAGGGCTGTTTTGTGTTGGGAACAATTGTTTTTTTTTTTTTTTGGATGAATCGTTGGGCGTTGGGAATAATTTTGGAAGTTAGATTGTGCTTTGCCTAGGCCTCAGTCCTTTATGAGCACTGGTCATGTGGTTTAACTAAAGGTTATCTTTTGGATATCACTGGTTTAATACCATCTTACCATGCATCTTGTTAATATCTGTAATGCATGATGGCGAATTTTTAGTTGAACAATTGCACGATTTGGTGTATTAGTTAGTAATACCACGTATCTGTTTCCAGTGAAAAAAGAAGACCAAAGTCCAAGGTATGGGAGGAATTTACAGCTGTGTTAAGTGGTGGAATGGTTCAAAGTGCAGAATGCAAACATTGTAAAAAGCGCCTCAGTGGAAAAAGTACAGGAGGAACAAGCCATCTGCGCCGACATCTGAAGATCTGTCCTGCACAACCTGGAACCAGTAGGGTGCAGAAAAAAAGTTCATCTCCACAGCCTGATTTATCTGTTGCAAATAAATTGAAATTTAGCCAAGAAAATTCTCTTGAAGAGCTTATTAGGGCAATAGTATTCAACCTTTGCCCAGTTTTTAACATGGTGCCACGAGCTACCATTGAGGAAAAGTTTCTTAGTGTTTTTCAGAATGAAAAGTCGAAGCTGAAGGAGAAAATAAAAGTTACACCTGGTGGAGTTTTCCTGTCACTAGGAGGGTGGGATTCGGATGACGATTTCCTTCAAAGAAGCTTTCTTTGTTTAACAGTGCATTTTATTGATGAAGACTGGAAGATCAATAGAAGAATCATAAGATGTACTTATTCAGCAATCGAAAACTATGATGAATTGAGCTTGTTGCGAGAATGGTATTCCGAAATGAATTTACATGAACGAGAACCTGCCAAGAAGGTGTTAAAGGAAGCAGTTCAAGATTGGAGTCTTGAGAAGAAGCTTTTAGGAGTGACACTAGTGGATCAGAATGTTACATTTGACTTTGAGGATAACATTGCTGGAAGGAATTACCTTCTTGCCAAATGCAAGCTAGTAACTATCCCTTGTATGGTAGATGCCCTTCATAAACTTTTTGTTAATTCGTCGTGGCCTTTTGTTCTGGAAAGAAGATACTACTCCTGGTTTAGTTACATCAGAGACTCTCCAGAGAGTAGGCAGAAATACCAGGAGGTTCTATCACAGCTGCAGCTAAATCGTCCCTCTTTTGATTCAAAAAAATGGTACTCAGCTTTCTATTTGTTGGAGGCTGCTTTGCAGTTCAATAAGTCATTTCCAAATGCTGAACTGGATTCCCGGTCGCGTCCATCTATTGAAGATCTAGAAGCAACAGAGAACTATTGCAAGATTGCAAGGCTAGTCTATCATGCAATAAAAGTAGTTTCTGACCCTCATCACGCAACTTTCAATTCATATTTCCATGTGCTCTGGAGCTTGAGAGCAGCTCTACAAGAATCATCCAACATAAAAAATATCGAGAAAGTTTTTGAAGTTGCGGCTATGCAAAAGCAATTTGAAGAGAACTGGAACAAGTGGTACTTGTGGCTATCGGTAGCTGTTGTTCTAGACCCCAGATACAAAATAAGTTTTGTTGAATTTCGCTTCAAACAAGCTTTCAGTCATGATGCTATAATGTATATCCGTGAAGTTCATGCAAAGCTTTACGAGCTCTATATTCAATACTCTTATCATGTCATTCATGTCAATGAGCAAAGTAGGGAGGCAGCGAATCATGGTAACAATGGTTTACAAGTTGGTGATCCGTTACATAATTGGAGCCAGAATTACAATACCCAAGCTGCAGTCGAGCAATTTAAAGAACTGCATGAGTATCTTGGAGCGGGAGTCTGTCCTCAAAATGATGCCTTCGATATTCTGAAGTGGTGGAAGGACAATTCATCGACATACCCAACCCTTGCCAAGATGGCACGTGATATTTTAGCAATACCTGGATGTGCAGTTTCCACGGAATCTGCATTTGATTGCTATGATGAACGGGCAACTCTATTCAACGGAAGATTGCGTCCTGAGACAACTGAAGCCCTTATCTGCGCTCAAAGTTGGATCAGATCATCCGGTACAACTTTAATTCTTTATTTTCAGAAATTCAGAATGTTGTCTAGTTACTTTTACCAGACGATGACGTCTAACTGAAATGACCCCCTGTTGTCGAACAGGAACGAGTGACGCAGATGGTGGAGATAATAACGAGCTACATTTGCTACCTTCAGGTCTTCTTTCCCCCTTCTCCATGCTGTTTAAGTTCTGAACTTTCCTTTTTTTAACTTAACTCTTGTCTTTCTGCATTTCCGAGTAGCTCCCTAGGTTTGCTGTGGTTCTTCAGCTGGGTTTCCAAGCTCCCCATGGTCGTAATCAACTTAAGGCCTTGCTGCACTCGGTGTGAAAAGTGGAATATCTTTGTCAATATAGTCGGCTTTGTAGTAACTGCCTGTGCTTGATTTATTCACAAAATATGAGTATATATTTGATAAATAACACACGAAACTGTGATTGTTAAATTTCAACAGTACAACGGTTTGGAACTAGTATTGGAACAAGGTTATGTATGAGTATTTTGGAAAACTTGGGGCTTGTTGAGCCATTTGTGTTTGTGAAGAAATTAATGTAATAAATCACATCCCTAGTACCTGTACTTGAGCACATGCATATGGCTGCACTCCGGAATTCTACCAGTCGATTCAGACATTTTTCTTCAAATTTAAAACGAAGATTATTGCTACACAGCACACCAATGCACAAGCCCTGAAAGCTCCTGCTACATGTAATTTATTTCAACAATACTAATCGTCTCATAGCAACCACAGGGTTTTTAAGATCGAAGAGCGAACATGTTCTGCAGAACCAATTGTAACATTCAAGCAAAGAGCACTTCATTATACTCGTTTGAGGAAGAAATCAAACTTAACTACAGATACTAATGTTAACTCGTTCCACTAGAGAAAAACGTTCTGACATTCAGATAGCCATGCATAGTTCCAAGGTACTCCAAAGAAGCATCTTTAGCCCTGTAACAGTTCTGCGAGCATGATCAGTGCAGCACAAAAACCGCCAGTTTTTTGCCCCTCAGGTTCCCCTACTAACTACAAAGTGACAATTGCAATTATCAGATAAGATTAAATATCTTTACAGTGAATGAAAGCTACATAATCAGATAGGTCTATGGACATTACCACCATCAGAATTGCAGCTCCTACATGGCAGCCTCCCTCTAGCTTCATGCTACCAAGGTTTGGTGGGAAGGCCTGGTGAAAGTGCCAGAAAATGAATGAGTATGTTGTGGCGCTTGGTAGGGTATGGGTCCGAGGACCGAGGATAAGGCGCCTAGATTAGGGGAATGCTGTAGCAAGGAAACTAATGGACCAAAGTCAGCAGCCATACACCAATCACCAAGGGACAATGTCTTCAGGTTGCTGAAAATTGGGCACATTTTAGGTTCCCTATTCAGAATTACCTACATATGGCACAGAAGTGAATTTGTTCAGTTCGTAGAAAAGAAGAATAAAGTGAACAAAAACTTGTGTAAATGGAAACTGTCCTTAGCAATCATATAAAGTGACAAAAAATGAAGATACAGCAATCATATAAAGTGACAAAAAATGAAGATACATTATTGAAATCATAAAAATGAACAAAAAAAATGATCTCTGCATACTACATTTTTAGTAGCCAATCAATTCACTTGTAACATTTTATTACGAAAAACCAAGAATTATTCTCCAGATCTGAAGTTGTGTACCCTTTTTTCTCAAGTCAGTTGTAACCAACCAGGTGTTGGTACTAGAGTGCAAAAATGTCTTAAATTTGCACATCGGACACCCAGTGCAAAAATAAGGACAAAAGGGTTTGGTAAATAAATGATGAATCCATATTAATTGAAAATATCGCATACTGGAAGAGAGGTATCAGCAAAAGATTCATCATAGCTATACCTCTCTGGCATCAGCTAACAGCTCCAAACTTCTAGCATTTGAAAGGCTGTGCAGAACATTATGGCCACCTAAAACTTTATCACCATTGAATCTGTACTTGTGACCATAGCCATGACAGATCCGGTATTTGTTGTAGTTGTGCTTGTGACCACAGCCATGATAGTTACCATGTCTGCTCTGATTATGGCCCTCACCATGGTCGCCGCGCTACCATCATAGTCATTTGCAATCTCACTATATTCACAGGTAATGAGTCATGATCATCCAAGTAACCGTCATCGTCGTTGTCACTGCTTTCATCGAATGCATACTCATCGACGTCTTTGTACTGGTATTCATAATCAGAATGCGAGAAAGAGTCATCAAGCATGATGGTGTGCCCGTGGCCAGTGACCCCAGGTTCTTGAACCAGGGAGCTTGGTGGTATGGTGTGACGCAGCACAGCGACACGAGGTCCGGAGCAGTGACGGAGAGGTCCGCCATGATCCTGCACTCGACCATGGTCAAGCTCTTGAGAGAGGCAGATGATATCTCACGGCCATTCAGGTAGCAATTCTTGAGCTCTACGACTTCCAAAGAAGGGCGCTGAGAAGAGAGCTGCCTTAGCGTCCTGTCTCGCAACAAGGTACCCGATAGCTTCAGGTGTTTCAGATGGCAGGAGAGGATGGCCAGGCTCTCGAGGACAGAGTAGGCTTCGTCCTTCGGATGTCCGGTAAGCTGAATAACCCGAGCAGGGCGCGGAGGCCCAGAGGTGGCGACAGCGGCGCGAGAGCACGCAGGTGCGCGCCACCCCCCTGGCCCTCAGGAACGACATGACGTGGTGCAGGAGCACGTCAGGGAGGGCGCTGAGACGGTCGCCAGCGCCGGCGGAGGCATCGCCGGACGTCGCCTCCGCGAGGCACAGCTTGGCTTTCTTCCGGGGCATTTCGTCGAGCAGATAGCCTGCGCTTCGAGTTCAACGGCTTGCGTCAAGATTTCTGCAAGGAAATCTCTCGAGAAAGTTGCATTGCATTGCGGGAGAAGGCGATCGAACGCAACAGGGGGCAACGCATCGAGCTTACAGAAAGATTCGTCGAAGTGGTGGTGAGTTCTTGCCGCTGCGACTTCAATCCCGCCGGTTGAGGCGGCGGTTACTTTTGGAATTAATTATTGCGTAGTTGGTCAATTTTGGAATAAATGATTTTTGCTAAGATAGAAACCTATCTGAAGGATGCTGTTTGAGCGGATAACAATGCAATATCGGCAATATTATCATTCTTCCATACTTCTCAACTGAGACATGTTGATTTTAAGAAGTTCATCAGATTCTCAGCTGTTGTTATCATCAGGGTCCTCAGCACCAGCATATGGGAAGATATCATCATCATGATCAGATTCACTGTCGTTATTATCATCAGAGTCCTGAGCCCTCAGCATCAGCATATGCAAAGAAATCATCATCATGATCAGACTCGTCGTCGTCTTCCTCCTCCTCCTCCTGTGGCCATCCACGACCATGACACAACCAAGAGTCATCAAGCATGATATTGGCTGACACTAGTGACTCCCAAGTTCTCGACCTGAGGAACATGGCTGAAAGGTCTGATGCAGCGCAGCAAGAGAAGGTTCGGAGCATTAACCAAGAGGCCGCTAGGGATTGTGCATTTGATTATAGCCAAACGCTTGAGCGAGGTGGATCAAATATCCGTCCCAATTAAGGAACAATCCTTAAGCTCTAGTTCTTCCAAAGAAGTGCACCTAGAACAGAGCTGCTTGAGGGTGTTGCTATCCAGTTGGACATGGCTGAACTTCAAGATCTTGAGGTTGCCAGAAATGAAGCGCCTGTACTCCGGCAAACGGGTACCCGTGGTGATGCTTTCCGGAGAGCTCAATCGTTCTTGCCCCCCGTCTGATAGCATAATAGATCCACGTGTTGGCATCGCCGTCATGGCTCCAGCACAGCTGGAGCGTGTCCAGCAGCGAGTCGAGCGCGCGCCGCTTGAGCAACAGGTTCTTGATGAACTCGTCGAACTTCTCCTGGTCGGCGCGGGCATCGCAGGCGCACGGCTGGCGGATGTCGAGGCGCGGCGCGGTGGCCCATAGGTCGCGCCACCGCCTCGAGAGCTGGCTCGTGCGCACCACCTCCCACGCCTTCAAGAACGACAAGATTCGGTAGCGCACGCTGTCCGGGAGGTCGCTGATGCGGTCTGCGCCACCGCCTCCGCCGCCGGCCGTCCCCACCGGTCCGTCGCGCGGCGCCACCCCCGCCCCGCGGCTCCCTGGTGCATTTCGTCGAACCGGTTGCCTGCATGGAGGACACGGCGACCGACGTCAACCACCCGAGATCAGAATCTTTGCGACGCAAGAAACCAAGAACGGCGGCGACTCGGCATTTCGTCGAACAGATTCGCGACCAGGAACAAGCACTCGCAAGAAACCCTCGGATGGCATGGACAATGCATAGTGCCTCCATATCGTGGAAAATTTTCAAAACACAATCATATTAATGCTAAATCAGCACACAACTACGCTGTCAAAATCCTCAGCGATATTTCAACCTTCTGTCACAGCTAAAAAAAGATTTTTTTTAAATAATATATTTTTAAAAACAAATTACAAAATTAGGTTATCATCTCAAAAAATTGCAAAAATAGGTTCTTGTCGCCAGTTCATCTGACGACAGTTTTATCGCCATTGAAGCGCACAGGAACCCTGCATGTGTAAGCGAGTTCCCGCCGTCAGTTCAACTAGCGATAGGAATCTATGAATTTTTAAATATAGCAAATAAACTAAAAAATTACACAATTTTGTGTGGAGCATCCTGACAGAGTGTTCTTACTTGTGTAATTTTTTTCATAATTTTATCCATTATGAATTTGTCTCTAAAATTTATTTAAGTATACTATTTGTAGAATTTTTAAATATACCAGATGAGGTCCAAAAATTATGAATTTTTTTGTGAACGCTCCTTACATAGTCTAATTGTTTCTTTAATTTTTTCAGAATTTTATATGCTCTGCAATTGTCTATAAAAATAAGGGTATACAATCAAGTATCTTGTAGATCGAAACCTAAATTCAGAATTTTAGAGAGAATTTCAAGGATATAAAATTCTGAAAAATTACAGAAATAATTACACTATGTAAGGAGCGTTCACAAAAAAATTCATAATTTTTGGACCTAATCTGTTATATTTAAAAATTCTACAAATAGTATACTTAAATGAATTTTAGAGACAAATTCATAATGGGTAAAATTATGAAAAAATTACAGAAACAATAACAGTCTATCAGGATGCTCCACAAAAAAAAATTGTAATTTTTTAAGTTTATTTACTATATTTTAAAATTCATAGATTCATGTCGCTATTAAGCCGCGACAGAACCTACTCCTACATGCAGTTCTGCGCTATTCAATCAGCGATAGGAATCTGTCGCCGATGAACTAGCGACAGGAACCTATTTTTACAATTTTTGGGAGCGATGACCTAGTTTTGTAAATATTTTTTAAAAATATATTATTTTAAAAAAAAATCGCTAAAAAAACTGGCTTGGCTTCTCAGCCCAGATGCTTTTTCAGAGCAGCCAGCCAGAAGCTGGCTTTTCGACCACAAAGCAGGGCCTAGAATCCCTAAAATAGAAATTGACTAAACTGTGCAACCCAATTGTGTATCAAGTCAACCCAATTGACTAAACTCTGCATCCAAGAGGCTAGCTAGTGGGTAGCAGGCAGCGCGGCATAGCAGACGAGAGCAACATGGTGGCCAGGTAGCACCCAGTCAGATGTAACCACTGGATACATCCCCTACATGCCTTCCAAGTGAGATAGGACTGGAGCATTGTGTCTTGCAATGTTTTATGCAACAAGGCTAGCAGCCTAATAGAGTAACAAACAAACAGGTCCTGGAAAGTGAGACAGGAGCAATATGCTGTGAAATGTCTGAAGCAGCAAACAGTTTCAAACAAAGCAACATTTTATTATGTTCCGATAAAACACAAGAAACAACATCCCAATGTTTCCAACAGGTGGAGCACAGTGCTCGGTGCATCGCAGCAGTCGGCAGCGATTTATTCGTCGGTGCATGCAGCACCCTTCAGCCTTCAGTAAGTCCTGACGTCGATTTCCAGGGAAGGCGTGGCATGTAAGGAACGAAGCTTGTAGGCGAGCCCGACGATGCTGTGGTATCCCCACACCTCCTGAAGTAGGAAAGGTTCCATTTCATTAGGACTTTTCTGTGATATTCCAAGGGGAAAAACAAGGTGGTAAGAAGCCTGGGATACAATGCTACTAACCAGATCAAGTTTCACAGTCAGCTTCTTCAGCATAGGCGAGTGCTGAATGAAGCGAAGCACTGGCAAAAACTCATTGGCACGGCACCATCCACCCAGGCACAAGCTCGTCAGATTGTCGAACATCGGGCAGCTTCCCGCTTCTTCCCCGAATGTAACCTTCATACGAGATAAAAAAACAACTTAAGTACTTCAAGGAAACATATCCTTAGGGTAACTAGTAATGTTATGAACATCGCATAACATCTGAAAATTGTTTAAAAATACAATTTTAAAGACGTTAATTCTCGCGTGCAAGTGTTGATGTGCACCTAACAACATTGGTCAATGTTCCAGCAAATACTACTGAATTGAAAGCTGGTGTATTTCCTAAAATCATCCAACGTGGATATTTCTCTGTCATGTAAACCCACAGGTTAGGTTGTAGATAAACAAACTTGTCCTCTACTTTTATCCTTGTTCTTCCAAAATACTCTACTCATTTCTAAATAAGGCAGCAGCAATGCATTTGCCTAAACGCGCTCACATGATAATGTATGATGGTCAAGTACAAATGCAAATATGCAGACAACATAAGTAATGGAGGAGGGTCTGCAAGAAAGGATCGGTGATAAAAGGGTAAGCAGTACTGTTACCTTTCTCACACAAGCTGATAAGTCCATGCTTTTGACATTCGAAAGATCAAAGAGAGTGACTGCTGCAGTTATTAGGTAAGCGTTTCTGAATGAAGGATCATTGTATCGACGATCCTCGATGCACAACGAGACCAAGCTAGGAGTACAAATACGAAGATCCTTGAAAAGAGAGCAGTCAATGATATCCAAATTCTTCAATGAACTCGATGAAATTTCTGTCGCCTCCAGTAAACTGTCTATCAGCTGCAGATTCTCCAAAGCTGGGCATGCATTATTCAGCAGATCAAATACACTTGCGTCTAAAGCAACATTTGTAAGCTCCAATGTTCTCAGGTACTCAGAACTGAAGGCCACAAGTTCTGTGTCTAAGTAGAAAGGTTCCCATCTTATATATTCAGCAAATTTAAGCACTTGAACCTTGTGCTTGATAGCATGATGGATCCACGAGCTGGCTCGGTCTATTGCAAAAGAATGCAGTTGAAATGTTTTCATGGAAGCATCATCACGGTCACGGAGTAGCAACAGACGGTCAACAAACTTGCTGAATTGCTCCCTATCCTTGTGAAACCAGTCTATGTCGATCTCAATGAATGGTGCCAAGGCCCACCGATTGAGCCACTTGTGGGACAGAACACTTGTACGAGCCGCCTCCTGTGCTGGCAAGGAGGACATGATAATGTGGATTAGATCGTCAGGAAGCTCGCTGAGCCTGTCCTTTCCGCAGGGCTCCTTGTGAGTACTCAGGGGCACTTTATCAGATAGCATGCCTGCATTGGAGAAGTGTGTAGTGAGGCTTTTTTTCAGTCAAGAACCAGTGCTTGATATTGATTAGTGCCCAGCACCAGTATACTCATTCGTTTACATGATATAATGGTGTTTTGCCACTATACCGCCACTGGTATTATCATGTGAACTGATAAACATGCTGAAAGAGTAACACAGATATAGAGACCAAGTATTAACATTTTTAACTCATAAATTAACAGTTACTTATTTAACACATATCACAAAGTGTGTTATATCAGCATTGGCTTGAGACATTCTTCTTAATACTGGACTACTGGTACATGATCTTGGAGAAGTATCAGAGCAACTTAGTTCCCTTTGTAAGTGCTGTAGGTGTGCTCAAGTCTAGTTTCACAAAGATGTTATCTTCTACATTGTATTCTATATAAGTGATAAAGCAATACACAGGACCAGCTCTGAGTTTCTTGAAGTAAATAGTTAAGTACTTAGAAGCAAAGGTACGCACTTCAATCATGTGTTGAACAAGAATACATTGTTCTGCATCAACCTCACAATGTCTAAACAAAAAGGAAAAGAAAATGAGACCAATTTGTAGTTCCTTCTAAAATATTCCTGCATATATTCTACATGCATGGACTGGTGCAGTAACTTTTTCTGGAACCACAAATATACTACCGAGCAAATTCACATATGCTAAACTATCAGATGCACCATTATATGGCTAACTGCTACAGGTGGCAGGCGGCAACAGTGTGACAGTGTCCCCTGTACAGGGTTGGGGATGACAACGGAGATATGAAACAAAGTCAGTAAAAGAGATTAGGGAGAAGGGGAGACCGGGAGAGAGAAGAGAGGTACAATAGCAGATACAAAGCAATGAAGGAAATGGGGGATAGAGATGAGATGTATCCATTTTTTTGGTTGAGTCCATATGTAAACCTACAAGGCTATAAAAACGCTTTTTGGTAAGCATGCAACAATTCATCGTCTACTGAGCACTTGCTGTACATGTGCCATCACAATTGCAAACAACACATCTACAAAGTACACTTTATTCGAAATTTCAAGAACTTACTGCTAGATGATGTCCCCTGAATGTCGCTTCTGCCTGAATAATTTGACCCTGCTTATCACTTTTATTCTGCTGTTGGAGCATACAGGGTAAAGGGATGGAAGGTTGTTGCTGAACGCACAGAAAATTGTTTGACTGAACTGGATCTGACAACCTACACAGCTCCTGAGCACGCAGAGTCTGCTGATGAAAAAGCTGCTGAAGCACTAAACAAGAAACAAGTTTAGTCCCCAAATCATTTCTTCTCAGACAAATCCTCCGCAGATAATCACCCTGAATGGTGCAAGACAAAAAAAATATGTGAGATCTTTAGTTTACAAATTACAATCCTATTGAGCCTTGACAGAACAAATTAGGCAACACAATATGGCTGTATGGTTATCAGAGAAAGCGTAAAAAAAGCAATACGAAAGAGCTGTCCATCCACAATCTACAAGTGAAGAATAGGAAAAATTCTTGATTTGCATATATCATATTGTAGGCAGCACAAAATTGTGATATAATTGCTAGTTCTAGGTGATTGATAGGTTGTATGAGCTCCATTTGAAAAATGAACACCATCCAAATAAAGTAACTACATGACATGAGAATATAATTAGTATGTTCTGGATT
This sequence comes from Ampelocalamus luodianensis, assembly GCA_036346255.1. Taxonomy (NCBI): domain Eukaryota; kingdom Viridiplantae; phylum Streptophyta; class Magnoliopsida; order Poales; family Poaceae; genus Ampelocalamus; species Ampelocalamus luodianensis. Next base: position 6,055,420 of record CM070638.1, read on the forward strand.
TCATCTAGAGATGCTCATCCACAAGCCAATAAATCATGTGAGGGAACAAAAGCTTCGGGAATCACATAAAACATTTTTCAATATGTATATATATATATATGCCTTTCCTTGAAGCTTTTGGTGAGTTATATGGGTGATGAAACAGAGCTATTAAAAAGCATGAAGGAGGACCTTCATGGTGAGGTTAATGGTGGTTTATCTGCAACCAATGGTGCCTTTAGAAAGGCTGGCTGCATTTCACAAGACACATGAACACTAAATATCACGACCCCAGTCCTTCTGTCCCCTGTGCTATACCAAAGGAAGGGTAACAGAACTTTTTTTAACTAAATCAACAAAATTTTGTAGAACATCCAGTAACGAAGACATTCTGAAGCAAGACCATTGCTCATATTCTCACTCAATCAATTGTTGTAGCTCTACTAGTACATGTTCAGGTTAGAAGTAATTCTACTCAGAGCTTTCAGCCTTTGACAATAACCAGCAGCAGTATTCCTTAAGGTTAACACTTAACACTGTTATGGTCATATCAAGATACATAAGAAGTTACTAAAAAATACCTAACAAAAATTAGATGACACAAAAACCTATTTAAAAAATAAGCAAACTGTCGTACATAGTCAATAGCTACTGTATACATCCTCCCCTCTAGTCTGGCAGCAACTTTCTGAAGATCAATCAATGTTGTAGGAGTTGTTGGCAATGCCTTCTGTAGGGTCATCAATCTACAAACATAATGTCAAATACTAATGAGATATTCAATATTTCACTTATGCACTTCAAACATAAAGCATTCTAAACAAGGTTCTAATATGTTACAAGCAATAATCAAGCAGCCACTGAGCAATTAGGGGATGCATGCAAGAAATACATGCAGCTATTCACTATTGGGGAAAATGCATCTGTTGCCCAAGCAAAATTTTAGGAATTGCAAATATGTTCTCATAAAATTGACATATCATAATTGTCCAACCAGCAGCGTCATTTTTTCAGCAATCCATTACCATGCATGCTAATGGTTCGAGTAAGGGCATGCATAACCAAATAAATGGGAAATTTTACATAGTAAAAGAAACTGGAAGGAGGATTGGAATGTGGGATCGCTTATACATGAGTTTCGCCGCCTAATTACGTCAGATAACCTCCACCTAATTGACAGCCAATTAACGGATTAGGCGCAGAACTAAAATACTCCACAAAACTGGCACCCGATGAATGGATTAGGCACAGAACATGGTAGGAATTAATTCGGCACTGCAATGTTAATTCATTAATTGGGTACTTTTGCAAACACATAATCTTGTTAGAACATGAAACCAACTGCCCCTAATACCTGGGGGTGATCAATATTCAATGGTTTAAACCCAACCAAGAGAATTATAAAGGTTTCTAAATTTAGAAACTGGGTGGTTTCTCATCAATCAAAATGCATCATAAATTCCATTTCCATAACAAGAACGAGAGGTGGAGATAACATGAAATGCACAAACTCAACCACGGATGAACTTTAGGGAATCTTGATCCCAACTTACCTAGGTACATAACTTTGGTTTGTAATCCATATCCAGAAAGGATCAGATTGGATCTGACTAGTAACATCCAGATTCAATCAGATCATTCGACAAATATGACATGACAAGGTCCTATCCAATCTTAATCGATATGAATTTGAAACTGCGTAATCAAGAACAGCCTAAATTGCAGCCGACGAGAATTAAAAATAGGGGAAAGGAAAGGGAGAGAGATGATGAGATAAAGCTGCGCTCACATATCATTGGCGTTGCCCAGGCGCATCTCCGGGTAACACGGCCCTCCAGTCGCCTTCTTCGATGGGGCCTAACTCATCCATGGCGCTGACAAACACAATTGTTTGGTTTGGTCAGTCAGGAGTAAGTGATGGGGAAGAACGAGAGGAGATGGTGGATGCTATGAGCAAAACTGGACTGGCTTAGCTTTTAGGTGTTGGTGGGTCCCACAAATGGAGTAACGTTTCCGTGAGGGACACTACAATAGTAAGATATAGTTCACACTATTTCACAGCATCTCCTCGGCCCCAAACTCGTGAGATCGCTTTCTAGAATCTTCTACAAATAACCTTTATAACATGGTTTTGTGGCATTTGCGGCTGATAATTATCAAGATGGAGTTGGGCTAAGGCGGATTGGACATGCTTGACATTTGGTATGATGTGGTAACAAAAAATCTTAATCATGTGTATAGTTTTCACGTCATTGCTTAAGCGTCGCCTAGCTGCCAACTAGTCATCCTGACGGCAGGTAGTGGATGACCCTCGCCTAGCTTGGCTGGGATTAGGTGAATGACTAGCAAGTTGCAACTCAGGCGACACCATGGGTTCCTAGGCATTGTCATCCTCAAGGTTCTAAAACTTCGATATGTGTACTTGCTAGGTCACCTCACCTTGTAGCGAGTATACTGTAATTGGCCTTGTACTCGACCTTGCAACCGGTTTTTCTATTTAAATTGTGGATTTACGTATGTGTATTCATATAGCATAAAAGTAAAATTATAATGCATCTCTTTTGATGTAGTAGCAGCAGGATGTTTGAACATAACATGTTTGAACATAATAGGATTTGAATTTGGTGGGCTAGTTTACAATCTTAAGAAGATGACCATGAAAACACCACTCGTTTGAATTTGGTGGGCTAATTAAACCATGGCATCTAAGATTAGAAATAAAGAGAACACAATGAATTAAATTAGCACAATTGCACAACTATATGCTCCTCTCACTAAATACTGAAATGATCAAATGAATAGAAGTGCAATGGGAGTTTCAGGAGCATAATAGCACAAATAAACAACACAGAGGGTCACAAAGAGAAGAGAGCTACCTGCCTCCCTCCTTATGCACAGAGCCACTGCATCTCCCCCTCATTTACTACCAAGGTTTAAGAAAGCGCTAGGCGCTAGGCGGGCGGTGGCCCGGGGCCTAGGGCCTAGGCGGACTAGGCGGCGCCTAGGCGGTGACTAGGCGGTGCCCAGGCGGTCGGCTTGATTACATTGCAAATAAGCTCAGGAATAATTTGATGAATTGAACAAGCATCATGCATCAAATTAAGCAAGATAGAAGGAAAATTACCTAAAGAAACAAGACATGTGCAATTCGATGTAGTCATGTATATTATAATTACTACCTTGCAAGCGGCCTTGTAAGCGACCTGTTACCCGAGTATCCCAAGTAATCGGGCGGTTATACCTGTTAACCTATTAATTACCCGGTTTTGCATACTCGTAACAGGGGAGGTCACCGGTTACGATTATTCAGCCGAGTAGTCGGTCTGGTAGACCTGTTTTTTAAAAATCAATCGTCCGTCTGGTCAACCCTTAAGAAGAGGACCAGATGAGAGAGAGAGAGACGAGACAGAGATTTTTGAATTGAGTGAGAGAGGAGGAGTTGCAAGCTCGCGATCGCGCGAGCAACCCTAGCCACCGACGGTGCTTGTTGCCCACCCCTTTCTAGCCCGATTCCACTGCCAGACACCATTCGAAGGACACAATAGCCTCCTTGCACTCTAGCACATCTTCCGCCATCGCCTCCCTGCACTTTGGCTTGCCTTCCACCATCTGCAACGGCGGCCGCGGCCATTGGATCTCACCCTTTTTACAGGTTCATCTCTTCTCTCCTTCTCCTTTCTTCATGTTGTGTTGTGCCGCTCAAGGTTCAAAATCCCAGCGGTAACCGTCGGTTACCGGAAAACCCGATGGGGACTGGGATTTAAAAAATCGACCGGTTTTTTCCGGTTTAGCAAATTCAAATTTCAGTTTTTGAATTTCGGCCGGTTTTTAAGCAAATTCAAATTTCAGTTTTCAAATTTTTATTGTTTTTTACGGTTTTACGATTCACGACGATTGCTGCCGCTAAGCGGTTTTCCTCGGTTCGAGATTTTGATCCTTGGTGCCGCTCGCCCCCCTTCTTTTCTGTTATGCCCTCCTGCTCTTGGTGTTGGATGCTGCTGCTTTGTGGATGGCATCTTAATATTCTTAGTGTGAAAATGGGCCATGGTGATAGAGAGATGTTATCAAATATTGACGTTCGAGCTGATCACTATGAGCACACCCATGCTAGCTTCAACAGCGAAAAAGCAATTATGCAACGAAAAACAAAGTCCTCGTAAGTCCTACTAAATTCTAAGTGTATTCAGTTTGAAGGTAACAACTCTAATCCTTTGATCCTAGAATAATATCAATGGGATAATGATTCGGTCAGCAAGGACGCCACACAAGTCCATGCCAGCCAGTATGATCTTTTATGGGCTCATGTTGATGAGGCCATCGACGCATCATCCTCATTTCGGTGTCACAATTTTCCTAGGAGAGCTCCTGGGGATATCCAAGCTTATGATTGACGTGGAGGTTCATCACCTACTCACAGACATGAACCTCTTGTGTCTGGTGATGATGAAGTTGAAGATGATTAGATGACTTTGGCCAACCACCACCTACTCCTACTCATGAGAGCGCTAAAGGAAGTGGTGAGGTAGAGGAATGTTTGGATGAGTTGGAGCTGGATGGTGAGAATTTGGGGGTTGGAGATGGGACTTCTCAGTTATTTGGTTGTCATGCCATAACACACCGCCCTGTTAGTGTTGTGACCCATGTGGCACATGTGGAATTGTGGTGGTGAGATTAGTCTCATATTGCTTGTCTAAAGTGAGTTGTAATAGCATATAATGTTTGTTGGGTTTAAACGTAGCACCTCCGGATTAACCCTTTTACACGAAACGAGGACGAAAGTGTAAGTAGGGTGCTATGCATGCGCGGGTCCGACCCATGGTGGGTTGAGCATAGAGCGAATTTTGAGCCAGAGTGTTACAGATGGTATCAGAACATCAACCTTGCACGAACGCATGTGCTTGTGGGCCTGTGGACACACGGCATGTACGTGTACCGAGGGGTGGTTCTGGGCATTTGTTGTATATACGAGTAATCTTTGAGGTGTCGGCCTTAAAGAGGTGAATGTAATACCCTAGTGTGTTAGTGGTGCGCCCATGTGGAGTTGTTGCGGCATTAATCCCACATTGCTTGTTTAAAGTGAGTTGTAGTAGCATATAATGTTGATGGGTCCAAATATCGCACCTCGGGTTAACCTTTTACATGAAGCGATGACAAAATTGTAAGTATGGTGCTATGCATGCTGGTTCACCCCATGCGGTGGAATTGGGCATAGAGCGAATTTGGGCCTGTGTTATAGATGGTATTAGAGCATCAACCTTTGCTGCATGGACGCGTGTGCTTGTAGGCCCGTGGAGAGCACACGACAGATACGTGTGCCGAGGAGTGGTTCTGAGCATTTGTCGTGTATACGGTGTGCTGCCGAGGGCGTCATCCCTTAAGGGGGGTGAATGTAATACCCTGGCCTGTTCATGTTGTGACCCATGTGGAGTTGTGGTGATAGGATTAGTCTCACATTGCTTGTTTAAAGTGAGTTTTAGTAGCACATAATGCTTGTTGGGTTCAAACGTAGCACCTTCAGGTAAACCCTTTTACACGAAGCGAGGACGAAAGTGTAAGGGGTGTACTATGCATGCATAGGTCTGCCCCATGATGAGATGGGCATAGAGCGAATTTTTTGGGCCAGGGTGTTACACATGCCATGATAGTATCGTATTTATTTGTCTTTTGTCATCACTTTGCGAAGTGCGAACCTCGCTCTTACGGAATTAGTAGGTATGGTAATGTTAGTTGTTATCTCGAGAACTTGCTCGCTTGGATAAATTTGCAATACTATGTACCGCTATATCTCTTATTTTGCTGCTATATATTACTTAACTTCCTATTATATGAAGTATTGTTTATTAATTTTATCTTCATCGTCAACTGTCACCTAGGCACCTACGTGTCCAGTGTTGTGAAAACATTCACCATGTGTTAATTCCATATGGATTCAACATCATTGTTGTGTTTCTCTGGTTTAGGTGGACAGCCCATCAAATCATGGCGCACAAGAAAGAAAAAAAGAGGATGACACAGCAATTAACCAATTAGGATAATAAAAGATATCTTGTGCATTCCTTGTGCCCTCCCTGATATTATAATAAATCGAGCCAGACTCTACATTCCCTTGTGCCCCTCCCTGAAATTGTCTCTGTGGTTTCGTTTTGTAATCGTTGTTGTTGTGTTTTACTCTTCTTAATGGAATGACACGCAATTCTTTTGTGCGTTCTCGGAAAAAATAAAAGATATCGTACTCCCTCCAGTCACAAAAGAGTGACGTTTTGGATATGGAACATGGAACAGTCCCCCAAAACATAACTTTGACCACTAATCTCTATTGTACATATATTATAAATCTAATGAAATTATAATATCACAAAAGTACTTTTCTAAACGAATCTGCACACATTATTTTCATGTGTCCAATCTAAATATATATATAAAGATATCGTTTACCAAAGTTTACAAAGTTTTACTAGACGTATCCCAAAATATCACTCTTGTGTGACGGGGGGAGTATATATATAAAACAGCTGATGAGAGTTCTTTCAGCATATTATTGATATGGCGTGGGAGATGGAAGAGATGTTCGGCAAGACAGAGGTAATTGGCGAAGGCTTTGGGCCGCCTTTGTGTGTGGCAGCGCTGCTGCTGGCCGGCGCACAAGGCTCTGACTTCAGCCGAGCTAGATGAGGGAAGTCTAAATTATTTCTTGATTACCTTTCCTAGATACAATACGCTGCCTATATAGCCTAAGGCAGGAGATTTCAGTTGTTCTGAAATCAGGACAGCAACACATCCGAAAAGGAAACAAATTCAAATGCTAACTCAAACTCTAACTCAAATATCTAATTCTATCTCTGAAGGAGATTACTAACTTAACTCTTTCCTAACTTAACTCTTTCCGAAAAGACTTATTCCCTAACTGGCACAATTGCCAAATCCTGACCAGCTACAGAAATCGGACTGTGTTCGGTTTTGGAAATTCCAGCCGAAGTGCTTTCTTCCGAATTCTTGGAGATCTTGCGTTTGCGTCGCTGGTAGGTCTTGTCATAAAATGCGTCCACAACATTATTTTCACATCTTGTACCAAAACATAACGCATAGCTGTGATTCACCGATGGTTTAGGCCCCGGACCTCGTGGTTGTGGTGTCGTGATAGAGAGAGAGGGAGCTTCGGTAGAAGGGGGAGGAGACAAGGAAAGGTAAGCGCATGAGATAGGAGAGGTAGAAGAGAGATAGATAATAACTTCCTTCTTGCACTTTATTGATAACTAGTTGAATGCCCGTATGTTGCTACGAATAAAAAAATCATATAACATGATACGAAGATCCCACACATTTTGCATTTCAACCCCAAATCATAGACTCTGGCTTACAACCCTTGGGACATAAAATTATTACAACCGCACTCCCAGCTTGGGGTCTCCGCACCAGCCATGCTCCACGTAGGTACAGCCTACATGTTTAAAGGTATCACGGTTGCTCCTAGATTCAGCTTGTAGCACTCAATCCTTGTAACAATCCCTTGCAATTAGTACTAAAACTGAACCACTACAGAAGTTTCCTCGCATTATCTCACTTCAGAAATTTTACAATTTCCTGATAGCAGTGTACGATTGAAATATTGTGGCAGACAATTAATGACAAGGTAAAGTGATCTAACTAATCCCAATAAAATTTGGAGCAACGAGAACACAAAAATTAAGAAGAAAAATTATATGCAGCAGCAGTACTGGTTCTAACATTACCTCAAACAATTGGCATGCGTGTTTACGGAAGATGGCCAACGACGAAGAACAATGACGACGCCATCCTCTGTTAGCACCGGCCGGGGAGCCATGCGGCTTGGACTCTTAACTGCAGTCGGCTGCTCCTACGACGGCGGCAGTGGGTATCTGCAGATCGGGCAGCACAGCGCACATTGAGGCAGTCGATTGCATGAGAATATGGTGGCAACGTCGATGTCTGGCGACTTGACAGCAATGGACTTGGGTGGCAATGTGGCTGCCCTGTATCTCCTCCTTGTTCCTCTGTTACTCCAACAAAGCGATAAGGGAGATAAGGAGGACAGGGGAGGTGGAGCGGAGCAGTTGTGGCGGCAGCGGCGGAGAATAATGGAAAAGACAAGCAGCGGTAGTCGCGTGCGAGGATCGAGCGAGTGGGAGGAGTGGCATCGCAAGGAGAAGCCGGCATGATGAGTGGCAGCGTGAGGACGAGGGTGGCGAGTAGAAGATGCAAGGCGCGCCTTACGGATGGCTAGGGTTTGTTTTGGTTGTGTGAGGAGAAACAGAAACAGTGAAACACGTAATGGGAGGATCAAAGCCAAGAATTGGTTCAAAGCCAAAAATTAAACGATAATTTGTGACAACAATTTTACTGAATTTTCTTGTGTTTTAGGCTCTCGGCTCGGATGACAGAATGTACAGCTTTATGGTTTTAGCCTTGTAGGTTTTATTATTATTATTATTATTATATTTTTAAATTTTATTTTTTTATTTGCAAGGCTCTCGTCTCTTTGACTTTGAGGGTTTCATTCTTACCTACCCCAACTTGATTGGGATCAAAGGCTTTGTTGTTGTTGTTGTTGTGTTTTAATACGGGACCCACCGGCAATCAAGTAGAGGTGGTGGGGTGGCATACTCACCACCACCACCAAGTGGCTCTTTTAAGTAGTAGAGATATGCTTTCTTTATATAGAGAGGTTACAACTAGACATAGAATCCAACTCTATCACAACTCTATAACTAATTGATCTCCTAATCTATTATGAATACTTAGGGGCTGTTTGGTTTGGTGCCCATGGGAACCAAAGTATGCCAAGCCAAAATTTTGGTAACGTTGACCAGATTTGACATCCGTTTGGTTTGATGCCAATTTTTTTGTAAGATTATGTTCACATTGGTTCTCTAATTCATTTATGGTGCCAAACTTTGCCAAAATCCGGGTGGCCGATTTGGCCGCCCCGATTTTAGTAACGCCAAATTTTGGCTTGGCTTTCATGTACAATTTTGGTCCTCAAACCAAACAACGCCTTAGACTCCTAACTTGATAGACAAGATAATGAGGCAGCCAGCCCTATGTTGTGCCGGCCTGAGCTTGTGCACCGTTTAAGTCCTATGACAACACTGATAAGGTATACCCCACATGACAATTGTATCATTACATTTCTGCTTATGCCTACTATTATTTTTATCATGCAGATGTACTCTTCAAATAAGCACCATTTACCTCGTTCTTAAAAACAAATTGTTCATATTCACCTTAAATAAGGCAACACGACATTTACTTGATATATGATCATATGAAAACATATAGACGTAGGGCAATATTGCTCAGTACCATCGCGAAGATTACCGAGTTGAAAAATACCATCCAATGTCATCCTCACACGGCATGGTATGTTCCAATTTATACCTTTTGAATAGAAGATGAATCTTTTAAAATTGCATCTTACACTTTACTGAGAAAAGAAAGTACATAAGAATATCATTTATGTAATTTGGAATTCATCTACAGATACTCATATCCAAGCAAATAAATCATGGAAGGCACGACAAGTTCTGTAGCCCATGTATGTGCCTTTCCTTAAAACTTTTGGCAAGCATATTGGTGGTGCAACAAAGCAGGATCCCTCATGGTGAGGTTGATGCTTGTTTATTTTGAACCAATCTGACATTAACTAATTTTCGATCTAATAGTCTACTACTTCCCAAAATTATCTGTGTATTTAACACCATGCCATAGTGGTAGAGTCTTAAGGCTTGTCGCACCACCAGATATGTTTCCTTTCTTGCTTCATTGTTTGTGCTTGTTTTCCTGAGATGATGTACCTATATCTACCCATGTCCATGCTAGAATTCTGGATACCAACAAGCAAATGCCAGAACAAGGTAGAGGCATCATCCATCGGCAAGGCTTGGGAGGAGAAAGGATGGGTAGTGGGGTTTCCATTCATAGTGTAGGAGGTGGCTCAAGGTCGTCATCCACTCGTCCATGCGGCAATGTCGGACAACACCCTTGCAATCGCCTGTGTTAGCATTAGCCAATCTACATGGGAGCGTGGAGGCACACTGTACCATCTAAAAGTTTTCAAATATGTTTCTAAGAGTACACTTTGATGCAACAACAATATTCTTTGTATAACTGGTTAGCAGGACTAGACATTAACCATGAAGTGCTGAGCTAAAATCTCAGGCAAATAGAGCTTACTGCTACAAAAGAAGGTTGCAGGAGCCTTGGGCATAATTGTAGCAATGCTAGGCAATTATTCTTAACTTAAAAAAAAAAAAAAAAAAAAAAAAGAAGAAGTTGCTTATTTGGAAAACTCTCTAAAGCATGGAGTTAGTTCAGCATAAAAATTCCAAATAATAAAGGAACAATTAATTTCAAATATATTTTTCATACAATAAGTGTATATTGTTAGAAACATGGCCCACGAGATGAATGTATAGTTGAACATAGTTTTTTCCGATCAATAATTAATTTGGGAGTCTTTAGGGGGAATATGCTTGAGAAATTTACGCTAGAGATTATATAAGGACTACTTTACAAAGCTCTAAGCTTCTAAGTTTGGTAAAGTTACGGTGGCCTTTTGACCATGCCATGGTGGTATGGTATTTTGAGAAGAAATCTTGTTTTCCAATGGCACACTACCAATTATATCATTATATGACCTTCAGAGGAATTTTAGAATTTTCATTTCACCAATGGCATGCAATTGTCTTACCGAATTCCTTATAAAAGAACAAGTAACGCGGAAGTCTCTAGTCACGAAGAAAGTTTTAACCGAATGAGGGGGAAAAACACGCAGATGTTAATTGAACGCTAAGAAACTGGTATCCCAACAATTAATCTTATCATCAAGCCTTTGGTCATGACCATCGATAGCAACAGCACCGCTTGAATTTCTACTATCGCATCGGCATACCAAGAATCAGGGAAAACTACTGAAGGATTGCATAATGGGATGTACCTTGGGTAGTAGCTACTGAAAACTTTTTCCTCCTAATCTGCTGCACATAGCTCGATGCGAGCTGAATTTACCGCCTAACATGCGCCGCGGCCGTGCTCTAGGGTTTGAGCGAACAATTTGTCTTGGAGTCGCAGCAGGCAGCGCCCATCCCACCTTGTTACTGGGATTCATTCAACAACGAGATGTCATATTCGGGAGATTAGCAGCTAGGGATCAAACAAGAAGCGAGAACGAGAAATGAGATACGAACAGTTCGCACCCAACAGACGTGAATGAGATAGAGGGGGAAGGAAAGGAAAGCAGAGGTGAGCGGGGCGCTCACATCTCCGCCGTCGAGCGTGGGAACTGAGGCGGGCCCTGCGGCCGTCGTCGCCGACGCGACGCCGACCCATTTCTTTGCGAATGTTAATCTATCAAATTGAGGCTCTGACGACTTGTGCTTCGACTTAAAGCCACTAGAAGTTTAAGCTCCCCAAACGGAATATCAAAGTGATTGTTTATTTATGTAATATATTAGTTGTATTAAATGTTTATTAGTCGTTAAATACCATTAGTTATCGTCACTTATTGTTAACTACCATTAACTGTGGTCAAATTCATTATAATAATTGTTTTTCATAAATATTTGTTGTAATAAATGTTTATTAGTCATCGTTAGTTGTTGTTAAACAATATTAATTACGTTAAACAACATCAAACAAGTTATTACTGTCCTCAAGGACATTTAAAACATTTCTCATCTCGGAAGCTACAGCCAGTCTACTTAAAAGCTAAACAGCCAAACATCAAATCTCTTGACCTTTTCATTGCTCACCTCTGACACGGTACGGTGTGCTTTCAGGAAAGCCACAACCGTTCTAAACTGAGGCTCTTCTCCGGCTTTTCATGGAATATGCAAGTTTAAGATCCCTCTGTACTAGAAAGCTGCAGCCATATCCTCAGCTTCTCAAAGAAGCCAGCTTCTTGAAGGCCTAAGTTTAACAGCTCAATGTTTATATAGAATTAAGTATAATAGATAGATGTTTAAGTTTGCAGCACTGCTTAAGCTGGAGCAGAAAGATCTTCTTTAAACATTACCATTTCTCAGCTCCCACAAACGACTTTTTATGTTGCTTTGGTTACTTTCAGATAGCTCTGTTGTATCATGTTCCTCACTAATAATTACTAGACAGTGCTGAAGCTTCAGGAGTAGATTTGCCAGACAAGATAGCAGGTTCAGAACATCCCAAGTACGGCATGTCGCCCAAAGTTGGCTAAGTTCAGATGTTGCTCCAGTTAATAACTACAGCCTTTCCACAGTATTTTGCCGGACAAAACCAGTAACACTAGTTTCACGCAGTCACCATATATACCTTTGCATATGTTAATCAATACCGAGCCATGGTCCAAACAGTAGCTTTCTTGCTTCAATTAAGCCGAGATACTTGGAATTCTTGTTAATACAGGCATGCAGGCTCTGTTTTCTTTTAATCAGACATGGTTACCAATCAACCAACAACATTATACCTTCATCAAAGCAATTTCTCAGGCACATTTGAAGATAAACCAACCATTTGTAACAATCGGGATGAGCTTGGTATTTTCAAGGAAACAACATTAAGTTAAAATTCTCAAAAGTTCTCAATCTAGTAATAACAGTACAGCTGGATTTACAGGTCAGGACTCAGGACCAATATGAGGAAATTATTATTGTTCAATCATCTACACTCATCGAATAACTCATCAGCAAACCCTAGCACTGAACTTGCGCCCAAAACAAGTTCGCTCTGTTATTACAGACGTCCTATCATCACAACTATGCACAGATTTACACCAACTGCAGTCACGAGAAAATGCCAGGACACAATTCAACCGACAAGTTGGTTGGATTAGGAAACTAGCTAAATTAGCCTAGGTAACATCAGATGCATCTGCACCTGGCTAAGCTGTTGGGCTCAAATTCTCTGACTCGTCACGGGTATTGGTCTCATTGCTGTTGTAGTTCTTGTCAGATGACACAGGTCCATCATCCTTTTATCTACAGATTCATTGTCTTGCTTTTCCTCCACTGCCTTGGTGTTGACAAATCGACCACCAGATCCCTTGCCCTTTTCAAAGCATGCAGGTGGCGGGATTCATGTAGTGTAAGGCTGAAAGCAGAACAAAGGAAAATGCACAGAAGAAATGAGAAACAAAGAACATCGCTGAGTATCAATAGGAGCAGGATAGTTCATGGCCCATTAAACATGAAAGAGCATTTGGAACTAAAAGAGCACATCCTATCTCTCCTTTAATCCTTCACATGTTGAAGTGTTCAACTGCACTAAGTATCATGATCACATCCTTACTAGAACTCCTTATTAGAACAAAGTTAATCATGAATTGCCTCTGTCAGTCTGTAGTTTCCAGAATAAAGAACTGTTAAAGCTATCTGAATTTAATTAACAATATCTGGGGTCTTCATAATTTCACTGCATAGAATTCTATTTAATCAGTTAGCCATGGTGAAGTTGGACACAAACTTGAATAGAAGTGCAAAAGATTTCCAAGGAGAAGACAATAACTGTACAGTGCTTCAGATATTCACAAATCAAGGAAACTGATATGTTTGTGGAATCATCCTACAAATATCACAAGTCCGTTGCATCTACAATCTTAAAGTACCTTTAACTACACATTGTGGCACAAATGGCCCATGAGTGCCCAAAAACAGGCCAAACAACGGGTGTCCCTCATATATCAGGGGTGCTTGGTTTTATCGCAAAACCTTGTAGAAAATCCAACATATACTAAAATTTGCAATCAAAATGACTGTAGATGATCAAATAAGATTTGATAAAGTGAGTAGCTTTGTTACATCTCAAAATTTTGCCTTTTTTCTTGATCAAAGTATGGACTTTGGACACCAAAATTACAACATCCCTAAACCCAGAAGTGATAAAGAGGGAAAAACAAAAGAAATCCCAAACATTTCTGAAAGAATATATTCATCTGATGAGGACAATTTAACACATAAATTGGAAGAAGTTATTAATTCACTAACAAAATGAGTGGCATGACTTCAGGAAGTATTATTGCTTTAAGAAACACCTTGCGGGTTTTATTGGCCTTGTTTTGTGATTCAGCTTTTGCGAGACTGGTAGCGTGTTAATATACCATGATATTGCTTTGCATTTACGTATACAGGTTCTAGAACAGCATCGGTTGCCAGGGCACAGAATTTGGGCGTTGCCATCAAAGCAGCATTAACCTAAAGCAAGATAAATCACCAAAATCAGCTTTTGTTGTTGTGCTACGATCAGATAACTGATTATATCTATAATGTAAATCATACCAGAGGCTGTCCACCATAAGCACCATATATGCCTCCATAATATGGACCAATGTATGGATAAGCTACCTGAGCCTGCGAAGGAACATGTGAATGAGACTTTGAATAGCTGATGAAATAAGCGCGTAAATAACCCACAAATAAGACTGTAGGGAACCTTTGGATACCCTCATACTTGTATATCACTTAGACAAGGAATTATTTTAGCTACAGAAATTACTACATTCAGTAACTAACTAATTGACCACAAACAATTTTTCTCTAGAACTTATGTTGGTGTTAATGGAAATTTCAGTTGTATCAATAGTCATATTATTTTTACGGATAAAATATATAATCCTCCATAGTCCAGATATTATAACAATTTTTATATTACTATAGCAAGAGATTATCATCCTGAATTGCATGATGCATGTGTAGTTGCTAGAAACTCAAGTTTTCAAAGGATAAGTAGGAACTTGTGAAAGACTCAGAGAGAGGAACTTTCCCAAAATCAGCATAACAGAAAGAGCAAAAGTTGACTTGATAATCTGTTAAAGAGTTTTCCTTTTCACAATACCGGGACTCTATTAGTGATTTTTGGATACAATGACAATCATATAAAGCGGAAAGATCTGCACTTGTGAGCTGAATCCTATTAGTAAACCTGACCAGAATAAGACAGGATTGGTCAAAAAAAAATTAAGAAACAAGGAAGCCAAAGTAATCAGTAATCAACAACTCACATCTCTTTGATTTTATTCATTGATCAGTTTATTAGTAAAATTTTCCCATCAGAACTCTTGAGGTTAAAACCCCACAATCGGATGTTTTTTGCTTAGAAAAAGTGAAAAACAGTCAGATTTCCCACCGTCGATCTCAATCCAATGCTCCACATCGACCTCCTCCTTCCTTCATCAACCACACCCAGCCGGCCAGCCCAGCTCGGCGTTCCTCTACTCGGCCTCGCCGCTCACAACCCTAAGCGTCGCCGCTGCCCTTCCTCCACTCCACCACCGCTCGGTTACCACCACCACTGTCGCCTTGCCGGCGAGCTCCTCCACTCAGCTGCCGCCACTCTCCTCCATTTCCCCGCACGCCCTTCTTCCCTTGTCTTGGCGACTCACGCCGGATCCTAATGCCTCCCGGCTGTCATAATATTCTCTAGTTCTTGTCGTCCCCGCCGACCTCCATCACCCACCGCCCTCCCAAGCCGGCCGCCGGCACCACCGCCCGCCGCCAGCCTCCCTCTAAATTTGGGTCCCGTGAACCCTAATCCTAATCCGATGAACCACTGCCTAACTTGCCGCCACCACCAGAGAGGAAGATCCCACCAACTGGAGCACGAATCTCCAAGCAAAATCACAAGGTCAGAAATTTAACTGTTTTCCCCAAAAAAAAACATTCGACAATATTTTGGCAAATCCGTTAAAAAAAAGGTTCTAGGTAACAGTTGCAGGACTTCACTATATATTCCTACCATTAGCACCATGTGTTGTAACAGAAGGAGGAAAGAAAAAACAGATCACACCGTAGCTTGCCCTGCAGGGACTCGTATGCGCAGAAGATGTGGCCAAACCAGGATCTGGATGCCCAGCAGCTGTAGGGAGAACCTGAGTTTCACCGTCCGGCTGCATGTGTAGCTAAATCAAATTCACTGCCAGCAAAGGGGACAAAAATGCAGTAAGTGACAAAATCAAGCACCTCTAATATGTTGTTCAAAGCTACAAATAAAACTGTAGTCAGCCATAAAGTCTTCATATTAGTATATTA